>BLSH010023561.1:102714-114783 GCA_018402905.1 Glandirana rugosa
CCCCCCTCCTTAGGTCGGTCACCTTCAAGGTGAAAACCCACCTTGAGGTAAAATTTTCGAAACAGTAATATGATCAAATGTTTTCCACACACACGGAACCCGTCGCGCATAGGAGACCACATATCATACTATGGACATACGCTCGACGACAACACCGGGTTTAGACCCTTTTTACTTCATCACACACACTTGTTAAACATCAAAACACAAGTTTGTCGCGAACGTCACACTAGATATCATAAAATCAGACCCACTAATCTATTTTAAAGTCACGCAAGAGAGAAGAGTATTTATTTTATAGTGTATCCACGTTATCACGTTATGTATAATATGTAATATATGACTCTATGTTAAAAAATTTATACTACTTCATTTTTCCCAGATTTGGGCCACAACAGCAGCTCGCATACAGGTATCATACTATACACCAGAGGATACGCGCTGCCCAAGGCACACACACCTTTTGTAAACTAGTATAATGACAAAGCTTTTAAAATGGAGTTCCACCCAAAAGTGGAACTTCCACTGGCTGGATTCCTCCCCCCCCCTCAGGTGTCACATTTGGCACCTTTCTGGGGGGAGGGGGAAGAGGCCACCTGTCTTTAGAGCTCGGGCCAGCAGCCACGGCGGCTGACATCAGAAGCCCGGCTCCCTCCCCATCCTTGCTGTGCTACTGGCCACCTGGCCAATAGCAGAGCGCAGCGGAGTCTTGCGTATGCACAGTAAAGTTCCCTGCTTGAAGCTGTAATGCTACACGTCTGGGTTCCCTTACCCTCAATGGACGCGGCTGCACCCGACCCCCGATCCAAAGATCGGCGGCAGGTGCTGACATCGCTGGACTCCAGGACAGGTAAGTTTCCTATTATTAAAAGTCAGCATCTACAGTATGTGTAGCTGCTGACTTTTAATTGTTTTTGTTTCAGGCGGACCTCCGCTTTAAGATGTACAAAGGCACATAGCACAACAAAGAAAGCAGAGCCTGTTTTCACTGTAAAAAGATTGGTCACTTAAAAAAGGACTGTCCTATCTGAAAAGCCAAGCAGCAAGAGCTACAGCTATCAACAAAAGCAAGAGTCAAAGGAAAGAAGACACATCAAGGAGTGGCACCTTTAAAGTGACATAGAGCAGCAAGCCATGCGGCTGGTGTATAGACTCAGGTGCGATAAGCCACATGACTAGCAATGAGACCTTCTTCACAAACATTGATTACAGTGCAAAAGACAAAGTTTTCCTAGAAAACAGGAAAATCATCACCTCCCAGGGTAAAGGCCAGGGTTTCCTGAACTGCATTACATGACAAGGAGGTCACCACAGTATCCTTGTAAAGAAAGTGCTGTATGTTCCAGAACTCGAAGACAGCCTTCAATCAGTGAAAAATCTTGCAAACAATGGTCTCATAGTTAAGTTCCAGGGATATGAATGCACAATTCACAATAATAAGCAATTGCTCGGAAAAGTAAAACTGGATGATCACCTATACAGGCTCATCACCACAGACCAGCAAGCCAATATAGTATCTAATGACCTACTCAGCAAATGTATTCACTTATGGCACAGGTGGCTGGGGTACAGAAGTCCAGAAGCTATACGGGACATTATAAAGAGAAGCTTATCAGAAGATTTGACAATAGCACCTTGCACCTGACAATACAAATCAAAATACACACACAAATTGATGAGGATGTGTAGGGGACATAATTGTTACCAGACCATCAGCATACCCGAGTACCTGTCACCAGACCATAAGCGTACCAGAGTACCTGTCACCTGCCCATCTGAGTACCCAAGTACCTGTCACCAGCCCATCAGCGTACCCGATTACCTGTCACCTGCCCACCTGAGTACCTGTCACCTGCCCACCTGAGTACCCGAGTACCTGTCACCAGCCCATCAGAGTACCCGAGTACCTGTCACCTTCCCTTCACATTACCCGAGTACCTGTCACCAACCCATCTGAGTAACCAAGTACCTATCTGCAGCTCATCAGAGTACCCAAGTTCCTGTCACCAGCCCATCAGAGTACCCAAGTACCTGTCACCTGCCCTTCACATTACCCGAGTACCTGTCACCAACCCATTTGAGTAACCGAGTACCTATCTGCAGCCCATCAGAGTACCTGAGTACCTATCTGCAGCCCATGCCTCATAGAATATACCTCGGGTAGTTGCTTTCCAAAATTGGGTTATTTTGGGGGTAATTCCACTGTCCCGGTGCTACATGGCCTTCAAAAGTGTGATAGGTATGAATGAAATTTTATGTGTAATTTATGCTCCTAGAACGCCTGACTGTGCTCCCTGCATGTTCGTCTTCTGTATGTGGCCAGGGTGTGAAAAAGTCTCACACATGTGGTATCGGGACGAGTAGCAGAATATCTTTTGGGGGTTAATTTTTGCTATGTACATGCTATGTGTTAGAAATATCTTATAAATTGACCACTTTGTGTAAAAATAAAAGCGTTTTCATTTTATTTCCACGTATTTCGAAGACTTGTGGAAAAAAATGAACCATTCAAAAGACTCATAATGCCTCATAGATTATACGTTGGGGTGTTTGCTTTCCAAAATGGGGTCATTTTGTGGGTAATTCCATTGTCCTGGTGCTCCAGGGCCTTCAAAAGTGTAATAGGTTGTTAGGAAACTAGATGTGAAAATCCTGCTCCTAGAATGCATGACGGTGCTCCCTGCATGTTGGACCTCTCTATGTGGCCAGGCTGTGAAAAAGTCTCACATATGTGGTATCGCCATACTCGGGGTGAGTAGCAGAATGTATTTTGGGGTGTAATTGGAAGTATGCATATGCTGTGTGAGAGAAATAACTTGTTGTTATGACAATTTTCTGCAAAAAAAATAAAATAATAATTTCTTAATTTTCCCAAAAATTGTGGGAAAAAAGTACAACTTCAAAAAACGCGCCATGCCTCTTACTAAATACCTTGGAATGTCTACTTTTCAAAAGGGGATAATTTGGGGGGTATTTGTACATTCCTGACATTTCAGATCCTCAAGAAATGAGATAGGCCTTCAGTGCATCAGGTGTGATCAATTTTCAATGATTGGCACCATAGCTTGAAGACTCTATAACTTTCACACAGACCAAATAATATATATTTATTTGGGTTATTTTTTTACCAAAGATAGGTAGCAGTATAGGTTTTGGCCCTAATGTATGAACAAAAATTACTTATTTGCAAAATTTTATCACAGAAACTAAAAAAAGTGTTTTTTTTTTCAAAATTTTCGGACTTTTTTCACTTATGTTGCAAAAAATAAAAAACTCAGTGGTTCTTAAATACCACCAAAAGAAAGCTCTATTTGTGTGAAAAAAATGATAAAAATTTTGTTTGGGTACAGTGTAGCATGAGAGAGTAATTGTCATTCAAAGTGTGAGAGCGCTGAAAGCTGAAAATTGGTCTGGGCAGGAAGGGGGTATAAACGTCCTGTATTGAAGTGGGTAACAATAGAGTTGAGAGAACCCGGACTGTAAAATTCGGGTCCGTACCGGACTTTGGGGTGTCTGTGCCCCAAACCCAATCCCGGACATTAAAAAAAAAGTCCGGGATCGGGTTCGGTATTCGGGTATTTTTAGTGCCTTTTCTATAGCTGATGGGCAGCCAATCATCAAGCTTTTCACTAGTTTGCCCTTAGAAGCCCATCACAGCCATGCCTACCAATGGCATGGCTGTGATTGGCCAGTGCATCATGTGGCCCAGCCTCTATATGGGGCTGGAGTCACATAACGCCGCGTGTCAGATCATCTCAGACTGGAGTAGGGAGAGCTTCATGCCGCTGCTGTGAGGGAAAGATTAGCATTCACAACCATCTCAGACCCCATTAAGGAGACCTTGATTGCGGTCCTGTGAGGGAGACATTAGTGTATCAGAACCATCTTATAGTGCATTAGGGAAATGTTCCTGTCTGTGCTGTGAGGGAGACATTAGCGTTCAGAACCATCTTATAGTGCATTAGGGAAATGTAACTGTTGGTGCTCTGAGGGAGAGATTCTCATTCTAAAACCATCTACTACTGCATTAGGGAAGCATTCCTGTTGTTGCTCTGATGGAGAGATTCTCATGTTAAAACCATCTAGTACTGCATTAGGGAAACATTCCTGCTGGTGCTCTGAGGGAGAGATTATCGTTCTAAAACCAACTACTACTGAATTAGGGCCAGGTTCCCGTTGGTGCTCCGAGGGACAGTTTATCGTTCTAAAAACAACTACTACTGCATTAGGGTTAGGTTCCTGTTGGTGCTCTGAGGGAGAGTTTATCGTTCTAAAAACAACTACTACTGCATTAGGGCCAGGTTCCTGTTGGTGCTCTGAGGGAGAGATTATTGTTCTAAAACCATCCACTACTGCATTAGGGCCAGGTTCCTGTTGGTGCTCTGAGGGAGAGATTATTGTTCTAAAACCATCCACTACTGCATTAGTGCCGGGTTCCTGTTGGTGCTCTGAGGGAGAGTTTATCATTCTAAAAACAACTACTACTGCATTAGGGCCAGGTTCCTGTTGGTGCTCTGAGGGAGAGATTATTGTTCTAAAACCATCCACTACTGCATTAGGGCCAAGTTCCTGTTGGTGCTCTGAGGGAGAGTTTATCGTTCTAAAAACAACTACTACTGCATTAGGGCCAGGTTCCTGTTGGTGCTCTGAGGGAGAGTTTATCATTCTAAAAACAACTACTACTGCATTAGGGCCAGGTTCCTGTTTGTCACGTACCTGATAGGCGAGTCTGACTTATGCAGTAGGCAACCTCCCTTATTAACCTGACTCGGGAACCCCTGGTAGAGCCGACAGGTGGCTCGGGAGTACAGGAGAGCACGAGGGTCGGACTGGGTCACTGATGATGGTAAAGGGTCCGTTGGAGTGCTCGTGCAGCAGAAGCGTGGTCATGCAAGCTGGGTCGGCAACTGGCTGGAGGTGCGGTACAGAGGATCAGGCAAAAGAGTGGTCGGGTACAGGCAGAGTTCATTAACAGGCTGACAGCGGAAGTGCAGAAGGATCAGGCAATCGGATGGTCATAGGCAAGCCAAGGGTCGGTACAGGCGGAGTTCAGACAAGGTCGGGCAAGTCGGGTCACAGGAACAGGAGACAGGAACAGATAACAGTCACAAGTTGCTCAGGAAGGATGGGTACATGCTGTAGATCAGACAGCACTAGATGCAGGAAGTGCACTTGTTTAAATAGGGCTGCCCAGAACCGCCTCCTCTAGGAGCGGGAGGAAACAACAATCAAATACAACAAACCCTCAGCACAGTCTTCTAACACTGTTGGTGCTCTGAGGGAGAGTTTATCGTTCTAAAAACAACTACTACTGTATTAGGGCCAGGTTCCTGTTGGTGCTCTGAATGAGAGTTTATTGTTCTAAAACCATCCACTACTGCATTAGGGCCAGGTTCCTGTTGGTGCTCTGAGGGAGAGTTTATCGTTCTAAAAACAACTACTACTGCATTAGGGCCAGGTTCCTGTTGGTGCTCTAAGGGAGAGTTTATTGTTCTAAAAACAACTACTACTGCTTTAGGGCCAGGTTCCTGTTGGTGCTCTGAGGGAGAGTTTCTCGTTCTAAAACCATCCGCTACTGCATTAGGGTCAGGTTCCTGTTTTTTTTTTGTTTAACATCTTTTTTACTGATAAGTAAGTAATACAAGGAGCAACAATTGTACACTTTTCAACCAATGGTAGCGTACATGTACAACAACATTTTCACAGCACATTATGGTATAATAGATTAGATTAATCTCCACTTGGTAACAAAGAAAAGGAACAAATGTGAGAGGGGGGAAGAAAGAGAGAGGGAAGAAAAGAAAAAGGAAGTAGGAAAAGAGGGGCAAGTAGGTACGAGTGTCAACTACAAAGGCGCCTTTCAATTGTTATGGTTATACAGGAAAAAGAAAAAAGAAAAACCCATAGGAAACTTATAGAGCTATTAATAATATAGGGTCTGCGCTAGAAAGCACGTGTCCATAAATATCATCTGTGGTGAATTTAGTTTCTAGTTGCTGGAGAGAGTGGGCAGGTAATTTGGGCAGTTGGGAGGCCTGCAGATAATCTTGGATATATTTACGCTTCGTGTCGAGAGGGGCAGCTGCAAGGTCCCCGGACACGTTATAAAGCTTTGCGTAGAACTCCCTAAATGCCTTTGCAATTTGTGGGGTGGTATGAGCCAAAACACCAGAGGGTAGTTTAATTTTTGGGATGAATGTGGCTGCTTTTTTGGTCTTAAGGGAGCGAGATAGTTGTCTACCAGGTTTATTGCCCCAGGCATGGATGCTGTGGGCTAGCCAGCTGAATTTTCTTTTTATTTTCGAGTCCAGAAAGTCCCGTAGTTCCTCACGTTTTTCTGTAAGGGAAGCCAGGACCTTTCTGTGCAGGGAAAGTTTGTGTTGTCGTTCGAGAGTTGACACCTGCTTGAGGAAAGTCTTAAGCTGGGATTTCCATTCCCTCTTCCTCCTCACTGCTAGCTCAATAAGATACCCTTGGATAGTAACTTTATGAGCCTTCCAAACAACAGCTGGGGAAGTTTCATCCAAGGTGTTTTCTTTAAAGTATTGTTTCAGAGAAGTGACTATAGCAGCTGGATCTACATCGTTTATCAGGAGGGTATTATTGAGCTTCCAGTTAAACGAGCGGGGAGGGACAGAGGGTAGTTTCAACTATATGTATACCGGAGCATGGTCGCATATAGAGGTGGTGCCTATATACGCGGCTTTTAATAGGGGCAGGTGGTGATGATCAAGGAAAATATTATCAATGCGCGAATATGAATTGTGAGTTTTTGAATAGTGCGAAAAATCTATCCCTTTAGGGTGTAAAAGACACCATGCATCAATTAGTTGGGAACTTTGAAGTTTCAATTTAATTTGAGAGAGTCGTTTATAAGGAATTGAGGTACAACCGTGAGATGTATCCAGGATTGGGTCTAACGGCATATTTAGGTCACCTGCCAAGATTATGATTCCACTGGCAGAATCTGATAATTTATGTAAGACATCGGCCATAAAAGCCGGTTGCTTAGTAGTGGGGCTATACATATTGGCCAGAGTGCAATGTTGTGCGCCTATGGTGCCCTTAAGAAAAATGGAGCTACCCTGATTGTCCGTGTTCATCTCATCTAGCAGAAAACGGACACCCCTGCCAAATCTGATGGCTACTCCCTTACCCTTATTAGTATCCAATAAGCTATAATACCAGGTGGGGAAGTGGGGAGAAGACAATTGGACATGTGTAGTATGAGTGAGGTGAGTTTCCTGGATAAAGGCAATTGAACAGGAGAGTCGTTTCAGGTCACGGGTAACCATGTGACGCTTCGCTGCATAATTGAGACCCCTGATATTATAGGATAGTATATTCAGCGCAGCCATCGGAGGGACAGGGGAGAACCGATCAGACTATATGTACACCCAAGTCGACACTCGTACAGAAAGAGGAAAAAGCAGAGGGAGAGGGGGAAGAATAGAAAGAAACTAAGAAACACGCGTAATAGCAGCAGCCTGAAAAATGGCTTATGGCAAGACGAAAAGCTCAGAATGGGATACTGCATGTTATTACAATGGTCCCACGGGGGAGAGCGGGTCGGGGCTGCCAAGCCATCCGCAGTCGGCGGCTTCGGCTGGGAGAAAAGTGGGCAGCCCAGATGCGCCAACCCCACTAGGAGGGGGGCAGAGGCCATCGAAGTCGGAGACATCCGTCAGCAAAGGGGACGGAGGTCTCCATCAGTGAGCGGCCTAGTAAATTCTATATATAGAACATTTTTATTAAACAAAATGCGCAAAGTCGGTCTTTAGATTATTGTAACCAAAGTGATCAGGCAAAGTGACCTGTTGTACCTTTTACCTGCAATTCCAACTTAGTTAAGTAGCAGCATTGACTCGTCTTGGTACTTTTTGGTCAGTCAGTTTAGAAATCCAAAGCCAATTAGTACATTTATGAATGAGGCCCTGCAGAATAATGGACAGAGATTCTGATTTATCATTACAGTAGGTGTTTAATTCGAAATATTGTATTAACTATATTTTCCTATTGAAAAACTACTATAATGACAAGTGACCTTTCTACTTTTGGAGGACGAACCAATTAGAATAATAATATTAAAATTTACATTAAAATGCAGTTTCAAAAGATGCTGGTTTACAGCATAACTCTACTTTTGTTGGGAAAATAACATTCCCCTCTGGGTAAACTATATACTTTGCAGGGATTTTAACAAACTTTGTTGCAGATTCCTACCTTTAGTTGTTCTGAAGAAATATTGTTTGTTCCTCCATGCCCCTGTGCTAAGTGAGTCTAATGGGAGTGGTTTTATAATAATCAACCAGCTGCTGCAGAATCAGGGCTCTAATGAGGAAAGTTGCAGGGTCTGCATCCCTTTAGATGTTATTTCCTATTGGGAGTATCTCACCAAAAATGACATATTTGTTGCAGGGGATGCCAAAAATCTGACTTGTATCTTAATGTAGACTTCTGGGAAAATCAGTGAGCCAAACACAAAAGCAGGAAATAATGTTTCTGGGGGGCATTCTGTACACATTGTATATACAGAACACCTCCAAATAGCCATATTGCATTGCACTTTACAGAGAATTACAGAGTTGCAGACTGAAAAGAAAGGACATTTTTAATAATTTTCAATTACAATATAACTGTATGTCGCAATTGTTTATGCTATATTATTTTTTTTTTATATTTGCTATTTAGTTTCCCATGAAAGTGGGGTTACCCTTTAAAGTATATGTAAACGCCAATCACTAAAACTTCATATAATCTTTATCATGATATTGCCATCCAGCCTTCACTGGTATGCATGCTCATAGACAGAATAGCCTGAGGAGTGTTTACTTTCTCACATGGTCCAGAATCCTTCAAGAAGGTGCATGTGTGCTGCAGTCAGCCTTAGAGAGTTGTTGCAATTCAGGGTAGGTGCCACCAGTGAGAAGTCTCACTGACATTCACCTGGCGTCTATATGACAATTTATTGAAAAAGCAAATAGTATATATATATATATATATATATATATATATTTCTTTAAAAACAAACTACAACTGTGTCCCTCCAATCCCTTCATTAGACCATATCTAGACTAGGCTCATGAAGGAGCCAATAATCTGCTGCAAGATAAGTACTGAAGGGGTCTTACTTTTACTTTTGGATATACAGTAGGTGTGTGGAGGGATGCTTTGTCTGGGATTTATGTCTTTATTAAGTTGATTGATCCTTTACTAGGTTTAACTATTAAGAAAGACACTAATTTTCTCAGCTGAGTTGAATAGGCTGGATATTATATTATTATTAACATAATCCCAATGTGTGCAGTGCAGCCAAAAAGACAATATTAAAGTTAAAGTGGATGTAAACCCCATTCATGAAATCTGACCTTGGCGCATATATCTGTAGTGTTTACTTATCTCTCTCCAAAGCACTAAGTTCCGTGTCTTTCTGCTGCTTCGCTCCTCTGTTATCAGCATGATAACTTCTGACAAGTTATCCAACACAGGAGATAAAAGCAGCTGAATATTAGGGTCGGGTGGGTGCATAGAGATAGATTAGCAGAGAGCTGGTCTGTTCACACTGCAGTTCTGCATGTTTCTTCATTCCTATGCCTAAGTGGGGTGGGGGGGGGGTGCCTTTCCTACAATCAGCTGTCACATAGTGTATACCAAGACTCCACACCCAGTGGTGGAACAGGAAGAAACATTTCTCACATAATGTTCACTTTTTAAACAGTGTAGAAGACAGCACATATACTAATAAAACGTATGTAGGGAGATTTGTTTCATCTCTGTGTATCATCTGAGGCTGTTCACTTTACTGGGTATATGTGAGGGTTTACATCTACTTTAATGTAAAATGTATCCAAGTATGAACAACAGTGGAGCATCACATGCATGTAGGAAGGTGACCTAATTTTCAACCCTCCTTCCCCATTTGTTTCACAAAAACCTTTTCTGTGCCTTCATTGTCCAACAAGCTTATGTGGTGTTGTTGGAAAAAAAAACTTCTCTGGGCCCCCTGTGTTCAGTGGGGGCCAGGGGACAGAGAGCAGACTATTTCATTACTTCGGTTTTGGGCGGATTGATCCGCAGCAGCCCACTACACAGTTGAAGGCCAGCCTGTGCTATATCAGTACACTGGAGCCGGCCAGGAGCGCTGCTGTGGATTAATCCCCCTACAGCAGAAAGTGATGAAATAGTCCACTATAGACCCGGAGAAGTTTTTTTCTCTAAACCGCTACACAGCGGGTGTCAGGAGATTAGCTGATTGGTGGACAGGATATGGGAGTCTCCATCCGCTCACCTCGTCCCCCCCCAGTTTCCTCCACCCCTAGTTATCCAGCTCTGTGGTGCCCAAGAGGAAGGGAGAGGCCAGATGTACCAGCAGTGCACAGCTGGTCCCGGGCTCCCAGCTCCAGAGGAACTATTTGCAGGACAAGCATTGCACCTGGGACCTAGGTATAAGAAGCTGTGAAGACCAGGTACTGGGGATGACTAACATTAATGAGCACTGGTGAGGATGCACTGATTAGGTGCATTAATGGGCACTGGTGTGGCTGTGCTGATGGGTAGAGTTGAGCGAACCCGAACTGTAAAGTTCGGGTCCGTCCCGAACTGTAAAGTTCGGGTCCGTCCCGAACTTTGGGGTGTCCGTGACCCGGACCCGAACCCAGACATTTGAAAAAAGTTTGGGTTCGGGTTCAGGGCTCGGGTATTTGATCCCGCCTGTTGAATAGCTGCAGGGCAGGAAATCATCAAGCGTTTCACTAGTTTGCCTACTAATGGCATGGCTGTGATTGGCCAGTGCATCATGTGACCCAGCCTCTTTATAAGCTGGAGTCACTTAGTGCTGCATGTCACATGCTCTCAGGCTAGTGTAGGGAGAGGATGCTGCCGGCGCTGTGAGGGACAGATTGCAGATATAATAATATCTCATCCTGCATTACAGAACGATCTGATTGTGGACTAGGTAGAGATTACTACTACTACTGCTTTTAGGGACAAATTGCAGATCTAATAACATATCATCCTGCATTACAGAACGATCTGACTGGACTAGGTAGAGTCTACTGCTTAGAGGGACAGATTATTGTTTTAAAATAATCTTCTAGTTCTATAGGGTCAGGTTCCTGCTGTTGCTGTAAGGGACAGATTATTGTTCTAAAATCATCGCCTACCCCTATAGGGTCAGGTTCCTGCTGTTGCTGTAAGGGACAGATTATTATTCTAAAATCATCGCCTACTCCTATAGGGTCAGGTTCCTGCTGTTGCTGTAAGGGACAGATTATTGTTCTAAAATCATTTTACTTCCTTTTGCAGCCCTCTAGCACTTTCCTGGACTTTTTTACAGTCATTTTTGTGCTGAAAAGTTCAGGTCCCCATTGACTTCAATGGGGTTCGGGGTCAAGTTCGGGTCAAGTTCGGTACTGAACACAAACTTTTTTACGAAGTTCGGCCGAACCCACCGAACCCGAACATCCAGGTGTTCGCTCAACTCTACTGATGGGCACTGGTGTGGCTGCATTAATTGGCACTGGTGTGGCTGCACTGATGGTCACTGATATGGCTGTGCTGATGGGCACCGATCAGGCTGCATTAATGGGCACTGGTGTGGCTGCGCTGATGAGCACTAGTGTGGCTGCACAAATGGGCACTGGTGAGGCTGTGCTGATGGGCCCTGATCAGGCTGCATTCATGGGCACTGGTATGGCTGTGCTGATGGGCACTGATCAGACTGCACTAATGGGCACTGGCATGGCTGCACTGATGGACACTGATGTGACTGTGCTGATGGGCACTGGTGTGGCTGCATTAATGGGCACTGGTGTGGCTTCATTAATGGGCACTGGTGTGGCTGCACTGATGGGCACTGATCAGGATGCACTAATGGGCACTGGCGTGGCTGCACTGATAGGCACGGATCAGGCTGCATTAATGGGCACTGGTCTGGCTGCATAAATGGGCACTGGTGTGGTTGCATTAATGGGCCCTGGTGTGGCTGCGCTGATGGGCACTGGTGTGGCTGCACTGATGGGCACTGGTGTGGCTGCATAAATGGGCACTGGTGTGGCTGTATTAATGGGC
>BLSH010023561.1:115635-125877 GCA_018402905.1 Glandirana rugosa
GGTCATCTTGGAGGTGTGTTTGGGGTTGTTATCATGTTGGAATACTGATCTGCGACCTAGTCTCTAAAGGGAGGGGATCATGCTTTGCTTCAGTATGTCACAGTACATGTTGGCATTCATAGGTCCCTCAATGAACTGTAGCTCCCCAGTGCCGGCAGCACTTATGCAGCTCCAGACCATGACACTCCCACCACCATGCTTGACTGTAGGCAAGACACACTTGTCTTTGTACTCCTCACCTGGTTGCCACCACACACTCTTAACACCATCTGAACCAAATAAGTTTATCTTGGTCTCATCAGACCACAGGACATGGTTCCTGTAATCCATGCCCTTAGTCTGCTTATCTTCAGAAAACTGTTTGAGGGCTTTCTTGTGCATCATCTTTAGAAGAGGCTTCCTGGTGGGTTGATAGCCATGCAGACC
Organism: Glandirana rugosa; assembly: GCA_018402905.1. Classification (NCBI taxonomy): domain Eukaryota; kingdom Metazoa; phylum Chordata; class Amphibia; order Anura; family Ranidae; genus Glandirana; species Glandirana rugosa. Next base: position 116,062 of record BLSH010023561.1, read on the forward strand.
AATTTGATGCAGTGTGCGACGTATGGTCTGAGGACTGACAGGCTGACCCCCCCACCCATTCAACCTCTGCAGCAATGCTGGCAGCACTCATATGTCTATTTCCTAAAGACAACCTCTGGATAAGACCATGAGCACGTGCAATCAATTTCTTTGGTCGACGATGGTGAGGCCTGTTCTAGGTGGAACCTGTCCTGTTAAACCACTGTATGGGCTTGGCCACCGTGCTGCAGCTTAGTTTCAGGGTCTTGGCAATCTTCTTATAGCATAGGCCATCTTTATGTAGAGCAACAATTCTTTTTTTCAGACCCTCAGAGAGTTCTTTGCCATGAGGTGCCATGTTGATCTTCCGGTGACCAGTATGAGAGAGTAAAAGAGATAACCCCAACTTTAACACACCTGCTCCCCATTCACACCTGAGACCTTGTAACTCTAATGAGTCACATAACACCGGGGAGGAGAAATGGCTAATTGGGCCCAATTTGGACATTTTCAGTTAGGGGTGTATTCACGTTTGTTGCCAGCGGTTTATACATTAATGGCTATGTGTTGAGTTATTTTGAGGGGACAGTAAATTTACACTGTTATACAAGCTGTACGCTCACTACTTTACATTGTAGCAAAATGTCATTTCTTCAGTGTTGTCGCATGAAAAGACATAATAAAAATATTTACAAAAATGTGAAGGGTGTACTCACTTTTGTGAGATACTGTATGTTTTTTTGTGCAATTGCATATTGGTTATATACTGATTTTGTGCATGTTTGCAAAATTAAAGTGGGCCAGTCTGGAGGAAGTTCAGGGCTAAATTTTTGTCCCAGTCCAGCCCCGGTGAAAGATATAGAGATTGATTTACTAAAGGTGAATAAGCAATTCACTTTGCATATGAATTTACACTTTGAGAGGGAATTTAGCCCAAGGCTTAGTGCATATGGTGAAGTTTAACTTTGCAAAAAATACCCAATCATGTGCAAGGAAAAAAAAACTGCATTTTGCTTCACCTCATTCACTAAGCTCCGGGATTACTCCCTTTGCAAAGTGCAAAGTCCTTTGCAAAATGAAGAATCTATATGCTTTTAGAAAAACAACCCCATTATGTTTACTAACATGAGAGCAATGAAAGTCTTGACCATTATATATTTTGGCAGAGAGATGCTGCAGCACAATACATTTGTCTGTTAGTTAAAACGATTCCAGGTGCAACCTATTTCTTGACACAGGTCTCACTGCTTCCACTGAAGTCACAATAATCATTTTTCTTTTATTTGGCTAAAATGTGTAGGGGGTGGGGGGACTAATGTGTACAAGCCTGGATTTCTGTTTGACTGGCAGCCATTTTAAGCTCCCTCTCATTTACCAATGCTTTTAAGATGTTCAGACTATGTAAACATCTCCAGGCAATGCCGCAAGAAAATACAAGGCTAAGGGAGGGGGGATTAATTCGAAGAAACCCACCTCCATGCCATCAAAGTCGGAGTAGTAAAACTCATTTCCAGCCTCTCTAGAGAAAGGCTTCTTTAATCTGTTACCATGGCAACCACAGGCTTTTCAACATATTATCCGTGATGTGTTTGTGCTTCCACATTCTGAGGGACTTTCTCTCCCCTGATCTATTTACAGAAAAGGACCTAAGAGCTACATCTTCCTGTTCGGGGAAAGAAGGGGGTCCTTTATTACTCTTCTGTGTAGGAATTGTGTCAGTCAGTACCCACTAAATGTGATTCAACCTGGAAAGTTGAGACATAATGGTGCGAGTTCAGCTGAACTCGCATGATTTCATTCCTGCAACAATGTGAACCTTCCATTTTATTCTGAAAAGTATCCACTTAAAGAGAAGCTTCACCATGTAAACAAAAATATAAAACTCAGCAGCTACAAATACTGTAGCTACTGACTTTAAAAAATAAACTTCACAAGGTCCTCACCCGATTGGCTCTTTGGGTCTTTGCGTCCAGGCATTAGCATCTTGACTGTTGGTAGTCGACTATGACTCCTTTTGGCTTCAAATCCAGCTGCCCACTGCACATGTGCAAGCCTCACTGCACCTTTTGAATGGTCACGCAGTCTCCTGACGGAGATAGGAAGGAGGGTGGGCTGAACTTCCGCCATGGCTATCTAACCAGAGGTGGGAGTGGGCATCTGTCAAAATTAAGTACCCCTTATCCCACCCAAAAAAAATACATTACAATTATGGGAGAGTATGGGGGGAGGAGGAGGAAAAGTCGAACTTCCTGTTTTGGATGAAGTTCCTCTTTAAGTTCAACTAGTGGCAGTCCTATGCAATATATTAGTTTATTAGATGTTGTTCATTCCAATAAATATTTTTTTTCTTATCCAAAACAATTCTCAAATAGAGAAATGGTGATGTCGTGCAGCTCAACACTTGTGAATATTAACCCCTTCCAGCCCACTCTATAGCTGAAAGACAGCCACAGCGTGGGCTTAATTGCCGGGAGGGCGTCCATGTATGTTCTCCCGTGCTCGAGCGCCCTGCGCAACCTCTGTGGAGCTAGTCAAGGAGACTCGGCTGATCACAGATCGGAGTAAGGGGCCGATCCCAGCCAACCATGTGATCAGCTGTCAGCCACTTACAGCTGATCACGTGATGTAAACAGAGCTGGTAATCAGCTATTTTTCACCTTATGCTTACAGCGTGAGGAGAAAAAAAAATGATCACCAGCAACTGTCAGAGGGACATCAGTCCACAGCCGCCTCATTGGTGCCCACCAGTGCCACCTGCCAGTGCCTACCAGTGCACAACCGTGCTGCCGATCAGTGCCCACCAGTGCCACCTACCAGTGCCCACCAGTGCCACCTACCAGTGCCGTTCAGTGCTGCCAATCAGTGCTTCATCATTAGTGCTGCCTATCAATGTGACCTACCAGTGTCTATCAGTGCCCATGAGTGCCATTCATTCGTGCCCATCAGTGCCACCTATCAGTGCCCATCAATGCCACCCATCAATGCCACCTATCAGTACCCATCAGTGCTTATAAGTGCCCAACAGTGCCGCCTCATCAGTGCCTATCAGTGCCCATCAGTGCAGCCTCATCAGCGCACATCAATGTTTTCTTTCATCTCTTTCAATTCTATGGTGTATATTTGTAGACATACTTAGGAAGTAATACTCTAAAAGATAATGTAGGAAAATATACTGTGTATATAATAGCTTACCATATAGGCCACCAATTATTAGTGCAAATTCAAGATTAACCATTTTCTTCCCCTCAGGATCACTTTATGCATATGAGCATATCCCAGTTTGTAAAATGTTATCTGTCATCTCTTTCACCTCTATAGTGTATATTTGTAGATATACTTAGGAAGTAATACTCTAAAAGATAATGCATGAAAATACCTATATATAATAGCTTAACATATAGGCTACATATTAATTAGCACAATTTCAAGATTAACTATTTGTTACCCTCAGTTACCCTAAGGGTAAAATGAATAGTACAAAATAATTGAGATTTACATGATTAATTAAAAAATATTTGGCCTATCATTTTTTTATGAGCCCTAAAAGCTTGCCAGAGAGGATACTGTCAATGCCTTCCTATGGCAGTTGCAAATATGGTGTTGCAGAGTCTTTAAGAGATTTGATCCCACTTTCACATCATAGGGCATTAACATAGGTTCTCCTATTGATTAGACTAAGCTAGTCCATGTCTACAGAGAGCTGGGGATGGGTCTTAGGCACCTTTGCTCAGCTAACCCACTATGAGATGCAGGATGTAGCTTGGGCATACTCTTTAAGTATGTGGTCTTCAAGCTTCCAATGCTGTGAGAAGGTTCTACGTTTTGAGTGTGTGTGTGTGTGTTATGCACCCCTGCACAATAAAGACTTCTCACTACTAACCAGGTCTTATATGCAGACAGTAACAACAAGGAAGGGATCACCTGCACATCATGGCCAGATCTACGGGTGTGATAGGATGAGCTGCACCCCCCAGATCTCATTTGTGCCTCCCCAAAGCCCCCTGACCACCCCCCTCCACCCTGGATGATCTGTCTGGCCGATTAGCTCCTTTCCCATCCCAGCACTGTACACGGCTTCTCCTCCTCACAGTACACAGAGCAGAAATCACATTCCTTTACACACAGCCAGTCAGCCACAATCTTCACAATGTGTAGCTTGATATTGCAGCTACACTGCCGTTCTGACCAGGGAATTTCACAGGTCAGAATGGTAACATAGAACATAGCAGCCAGCTACACCTTGTGAAGATTGTGGCTAACAGGCTGTGTGTATAGGAATGGAATTTAAGCTCTGCGTACTTTTAGGTGAAGTTGATGTGTACAGTGCAAAGATGGGAAAGAAGCTCTGCCAGCAGTGATTCCTGTCCTCTGAATCTCCCGGGTTATTCCTGTCTTCTGACTCTCCAGGGGTGATCCGTGTCCTCTGCCTCTCCAGCAGTGATCCCTGCCCTCTGATTCTCTCCCTCTCCAGTGGTAATCCCTGTCTTCTGAATCTCCATCGGTGTTTCCTGTCCTCTAACTCCCCAGCAGTGATCCTGTCCTCTGAGTCTATCCCTCTCCAGCAGTGATCCCTGTCCTCTCACTCTCCAGGGGGGTCTCCTGTCCTCTGACTTTCCAGCGGTGATCCCTGTCCTTTGACTCTCCAGGGGTGATCCCTGTCCTCTTACTCTCCAGGGGTGAACCTTGTCCTCAGACTCACCCGGGGTGCTTTCTGTCCTCTGACTTTCCCGGGGTTCTCTCTGTCCTCTGACTCTCCAGGGATGATCCCTGTCCTTTGATTCTCCAGCAGTGATCCCTGTTTTCTCCCTCTCCAGTAGTGATTCCTGTCCTCAGACTCTCCAGGGGTGATCCCTATCTTCTGACTCTCCAGGGGTGTTCCCTGTCCACTGCCTCTCCAGCAGGGATCCTTGTCCTTTCCCTCTTCAGTGATGATCCTTGTTTTCTCCCTCTCCAGCGGTGATCTCTGTCCTCTCCCTCTTCAGTGATGATCCCTGTCCTCTCCCTCTCCAGCGGTGTTCCCTATCCTCTCCCTTTCCAGCGTTGTTCCCTGTCCTCTGCCTCTCCATCGTGATCCCTGTCCTCTCCCTCTCTAGTGATGACCCCTGTCCTCTGACTCTCCAGCAGTAATTCCTGTCCTCTGACTCTCCAGGGTGTTCCCTGTCCTCTTCCTTTCCAGCGTTGTTCCCTGTCCTCTGCCTCTCCACTGGTTATCCCTGTCCTCTCCCCCTCCATCAGTGATCCCTGTCCTCTCCCTCTCTAGTGATGACCCCTGTCCTCCACCTGACTCTCCAGCAGTAACTCATGTCCTCTGACTCTCCAGGGTGATCCCTGTCCTCTGACTCTCCATTGGTGATCCCCATCTTCTCCTTCTTCAGCAGTGACCCCTGTCCTCTCCCTCTCTAGCCGTTATCCCTGTCCTCTCCCTTTCTTCTGGTGATCCCCTTCCTTTGCCTCTCCAGCAGTGAACCCTTTCCTCTGCCCTGCCAGTGGTGATCCCCACCCTCTGCCTCAACAGCAGTGATCCCTGTCCTCTTCCCTGCCAGAGGTGATCTCTGTCCTCTGCCTCTCCTGCGGTGACTCCTGTCCTCTGTCCTGCCAGTGATGACCCCTGTCCTCTGTCCTGCCAGTGGTGATCCCTGTCCTCTGCCCTGCCAGTGGTGATCCCTGTCCTCTGCCCTGCCTGTGGTGATCCCTGTCCTCTGCTTCTCCAGCAGTGATCCCTGTCATCTGTCTCTCCAGTGTTGACACTTGTCCTCTGCCCTGCAGCACTGACCCCCTGTCCTCCTGCTGAACCCTGTCTATAGGCTCGTCCTTTGCTGACCTTTCATCCTTTTGCCTTGCTGACTCCCTGTATGCTGCCCACTCCCCCTGTCCTCTGCCCTGCTGACCCCTGTACACTGCCCTGCTGGCCTCCCATCCTCTGCCCCCTTGACATTTTTTACTGCACCCCTACATCAGACCAAAGGCACCATCATTTGCAAACTGATTTACAGACAATAACACAAGGTTCATGTAGCTATCTGTAAGCATGTGGTCTGCTCACTAAAGGACATGCAATGCGGGTCTGAGAGGATCAATCCAAACAAAAAAATGAAGAGAAAGAGAGAGGCTCCAAAAGACTACAGAATAGTTCCTGTTAACTGAATGTTCTTAACTGGGAGCATATACTATGAAGGCAGTCTATATTGGTTTACCATGTCTATGTCTGGCAATCAGAGCTATATCTAAGTAGCAGCTCACCCATTGCGTTTAACATTTCCTATTTCCATGGAAGTTGCCCAGCCTTGGGCAGACTGGGCCTACATAAACCAGCTACGGATCTGCATCTGGAGGTATGTACCATGCAAAAATGCTCTTGCTTTTTGAAGAATCAAATAAAATGCACTTAAGGTTTAAGGGATGTAGCACCCTCTTGTGCTATTAGAATAGTGCAGGCAAACTCATTGGCTCATGGTAAAATGAGTCTTCAATCTGGGTCACTTGTTTATTGCAGGCCAGGCTGGATGACTCATACAGACAGGTCTCTGGTGCCTCCCCCTGATTCTGGAAGTTTGGACAAACTTCTAGAAGTTAGTGGGGGGGGGGGGGTTGATCAGCATACTTAGGGGAGCTTGGCCAATCCTCAGGCCTGGCAGGGTGGTTGAGCCAAACCTTAAATATTGATGAGTCATGCCAGCAGGGGAGTCTGGTGGAAGATGGAGTGTTGAGGAGACTGTTGGTGACCCTAGAGGGGACCCCTGGCCTGGGGGGGCTCTGCCTGGGGCTGGAGCTTGAGCTGGCTTGGAAGGATCCTGACAGCAGTACAGTTTGAAAGGAATCTTACCTAAGAAACAGCAAGAGCAAGGAGGACAGTTTGCTTACTGGTTTATTTACTGGTTGTTTTTCACAACTTCACTTCATTGGAGGTGCGTTTTCTTGTTCATTCATCATATAATAAATCATATTTTGATTTTACCTGTGTCTAGTACACTCAGTTGCAGTCCACACAATTCTAGCCACACCGGTCACTGACAGCATTTGTGGGGCATCCTCAAACGGAAGGTAGAGGAGCGCAAGTCTCTAACATTCACCAGCTCCGTGATGTCATAATGGAGGAGTGGAAGAGGACTCCAGTGGCAAACTGTGAAGCTCTGGTGAACTCCATGCCCAAGAAGGTTAAGGCAGTGCTAAAAAATTATGGTGACCACACAAAATATTGACACTTTGGGGCCAATTTGTACATTTTCACTTAGGGGTGTACTCACTTTTGTTGCCAGCAGTTTAGACAGGAATGGCTGTGTGTTGAGTTATTTTAAGGGGACAGCACATTTGCACTGTTATACAAGCTGTACACTCACTACTTTACTTTGTAGCAAAGTGTAATTTCTTCAGTGTTATCACATGAAAAGATATAATAAAATATTTACAAAAATGTGAGGGGTGTACTCACTTTTGTGAGACACTGCATATATATATATATATATTCTGCATTCAGTGTAGACTATATATACAGTGCATTCGGAGGTGTACAGTATATAATACACTTCAGGTGGTGTATTAATTAATATATATATATATATATATATATATTGTGACAGTATGCGAGGTGAACTAGTAGATGGACGCTACCTGTCACTTCGCATGCGTTCATATAAATTGGGCTAGGTGGAGTCCGGCCCGGGAGTTTTGGTCCACTGGAGTCTACCAGCAGGTGGCTTAAATTACCAAGAAGAGCTCCCAGTTGTGCTCTGGCCTTTGACTCGGAACAATCTGAGGGAGCTCAACTTTGATGTTTTGACTTTAAAGAGAAGGTTTGCATTTGCTTATGTTTTGTTGGTGTTGGGGAGCAGCCCCACACTGTATAGTGAGGAAATCTGTACTGTTTAGTTTTCACCAGACAGCAAAGTTTTGTTTTTCTGTTTTCATTTCTGTTTATGTGCAACCTTTTAAATAAACCTGGCTGAAAGCCAGAATTTTATGAAGCCTGCTGTGCGAAACTGCTTTGATCCCAGGAAAAGCGATCCCCAAGAGAGCTGATCCCTCACAATATAAATATATATATATATATATATATATACATATATACAGTTTTGCTCATAAGTTTACGTACTCTGCCAGAATTTATGATTTCTTGGCCATTTTTTAGAGAATATGAATGATATCACAAAAACTTTTCTTTCATTCACGGTTAGTGTTCCGCTGAAGCCATTTATTATCAATCAACTGTGTTTACTCTTTTTAAGTCATAATGACAACAGAAACTACCCAAATGAAGCTAATCAAAAGTTTACATACCAAAGTTCTTAATACCGTGTATAGGGCAACACCAACACTCAAGGCTCAATTTTTCAGCACCTGTTTGACTGGGGCATGTAATTACAATTTTTAAAATAATTTATAACTAGAGTTGAGCGAACACCTGGACGTTCAGGTATGGAGGGTCCGAACGAACTTTAGGAAAAAGTCTGGGTTCGGCACCGAACGTTGCCCGAACTTTATCCCGGACCCCGAAGTCAATAGGGACCCGAACTTTTAGGCACAAAAATGGCTGTAACAAAGTCCTGGCAAGTGCTAGAGGGCTGCAAAAGGAAGGAAAATGGGGGTAAGAGTAGGGCAAGTGCCCTACAAAAAAATGGGGATAGGGAAAATAAATTAAAATCAAATAAAAAAAATGGGAAGGGGGGTGGAGGTGGAGTAGGAGCCTAGAGGTCTACTAGGCCATGACCGTGGCAGTGTAGGTGGAAGTGGCGGTGGTCAAGGAGGAGGAGGAGGTAGCCAACACTGGTTTTTTTTTGTTTATAATTGGGGTAGCCCCCAAAATATTGAGGCCTATTCAAAAAAACAAGTATACGAATGGCTGTGTGAGTCCGGTTTAAATGTTTATTCTGCACAAGGTACAGACAAGTCTTGTGGGATCCATGCCTGGTTCATTTTAACAAAGGTTAGCTTGTCCACGTTGGCTGTGGACAGGATGCTGCGCTTGTCTGTGATAACGTCCCCTGCCGTGCTAAACACACGTTCAGACAATACACTGGCTGCAGGGCAGGCCAGCACCTCCAAGGCATAAAGGGGAAGCTCAGGCCATGTGGCCAATTTGGAGACCCAGAAGTTGAATGGGGCAGACCCATCAGTCAGTACATGTAGGCGTGTGCACACATACTCTTGCACCATGTTGCTGAAATGCTGCCTCCTGCTAAGACGTTGTCTATCGGCTGGTGGTGCTGTTTGTTGTGGCGGGCTGTTGACAAAGCTTTGCCACATTTCGGCCATGCTAACCCTGCCTTCTGAGGTGCTGGCGGTGGCACAGCTGTGTTGGTGGCCTCTTCCTCCTCCTCTGCTTTCGCCTTGTGCTTCCACTGAGCCCCCGGTGTCATTTGGGAATGCTATCAGCAGCGCCTCTACCAGTGTGGGCTTGTAGTCGCGCATCCTTCTCTCACGCTCCAGTGAGGGAATTAAGGACGGCACGTTGTCCTTGTAATGGGGATCCAGCAGGGTGGCCACCCAGTAATCAGAAGAAGTTACAATGTGGGCAACTCGGCTGTCATTGCGCAGGCACTGCAGCATGTAGTTGGCCATGTGTGCCAGGCTGCCCAGAGGCAAAGACAAGCTGTCCTCTGTGGGAGGTATATCATCTGTGTCCTCTGTATCCCTCCAGCCAAGCTCCAGTGATGCCCACGAGTTGCGTTGGGTGCCACCCTGCTGCGATTCCTCCTCCTCCTCATCTTCCTCGTCCTCCAGAACTGTGCCCTGGCTTGAATATTTTTGACCTGCCTATGCTGGTGCAGGAACCCTCCCTCCGAGCCACTTGCGAATGACTGGCCTGATAACCATGGAAATGACCCCTCTTCCTCCTCCCCA
>BLSH010023561.1:155368-165711 GCA_018402905.1 Glandirana rugosa
GGGTTCTTAAGAATCTTAGGTGATATCAGTGGTAGGGGTTTGGTCCGTTTCGGGTACTGTTAGGAAGTTTAATAGCAGGATATAGGAACGAGTTAAGCCTGTGTTTTGATAAACGATTTTTAGTAACGATTATCCGAAGGGGTTATATGGGGGGAGGAGTATTTGGGGCTAGTTAAACCTAAGCAGGGACCAGCGGTTTGGAGCCTACCTTGTGCCGCTAGTTAATTGGAATAGGTTACCCGACTTGTAGTGGTATATGGACGGGATCGTTAAAGAGATCTGCGACTTTTTCGAAAGCTATCCCAAGTAACCGTCATGTACTATAGTAATGGGAAAGGAGGATGAGAGAAATCCCGACGTCCATACTTTGGCTGTTGGGCACGTGTATAGGGCTGTGATTGCTGATAAAATTCGTCCCTGGAGGCCAAACCCCCAGAGGACTTCGATCATGTACTGCCAATGAACCCTATCGAAAGCTTTTTCAGCGTCTAGAGAAATTGCTAGGGCAGGTATATGGTGATGTTCAGCCCATTGGATAAGGTTAATTGATCGCCGTGTTCCATCCGAGGTTTGGCGACCAGGGACGAATCCAAATTGATCGGGGTTTATGAGGAGGGGGGTATATTGGGGAAGCCTATTAGCAATGATTTTTAGCAAATAGTTTTGTGTCCGAATTGAGCAAGGATATAGGACGATAATTTGAAGGATTGTCATGGGCTTTGCCTGGTTTGGGGATGGTGACTATAGTGGATTCTAAGAATTCTTGGGGGCAGGTACCTGTGTCCATGATTTTGTTGTACATATTTACTAGGTGGGGTGTTAGTTTATAAGAAAATAGTTTGTAATATTCATTTGTGAATCCATCTGGGCCCAGGGATTTGTGAAGCGGTAATGATTTAATAGATTTGGATACTTCAGTTGGGGAAATTGGGGCTGAGAGGCTTGAGAGTTGTGATTCTGAGAGGGAAGGAAGATTGATCTATTTTAGGAATTGGGTCAGGGTTTCTGCATTCAGGGTCGGGGAAGAAGGGCTGTCTTTTAAGTTATAGAGGGAAGCATAGAAGTCTTTGAATAGGTTTGTGATTTCTGCAGGGTTGTATATTTTTTGGTTTTGCTTGTTCGAGAGGAACGCAATTTTTGATGTTGCTATTTTTCGTTTATGCTGTTTTGCAAGGAATGTACCGGGTTTATTGTTTGAAGTGTAGAAGTTAAGCTTTAATCTCTTAGTATAATATTCAAAGGATTTTTTAAAGATTTCGCTCAGTTGAGTCCTAAGGTCTTTCAGTTTATCAGTAAGGAGTGGGTGAATTTTTTGTTTGTTGAGGGTTTCCAGTTGATGAATTTGGGTAGTGAGTTTCTCGTGGGCTGCCAGCTTTATAGGGGATCCTCTTAAGACTGCTTTGTGGCTATTACACAATATGTTGGGATCTGCGACTGTTCCTGTGTTCAATTCAAAAAAGTCGGTTATGGCAGAATTGATCTGTTTCTGGTATTCAAGTTTGGTTAGTAGGAGTGGGTTCAGTCTCCATGGTGAAAAAATATTTTTATCAGTTGTTGCAGAGAACTTTAGAGTTATAGGAGCGTGATCCAACCAGGTAATCAGACCGATTGACGTAGAGTCAACTTTTTGTAGTGTGAATTTGTCTACCAGAAAGAAATCAAGTCTGGAATATACATTATGAGCAGCTGAAAAGAAGGTATAATCCTTCTCATTTCCATGAGAGCATAGCCAGGGGTCAAAGAGACCTTCTTGAGAAATTAACGAGTGTAGAATTGAGGAGTGTTTTCGTTTGGGATTGGTGGAGTCAAGATCTGGATTTATAACTTCATTGAAGTCTCCACAGATGATAATGGAGTTAGATCTATAGGGTTGGAGCTTATTGAAGATGGATTTGAAGAAGGTATTCTGGTGGGTGTTAGGGGTGTAAAGGTTAACAATAGTAAGGCGATTGTTATTGATGGTCGCTGTGAGGATGAGGTATCTACCATTGTGGTCCGTTTCTATAGAATGGAGGAGAAAGGAGGCAGAATCGCGAATAGCGATCATGACTCCTTTCCGTTTGGAGTCAGCGTTAGAGAAAAATATGTGGGGGAATTTTGGGTGTGAACACTTCGGTGGGTTGGAGGAAGTGATGTGAGTCTCTTGAATACAGATAATTTTGGATTGTGCTTTAAGTGCTTCTTTCCACATAAGGGAGCGTTTAAAAGGACTATTAAGTCCTTTAACATTTAGCGAGAAAATTTTCAATGCCATTGAGCGTGATTGAGGGTGTTATGAGCATGTTAATTGGTGCTGCAGAAATGAGAAGGATTTGACCCCTCCTAGCTGATCCAAGCAAAAAAAAAAGATAAATACATTTAACATTACAATAGTAGTACCTGAATTTACAATAGTTAGGTATGGATGGCTATACCAGTTCATGGAAGAGGATGGGGGAGAGACAGAGGGAGAGGGGAAAGAGAAAGAGTGAAAGAGAAAGAGAAGGTAGACGAAGTGTAAGTTTGTGTGCCTTGCACACCAATAAACCGGGGTGGAGGAATTCAACATTAGTGTTAACATCTTTTCGACAGATAATCTGTGCTATGAGACAAATATAACAAGAAAGAAAGTCGAAGAGGAACAGTTAGAGAAAACAGTTAAACTCATTTGGGCTCTCAGCACAGGGAAGTGGTGGTAAACAATGATAGTGCATGGTTCACCTGCTGAGTTGAGAGTACCTGAACGGAATCAGGTGTTGTTTGAGTGATGCTTGCCATCCGTGAGATGTTGTGGGAAAGTGAATTTTGGTGGAGAGATCATGTTCGAAAGGGGGCAGGCCCCAAGTTTGTAGTTGTTTCAGGCCTTGTTTGAGATGATAGATAGTTACAGACTTTCCTTGGTATGTCACGATGAGTTTGGTGGGGAATTCACATTTGTAAATGATGTGACGGTCTCTTAGGATGGTCGTCACCGGTGAAAGATCTTTACGTAGTTGCGCTGTGGCTGCAGATATGTCATTGTATACAGTGAGGGATGTATACGGATCCGGGAAAGTCGCTATGTTTCTGGCGGAGGCTATGATCCGGTCTTTGGCTTGGAAAAAATGTAGCCTTGCCAGCACATCTCTGGGTTTTTCCGCCAGGATGTGAGAGGGTTTAAAGATTCTGTGCGCTCTGTCGAGGGTTAGGTCCATTGGGGAGAGAGCGGGAACCAACGCTTTAAAGAATTGTTGCAGATATTGTGGGAGTTCCCCAGGGGTGACAGACTCAGGGATCCCCCCCTGATTTTGAGATTGTTTCTGCGTGAACGGTTCTCTAGGTCCGCCATTTTTACTGTGATGCGTTGCAGTTGTTCTGCTTGGTGTTGGTGTGCGTCCACTAGTTCGTTATATGCAGTGGCGTAGTTACTCATTTGATGTTCAATCGTGTCTGTTCGTTCGCCAAGCTCGTCTATTTGGTGTTGCATGTGGGCGACGGCTTGATTGATATCTTTTCTGAGGTCTTTCCTCAGATCTTTCTGTAGTGAGAGTGACATATGCTTAAGAACGTTCTCTGACACTGGATTATCGGTGGTCAGGAGCGAAGCGAGCGATTCCGAGCGTTCGGGTGGTTCCGAACGTTCTTGGTCAGAATCTGAAAGTTCGTTCGCGGTAGGATCGCGGGTTTGGGAGAAGGTAAGATGTTTCTTGCTTACCGGGCCCGGGTGAGATGGCGAGGCGTGAGGGGAAGATGCGGCCCTCTTAGTGGAGTCTCTGGCTCTGTTCCCTTGCGGCGCTGTGCAATCCATGTCGTCAGTGGGCTCTCCGGAGGAAGTGGAGTGGGGATGTGGGAGAGATGATTTACTGGAGGCCCCGGCTCCGTTTTGCCTGCCCGCATGGCGGGCCTCACTGAAAAATTCAGTGAGCTTTCTTGGCTCTGCAGGATGGGATTTTTTCCCCTGTCATTTGTGGGGGATTAGTAGTATCCAGAAATGTGATTTTGGATGGTGGATTGTCCAGTTAGCAGGTCCTGTGCTAAAAAATCTTCCCTGTGCTGGGAGAGAGAGGAGATCAGGCAGCCATCTCAGTGTGCGGCTAAGCTCCGCCCCCAAGACTTTATCTTCTAATGTACTGAATGAGCCTGAAGAGGATCTACCCTTCAATGATGTTTCTATGGATGGTTCTCCTTTGAAGATTTCACTAGAGAAAGTATTTCATCACTTGTTCCTTTGTGTGGATCAGAGAAAGACTGTCTTATTACTTCTGAAGCTGATGTTGTTTCTAATCCAGAACCAGAAGCTGAGAAATCCCCTATATTTTTGAATAACATTCTAGATAATGTTGTCTCTCCTCAGGACTCTAGTTCTCCTCCTTGTCTTCGCAGAAATATCCACTCACCTCCAAGATTAACTTTTGATACTCTTGGAGAAAGTCCTCATAGGCTGATTCCTATCATCCAGAGAGCTGGTTTTACCCCAGCCTTTACCAAGTCCAAACAAGATAAGGGCGTCCTCCATTTAACCCCTGACACTATTGGGTGGGACATGGCTATTGCCTTGGCCTGTCAAAAGTCTGATTATGAGCTCACTGAGAATGTATATAAATGGTTTCGGCAGAACCCAGTTGTTTGTCAGTACTTGTTGAACTTAGCTGAAGGTTAGGATGTAATAATCATATGTTTATTTCAGGTTACCAAGCCCTGAGTAGTTGGGGACCAAATATGTAAATGAGGAGAGAGTGTGGTCAGGAGTTCTGAAATATTCCTCTGGCATACAGACAATGGTATTCATTGCTGAACATGAGAACCTCCTCTAGTGCTTTCTTTTTGAAAAGACTGTAATTGCAGCCCGGATGGTGCTTTGTGGGAGTTGTAGTGTGGAACGAGGAAATCGTCAGCAGACTCTTTATGTGAAGGATTCCATTTCCCATCAGGCTGTGCTGAGCTGGAGACTTCTAGGAGGTGCAATGCATTGTACGAGACTTATTTAAGGGGAAGGAGGAGCTAACAACGGCCTCTTGTGATAGCGTGTTCAATCAGAGAGGAACCCTGCTTGCTGCTGCCATCAGATTTAGGCCTGCAGCCTAAGCAAAGCCTTCCAGCCAACTGAAATCATCTACAGGTGACACAGCTAGTATTCGCCCTCCAGCAATACAGTGAGCGAACAACGGAGCTATCCGAATCTCATCTCTGTCTGGATGGAAGCCGCATCAGCTACTGCAACAGTCGTATCTATTGATCAGGAGAGCTGCAAGGAGTGTAGCGGATGCTTTACACCTCCCAGGAGCAAACAGTCTAAGTGAACTAGCGGTTCCGGCGTTCCCAGCATCATCCACTGAGAGGCGGATCTTTTGTCTTCATACAGTCCCTTGGAACCAGTGAGCGGGCTCAAGGCCCACACATAAGTGTACACATACTTGTAGTGATGTAGTGGCGGATGAATGAATGTTATTATTATTTAGTTAGAATCATTTGTAGTTGTTCCAACAGCAATCGATCAATTCTTCCAGAGAGTAGCATTTATTGACTTCAGACAGAAAAAAGTCCATCAAGAGATGATAAAATCCAACATAGGTATAGAGAATATTGATGACAGGAATAGTGTAACATTAAGACAACTTCAGAGAACCCAGTTTTCTTGTCATACATTACCTAAAACAGGCTTCCCTCTTATACAACTCCCCCCCCCCCTTGGGTGACTAAGAGTGAGCAATTTGATTGACCAATTTTATTAGGCCTTATATGTATATACTGTATGAACACACATAAAACATACTACAATACTGTCTTTACAGCATATCTTTATTGCCTCTTGGATTACAGTTTATTCATACTGGATAGCAGTTGTGACTAGTCTTATTCAAGAAGTCAGTGGAATTTAACCTATTTGTGCTTCATCTTACTGATTAGAAGGATAAAGTATTCATAGGTACCTAATTCCTATTGCTGGCCAAGATTGCTTGGACATTTCAAGACATTTCAAGACAGAACTGCATCTGCATTTACCCATCTTCTCATCAACCATATACTCAGGGCTATTGCTTGGCATTATGCTAACTCCTAAGAATTCTTTATGCTAGAACAGGGGTAATAATATGGAAGCCAATGTTACTTAGTGTGTTTGTTTAGCTATAGCTTAATTGCTAACTGATATATTATATCTGTGCATTGTAGAATTCTACTTACAAATTGAGACAGAATCCATTGAGTGGTACCAATTTATCCTTTGGGTCATCTGTTTGAAATAGGGATTCACTGTACTATTTAATTTGTCAATTCCAGCAGACACTAGCAAATTACCTCTTTTGCAAATACCCATTAGGTATTGTTTAAACTCAATTGGAGGTATTATTTTCAATTATTGATAGAGTTGAGCGAACCCAGACTGTAAAGTTCGGGTCCGTACCGGACTTTGGGGTGTCCGTGCCCGAACCCGAACCCGGACATTTGAAAAAAAGGGCATTTTGTGCGCCTTTTCTATAGCTGCAGGGCGACCAATCAACAAGCGTTTTACTTGTTTGCCCTTAGAAGCCATCACAGCCATGCCTACTAGTGGCATGGCTGTGATTGGCCAGTGCATCATGTGACCCAGACTGTTTTTGGCGCCTAATGAATAGCTGCAGGGCAGCCAATCAACAAGCGTTTCACTCGTTTGCCCTTAGAAGCCATCACAGCCATGCCTACTAATGGAATGGCTGTGATAGGCTAGTGCATCATGTGACCCAGCCTCTATATGAGCTGGAGTCACGTATGCCGCGTGTCACATCGTCTCAGGCTAGTGTAGGGAGAGCATGCTGCCGTCACTGTGAGGGACAGATTACCGATCTAATATGATCTCATCCTGCATTACAGACGATTCCTGGCGGTGCTGTGAGGGGAAAGCTTAGCATTCTAAAGCCATCTGATACTGAACTAGATAGAGTTTACTAGTGCTGTGAGGGATAAATTACCGATCTAATACCATCTCATCCTCCATTACAGACAGGTTCCTGGCAGTGCTGTGAGTGGAAAGCTTTGCATGCTAAAACGATCTGATACTGGACTAGGTACAGTTTACTAGTGCTGTGAGGGACAGATTACCGATCTAATATCATCTAATCCTGTATTACAGAAAGGTTCCTGGCGGTGCTGTGAGGGGAAAGCTTAGTGTTCTAAAACCAGCTGATACTGGACTAGATGCAGTTTACAGGTGCTGTGAGGGACAGATTATTGTTCTAAAATCATCTCATCCTGTATTACAGAAAGTTTCCTGTGGCGGTGCTGTGAGGGGAAAGCTTAGCATTCTAAAACCATCTGATACTGGATTAGGTACAGATTACTGGTGCTGTGAGAGACAGATTATTGTTCTAAAATCATCTCCTAGTGCTGTAGGGAGAGGTTCCTGCTGGTGCTGTGAGGGACAGATTACTGCTCTAAAATCATCTCCTAGTGCTATAGGGAGGGGTTCCTGCTGGTGCTGTGAGGGACAGATTATTGTTCTAAAATCATCTTTTAGTGCTATAGGGAGAGGCTCCTTCTGGTGCTGTGAGGGACAGATTATTGTTCTAAAATCATCTCCTACTGCTATGGGGAGAGGTTCCTGCTGGTGCTGTGAGGGACAGATTATTGTTCTAAAATCATCTCCTACTGCTATAGGGAGAGGTTCCTGCTGCTGCTGTGAGGGACAGATTATTGTCTCTAAAATCATCTCCTACTGCTATAGGGAGAGGTTCCTGCTGGTGCTGCGAGGGACAGATTATTGTTCTAAAATCAACTCCTAGTGCTATAGGGAGAGGTTCCTTCTGGTGCTGTGAGGGACAGATTATTGTTCTAAAATCATATCCTACTGCTATGGGGAGAGGTTCCTTCTGGTGCTGTGAGGGACAGATTATTGTTCTAAAATCATATCCTACTGCTATGGGGAGAGGTTCCTGCTGGTGCTGTGAGGGACAGATTATTGTTCTAAAATCATCTCCTAGTGCTATAGGGAGAGGTTCCTGCTGGTGCTGTGAGGGACAGATTATGGTTCTAAAATCATCTCCTAGTGCTATAGGGAGAGGTTCCGGCTGGTGCTGTGAAGGACAGATTATTGTTCTAAAATCATCTCCTACTTCTATAGGGAGAGGCTCCTGCTGGTGCTGTGAGGGACAGATTATTGTTCTAAAATCATCTCCTACTGCTATAGGGAGAGGCTCCTACTGGTGCTGTGAGGGACAGATCATTGTTCTAAAATCATCTCCTACTGCTATCTGGAGAGGTTCCTGCTGCTCCTGTGATGGATAGATTATTGTTCTAAAATCATCACATACTGCTAGAGGGAGAGGTTCCTGCTGCTCCTGTGAGGGACAGATTATTGTTCTAAAATCATCTCATCATAGTGCTACAGGGAGAGGTTCCTGCTGCTCCTGTGAGGGACAGATCATTGTTCTAAAACCATCTCCTACTGCTATGGGGAGAGGATCCTGCTGCTCCTGTGAGGGACAGATTATTGTTCTAAAATCATCAAATCATAGTGCTACAAGGAGAGGTTTCTGCTGCTCCTGTGAGGGATAGATTATTGTTCTAAAATCATCTCCTACTGCTATCGGGAGAGGTTCCTGCTGCTCCTGTGATGGACAGATTATTGTTCTAAAATAATCACATACTGCTAGAGGGAGAGGTTCTTGCTGGTGCTGTGAGGGACAGATTATTGTTCTAAAATAATCACATACTGTTAGAGGGAGAAGTTCCTGCTGCTCCTGTGAGGGACAGATTATTGTTCTAAAATCATCTTATCATAGTGCTACAGGGAGAGGTTCCTGCTGCTCCTATGAGGGACGGATTATTGTTCTAAAATCATCTCCTGCTGCTATAGGGAAAGGTTCCTGCTGGTGCTTTGAGGAACAGATTACTGTTCTAAAATCATCCCCTACTGCTATAGGGAGAGGTTCCTGCTGCTCCTGTGAGGGACAGATTATTGTTATAAAATCATCATATACTGCTAGAGGTGAGGTTCCTTCTGCTCCTGTGAGGGACAGATTATTGTTCTAAAATCATCTACTAGTGCTATAGGGAGAGGTCCCTGCTGGTGCTGTAAGGGACAGACTATTGTTCTAAAATCATCTCCTAGTGCTATAGGGAGAGGTTTCTGCTGGTGCTGTGAGGGACAGATTATTGTTCTAAAATCATCTCCTATTGCTATAGGGAGAAGTTCCTGCTGGTGCTGTGAGGGACAGATTATTGTTCTAAAATCATCACATACAGCTAGAGGGAGAGGTTCTTGCTGCTCCTGTGAGGGACAGATTATTATTCTAAAATCATCTCCTAGTTCTATAGGGAGAGATTCCTGCTGGTGCTGTAAGGGACAAATTATTGTTCTAAAATCATCACATACTGCTAGAGGGAGAGATTCCTGCTGCTACAGTGAGGGACAGATTATTGTTCTAAAATCATCACATACTGCTAGAGGGAGCGGTTCCTGCTGTTCCTGTGAGGGACAGATTACTGCTCTAAAATCATCTCCTAGTGCTATAGGGAGGGGTTCCTGCTGGTGCTGTGAGGGACAGATTATTGTTCTAAAATCGTCACATACTGCTAGAGAGAGAGGTTCCTGCTGGTGCTGTGAGGGGCAGATTATTTTTCTAAAATCCTCACATACTGCTAGAGGGAGAGGTTCCTGCTGCTCCTGTGAGGGACAGAATATTGTTCTAAAATCATCACATACTGCTAGAGGGAGAGGTTCCTGCTGTTCCTGTGAGGGACAGATTATTGTTCTAAAATCATCTCATCGTAATGCTACAGTGAGAGGTTCCTGCTGCTCCTGTGAGGGACAGATTATTGTTTTAAAATCATCTCATCATAGTGATACAGTGAGAGGTTCCTGCTGCTCCTGTGAGGGGCAGATTATTGTTCTAAAATCATATCATACTGGTGTAGGGAGAGGTTCCTGCTGCTGGTGTGAGCGGTGCATTTCTTGCACAAAAATTAAAAGTGCGTCTACGTGGCTGTTTTCCAAAAAAAAAAAGAAGAATTTATTCTTCTTTTTTTTTGTATTAATAAATAGTGCTACATAGTACATTTGCGGCCAGAATGAGGAGAGTGTCAAATAAGGGATGTGGTCGTGGTGCTCCTGGTGCTGCTGGTGTTGGTGGTGTTGGTTCCTGTTGCAAGGAGAGGACGTGGTCGATTTGTGCCAGCTACACGCACAAGTGAAACACCTTCTTCAGGTGCCAGTAGCCGACAGAACCTTCAACGTTATATGGTAGGCCTGAATGCCGCTCAACGAATGGTGAGGCCAGAACAAGTACAGGCGCTAGTAGATTGGGTGGCTGACAATGCCTCCAGTTCCTTCATATTGTTTCCCACCCAGTCCCTTGATGAAAGCTCAGAGTTGGCACCTGAACTCCATGGCCATCTGTCTTTCACCCCAG
>BLSH010023598.1:4400-16087 GCA_018402905.1 Glandirana rugosa
TCCAAGGACGACCACGACACTCCTTGTCTAATAACAAGATTTTAGTAGAGGATCACGATATCCTTCTCCAAGGACAACCACGACACTCCCTGTCTAATAACAAGATTTTAGTGGAGGATCAAAATATCCCTCTCCAAGGACGACCACAACACTCCCTGTCTAATAACAAGATTTTAGTAGTGTATGACGATACCACTCTCCAAGGATGACAACGACATTCTCTGTCTAATAATAAGATTTTAGTAGAAGATCAAGATTAGAACAATAATCTGTTCCTCACAGCACCAGCAGGAACCTCTCCCTATGGCAGTAGGAGGTGATTTTAGAACAATAATCTGTCCCTCACAGCACCAGCAGGAACCTCTCCTTATAGAACTAGAAGATGATTTTAGAATAATAATCTGTCTCTTACAGCAACAGTAGGAACCTCTCACCATAGCAGTATGTGATGATTTTAGAACAATAATCTGTCCCTCACAACACCAGCAGGAACCTCTCCCTATAAAACTAGGAGGTGATTTTAGAACAATAATCTGTCCCTCACAGCACCAACAGGAACCTCTTCCTATAGCACTAGGAGATGATTTTAGAACAATAATCTGTTCCTCACAGCACCAGCAGGAACCTCTCCCTATGGCAGTAGGAGGTGATTTTAGAACAATAATCTGTCCCTCACAGCACCAGCAGGAACCTCTCCCTTTAGAACTAGGAGATGATTTTAGAACAATAATCTGTCCCTTACAGCACCAGCAGGAACCTCTCCCAATAGCAGTAAGAGATGATTTTAGAACAATAATCTGTCCCTCACCGCACCAGCAGGAACCTCTCCCTATCGCAGTATGCGAAGATTTTAGAACAATAATCTGTCCCTCACAGCACCAGCAGGAACCACTCCCTATAGAACTAGGAGATGATTTTAGAACAATAATCTGTCCCTTACAGCACCAGCAGGAACTTCTCCCTAAAGCAGTAGGAGATGATTTTAGAACAATAATCTTTCCCTTACAGAAACAGCAGGAACCTCTCCCTATAGCAGTAGGAGATGATTTTAGAACAACAATCTGTCCCTTACAGCACCAGCAGAAACCTCTCCCTATAGCATTATGTGATGATTTTAGAACAATAATCTGTCCCTCACAGCACCAGCAGGAACCTGTCACTATAGCAGTAGGAGGTGGTTTTTGAACAATAATCTGTCCCTCACAGCACCAGCAGGAACCTCTCCCTATAGAACTAGGCAATGATTTTAGTACAATAATCTGTCCCTCACAGCACCAGCAGGAACCTCTGCCTATAGAGTAAGGAGATGATTTTCTAACAATAATCTGTCCCTTACAGCACCAACAGGAACCTCTACCTATAGCAGCAGGAGATGATTTTAGAACAATAATCTGTCCTTTACAGCACCAGCAGGGACCTCTCCCTATAGAACTAGGAGATGATTTTAGAACAATAATCTGTCCCATACTGCACCAGCAGGAACCTCTCCACATAGCAGAAGGAGATGAATTTATAATAATAATCTGTCCCTCACAGCACCAGCAGGAACCTCTCCCTATAGCAGTATGTGATGATTTTAGAACAATAATCTGTCCGTTACAGCACCAACAAGAACCTCTCCCTATAGCACTAGGAGATGATTTTCTAACAATAATCTGTCATTTACAGCACCAACAGGAACCTCTAGCTATAGCAGTAGGATATGATTTTACAACAATAAGCTGTCTTTTACAGCACCAACAGGAACCTCTCCCTATAGCAGTATGCGATGTTTTTAGAACAATAATCTGTCCCTCACAGCACCAGCAGGAACCTCTCCTTATAGAACCAGGAGATGATTTTAGCACAATAATCTGTCCCTCACAGCATCAGCAGGAACCTCTCCCTATAGAACTAGGAAATGATTTTCACACAATAATCTGTTCCTTACAGCACCAGCAGGAACCTCTCCCTATAGCAGTAGGAGATGATTTTAGAACAATAATCTGTCCCTCACAGCACCAGCAGGAACCTCTCCCTATAACAGTATCTGATGATCTTAGAACAATAATCTGTCCCTCAAAGCACCAGCAGGAACCTCTACCTGTAGCAGTAGGAGATGATTTTAGAACAATAATCTGTCCCATACTGCACCAGCAGGAACCTCTCCATATAGCAGTAGGAGATGAATTTAGAATAATAATCTGTCCCTCACAGCACCAGCTGGAACCTCTACCTATAGCAGTAGGAGATGATTTTAGAACAATAAGCTGTCCTTTACAGCACCAAAGGGAACCTCTCCCTATAGCCGTATGTGATGATTTTAGAATGATAATCTGTCCCTCACAGCACCAGCAGGAACCTCTCCCTATAGAACCAGTAGATGATTTTAGAACAATAATCTGTCCCTCACAGCATCAGCAGGAACCTCTCCCTATAGAACTAGGAGATGATTTTCACACAATAATCTGTCCCTTACAGCACCAGCAGGAACCTCTCCCTATAGCAGTAGGAGATGATTTTAGAACAATAATCTGTCCCTCACAGCACTAGCAGGAACCTCTCCCTATAGCACTTGGAGTTGATTTTAGAACAATAATCTGTCCCTCACAGCACCAGCAGGAACCTCTCCCTATAGCAGTATGTGATGATTTTAGAACAATAATCTGTCCCTCAAAGCACCAGCAGGAACCTCTACCTATAGCAGTAGGAGATGATTTTAGAACAATAATCTGTCCCTTACAGCACCAGCAGGAACCTCTCCCTATAGAACTAGGAGATGATTTTAGAACAATAATCTGTCCCATACTGCACCAGCAGGAACCTCTCCATATAGCAGTAGGAGATGAATTTAGAACAATAATCTGTCCCTCACAGCACCAGGAGGAACCTCTCCCTATAGAACTAGGAGATGATTTTAGAACAATAATCTGTCCCTCACTAGACATGTGCAATTCGTTTAGTTCTGAATCAAAATTCGGACAAATTTTTAATAATTCGGAATTCGGATGCATCCAACGAATTTGAACGGATCCGCAAAAAAATTTGGTTCGAAAAATTTTGAAATAGTCGAGACGAAAAAGTCTAATCAAATTCGAAAACAAATCGAAATAAAAATCAAAACTAATTATAAAAAAATTTTCTAAAACAGAATATAAAATATAAAGTAATATAATAAAAAAATTAATAGTAAAAGATAGAATAGAGAAGAATATAATTATATTAAAATATAATATAAACAATTAACCATGTTCTGAAATTCAAATTTCGTATAGTATAAATTTGAACGAGATTGAAAAAAAATAAAAAAACAAAGAAAACCAAAAGAAAAGAATCTAATAGAAATAAGAGAATAGAATAGAAAATAAATAAAATATAAAATAAATAGAAAGCACCGTCTTCCGAAATTCGAATTTCCAATAGAATGACTTCAAATTCGAATTTCAATAGAAAAGTTTAGAACAGAAGAGAAAAGGAGTAATAGACTTGAAAAAAATAGGGAAATACAAATAAAGAGAATAAAAAAAACAATAGAAAACAATATAATAGAAAAACAATGGAACAGAATAGAATTATATTTTTCTATAGTATTTATACATACATTTTTCGAAATTCGAATTTCGAAAACAGCATGAATTCCAATTTTGAATAGAATGAATTTGAATAGAAAAGATTATAATAGAAAAGGAAATAAGAGAAAAGAATAGAATAGAAAATAAGAGAATAAGATAGAAAAGAATAGAAAAATAATAGAACATAACTTATATAAAAAAAAAAATATATATATATATATATATATATATATATATATATATATATTCAGTCTATTCGAAATTCAAATTCATTGTATTCGAAATTCGCATTTCAGAAAATTGATATATATCGATTTTCCGAAATTCGAATTTCAAATAGAATGATTTCAAATTCGAATTTCAATAGAAAATATACATTTGAATGAGAGTGAAAAAAAATCCAAAACAAAGAAAACCAAAAAAGAAAAGAATATAATAGAAAATAAGAGAATAGAATAGAAAATAAATAAAAAAGAAAATAAATAGAAAGCACAGTCTTCCGGAATTTGAATTTCCAATAGAATGACTTCAAATTCGAATTTCAATAGTAAAGTTTAGAATAGAAGAGAAAAGGAATAATAGACTAGAAAAAAACTAGGGAAATATAAATAAAGAGAATAAAAAACAATAGAAAACAAAAGAATAGAAAAACAATAGAACAGAATGGAATTATATCTATCTATAGTATTTATACATCAATTTTCCAAAATTCTAATTTCGAAAACAGCATGAATTCCAATTTCAAATAGAATAAATTTGAATAGAAAAGATTATAATAGAAAAGGAAATAAGAGAAAAGAATAGAATAGAAAATAAGAGAGTAAGATAGAAAAGAATAGAAAAATAATAGAACAGAGCTAATATATATATATATTCAGTCTATTCGAAATTCAAATTCATTGTATTCGAAATTTGTATTTCGGAAAATTGATATATTTGAATTTCCAATAGAATGGCTTCAAATTCGAATTTCAATAGAACAGTTTAGAATAGAAGAGAAAAGAAAAAATAGACTAGAAAAAACTAGTGAAATAAAAATAAAGAGAATAAAAAATAGACTACAATAGAAAACAATAGTATAGAACAGAATGGAATTATATTTATCTATAGTATTTATACATCAATTTTCCGAAATTCGAATTTTAAAAACAGCATGAATTCCAATTTCAAATAGAATGAATATGAATTCGAATAGAAAAGATTATAATAGAATAGAAAATAAGAAAATAAGAACAGAACAGAAAAATAATAGAACACAACTTAAATATATATTCAGTCTATTCGAAATTCGAATTTCGGAATATTGTTATAATATATATACAGGCAGTCCCCTAGTTATGAACATCCGACTTATGAACGACTCCTACTTACAAACGGAGGGAGACAACAGGAAGTGAGAGGAAATCTCCCCCTAGGAAGGGAAATTCACTCCTGTAAGAGTTATTATGGGAAAAAGGTGTCTCCACTGATGCTTTATCACCAAGGTTTGTTTCCACAACTCCTCAAAATTTTCAAAATCCAATTATCATTGGGACAGGAAGTGAGTTGAAATCTTCTGAACAGAAACATAGACAGCAAATCAAACATTACAGGGGTGTTAACCCTTCCCTATGCTATCCAAAAAGCTTAAAAATATTTATTTTGGCTGAAGCTACACTTAAAAAATGTACCTGTTTCGAGGGGCGTGGCCAGCGAGCTCCGAGATGGCCGCTTAACTCAGGAGCTCCGCCGTTCAGCCAGGGAATCAGCCAGCAGGCAGAGACTACCCTCTTCCATCCACGGCCAGAAAGCCACCACACACTCCGGAGAGCAAGCCGCGTCTAGCATGGGGGGAAGAAGGAAGGAACCACCGCCCCACCCGAGCAAGATGACGGGCTTCTTCCCCGCTCGAACTCAGCAGACAAGGCAAGATGGCGCCCGGCCGGAGGCTGCAACGAACGAAGCGACCTTTATTTCTTACGCACAACACAGGCGAATGGGAATAGCTGCACAGCTCCCGGCAAGCCCACGCTCATCAACAGCCTCCACACCTACCACCCGAAGCCCAGCCAAGACAAGACAGCGAACGTCTTCACCTGGGGAGCCGTCTGAGGCCTGCCTCATGGAGGTAAGCGCGGCTAGGCCGCAGAGAGGTGCAGAGAGGAGTGAGTCCCCAGACCCGTTCTCATCCTATCCCACAACAGGACAACCAATCTCTGATGTCCTCCTAAAGGATATGTTGACCACGCTGAAATCCTCCATACAGAAAGACATACTGAACTCTTTGCAGCAATGCCAATCTGACATTAAAGATCTGGGTGGCAGGGTAGATTATGTAGAGCAGTATATGGGAGACCAGGCCACTTCATACAATACACTGGTGGATGCCTATAATGCTCAATCAGAAGAAATCGAATGGATCAAAAACAAGCTATCTGATTTAGAGGATAGGTCTCGGAAAAACAACCTTAAACTGAGGGGGATCCCCGAAAGTATCCAGACACCCCAACTCCTGCAGCACGCACAAAGCCTCTTCACAGCTCTGGTTCCCTCCTTAACACCTTTGGAGGTCACCATTGACAGGATCCACAGAATCCCTAAACCCTCCTTCATCCCAGACGAAGCACCCAGAGATGTGGTATTAAGGCTTCATTTCTATAAAGCCAAAGAACTCATATTATCGGCATCCCGCAACCCAGAAAACCGTCCGGCCCAATTTGCCTCCACTCTGATACTGCCCGATCTTTCCAGGCACACCCTGCAACGCAGACGCAACCTGGCTACAATAACAAAGGCCCTTCGTAACCACCAGATCATCCACAAATGGAGGCACCCGGCACAACTCCTAATAACCCATCATGGCTCCACCAGTACAGTAACCACATTGGAAGAGGGACTAACACTTCTCCGTCAGTGGGGTATCCTTATGGATAACAACCCGCCTCAACCACTGCAACCCACCGTCTCCCCCACACCACATGCCTGGCAACTTGTAACGCACAAAAAATCGTCTAAGAAAAACAAAGATCCCCAGAAAAGTCCTGCCAAATCACCTAACATCACCCCACCAACCCCTGGCTCCGGATAAACATGACAATGTTTCCCTACCCCTCGCAAGACATAGCACGTAAAACTGCGAACACCATTCCCTGCGTGACTCGCATGTGAGCACGATTGTTATCACTCCTTGTTCTACTGTTTTGGACTTTCTTACCTATTTTCTCTCCCTATGGTACACCAGCGCAGATAAGCGGACACCGTGATCCACCCTACGCTATTTCCCAGAGATTGGATTCATCAAGACCGAACTCTCATCCAACTACAGTCACCATCAGGAAATCTCCAAGAGAAGGAAGTTTGGATCAACCCTCGCCCACCAATTCATTAAGTGCCACTCAACACCACCACACGAAATCTACACTAACCAATGACCCTTAAATGTGTTTCGCTAAATGTCAAAGGGTTGAACCATCCTGCCAAGAGGCACTCAATGTGGAAGCAAGCCCTACAACTTCAAGCAGATGTACTCTGCATCCAGGAAACACACTTCCAGGCCTCTCAAATCCCTAAACATACCCACAAGAGCTTCCCCCACACATTCATCTCCTGCGCCCAGAGAAAGAAAAGAGGGGTCCTAATTGCCATCCGTGACTCCGTGACATTCCAGTTGAAAGACTCCCTAGTGGACCCAGAAGGACGATTCCTGATCCTGACTTGTGACATTAATTCTAACCCATATACCCTGGCTACGATCTACGCCCCGAACAAGAAGCAACTCCGCTTCCTAAGTAGAGTCTTAAAGAAAATCACCCCAATGAGATATGGCAGTCTCATAATCTGTGGGGACTTTAATGCGACCCCAGAACCACTTATGGACACAACATCCAAGTCTGTCAATCGTAAACCGCGACTAGCCACTCTTCTCCACGGAGAGCAGCTCTTTGATGTCTGGAGATGCCAGCACTCTTGTGAAAGAGACTACTCATATTTCTCCCCCAGACATCATTCTTATTCGAGAATTGACCTGTTTCTCACGGACCAATGGACACTGCAGAAAGTTTCGAACTCTACCATACAAGATATACTATGGTCGGACCATGAGGCCATCACCTTACTATTAAAAGAGGGAGGACGCTCTCTCACAACCCCCATCTGGCGATGCAATACCTCTCTACTCCAAAATCCCCAAACCTCCCAAATTCTCACCCAGCAACTATCTGACTTCTTTGAGTCCAACAAGGGATCAGTTGAAGACCCGTACACCCTGTGGCAAGCCCATAAGGCTGTCATAAGGGGAGTCCTCATACAACAGGGGGCAAGGGCTAAGAGATGCCACAACTTACAGCTCAAAAAATTGACCACAACTATACACGAGCTAGAAACTACTAACAAATCAGCCCTCAACCCTATGACCACAGAGCAGCTCCGGGGCCTTCGGGAAGAGCTTAGAACCCTTTTGATGCAACAACATGAGGGGCACATACGGAGATTGAAACTCTCCTATTATTCCGCTGCTAATAGAGCGGGGAAACTACTAGCACGGAGAATTAAAACAGCCCATACTAAGGCCAAAATCCCATTCCTAATTCACCCAATCCACAAGCAGAAGATTATAAACCCCCAGGCTATAGCAGATCACTTTGCTGATTTTTATAGCTCCCTATATAATCTCAAAGATGACAGTGACACTCCCCAACCCACTAAAGCAGCTATCTTATCCTTCCTGGAGCAAACAAAGCTCCCCACCCTCTCAGAGACACATTTAGACCAACTAAATTCCCCCTTTGATCTTCAGGAACTGAGCAGAGCTGTGGCGACTCTTCCCCTAGGCAAGTCCCCGTGCCCAGATGGCCTAACCAACGACTATTATAAGGTATTTCGGGACATTCTAGCTCCCTACTTACTCCTAGTATTCAACAAAGCTACTCTGACATCCCAACTCCCTGAGGAAATGCTTAAAGCTTACGTGGTAACGATCCCCAAGCCAGGGAAGGACCCCACCACCCCGGCCAATTTCAGACCCATTTCCCTTCTCAACACCGACGTCAAACTGTTTGCCAAACTTATTGCTCACCGACTAAGTACGGTACTCCCAACCTTATTGAGCAGAGACCAGATGGGGTTTGTGAGGGGACGACAGCCCTCAGATGCAACCAGACGCATCCTCAATGTTATACAACAAGCCGGCTCTGCTCGAGCGCCTTCTCTCCTCTTATCAATAGATGCGGAGAAGGCGTTCGACAGAGTTAACTGGCAGTACATGATATGTGCACTTAAACAATTTGGGTTTCGGGGACCTATCCTACAAGCCATCCTTGCCCTCTATTCCAGACCCTCAGCCCAAGTACTCACCTCTGGTATCTTATCTAAAATTTTCACAATCTCTAATGGTACACGCCAAGGCTGCCCCCTCTCGCCCACAATCTTCAACCTTATCATAGAACCCCTCGCAGAGAAAATTCGCTCAGACCCCCACATCTCAGGGCTCACAATTGGTCACTCGCAGCATCGCATAAACCTCTTTGCGGATGATATAATCCTTATTCTCACTAACCCCCTCTCCTCTCTCCCACGAGCCCACCAAATCCTTCTCGATTTCTCACAAACCTCATACTATAGAGTCAACCTTGCCAAGTCACAAATATTAGACTTAAACTTACCTCCCTACATGAGATCCAAACTAGAAAATCAACTTCCATACAAGTGGACCAACTCGCACATACCATATCTAGGAATAGTCATCACCCCTAGGTTTCCCTCCTTGATTGCCACTAACCTAAACTTGTAAACGGAGAAACTAAAGCCACAGCTTCAACACCTACTACACTGCGACCTCTCATGGACCGGTAGATCTGCTGCCCTAAAAATGGTAATTCTCCCTCAAATCCTCTATGTCTTCAGGGCTCTCCCAGTATCTATTCCACAGTTATACTTAAATAAACTAGCTTCGCTACTATCCTCCTTCATATGGAACAAGAAAAAACCCAGATGCCCTCTAAAAACCCTTGTTAAACACAAATCAGCTGGAGGTTTGGGAAACATACACATAAAAGACTATTACTGGGCTATCAAATTAACCCAACTCAAAAACTGGTTTGGGACCGCTGACCCCCCAATATGGGTTGATATTGAAAGAACCCTTTCTCCCACACATGACCTAGTCTCCCTCCTGATAAGAGATTCCTGGATACCCTGGAACACATCACAACTACCACACACCTTAGCAGACTCCGTTAAAGCTTGGAGATACCTCCTGAAAACCAATCATGACGCCATTCAAATATACTCTCCTCCACTTAACACAAAACTCCTTGCATCCATGGTCCCATCTCTGGATACAACACATTTCACATCTCAAGATAAGATAAGATTCAGCAATTCTACAAGGGCCTATCTATTAAACCGTGGGACTCTCTCCAACAAGAATTTAATCTTCACCCTAACTCCCACTATAGCTACATACGCATCAAGCACCTCCTAACAAAACACCCTCCGCCCATCATCCGAATCCCCCAGAAAGTATGGGAATTCCTCAACTCCCCCAACCATGGCCCCAGCGGTACAGCCCTATTTTACAATATGCAGCAGAACAAATGCACCTTTAGCAAAGATGCTCACATACTTAAGGGGGAAGAAGACCTAGGGGAGACATACACCCATCGAGAATGGCAAACAGCCATCCTATCCACCCATAAGTTCTCCCACTGCACTGCCCACTGGGAGCTCATGCTAAAAATTTTGCTTCGCTGGTATTACACACCGGCTAGAATAGCCTCCTTCGCCCCAGACAAATCCCCATTATGCTGGCGAAACTGCGGGAAAGCAGGCAACCTCTTGCACATCCTATGGGACTGCCCTATTCTCACCCCCTTCTGGGAACAAACATTTTCTCTCATCTCAAAAATTACAGCGCAGACTACTCCACCAAACAAAGGCCTAGCTATTCTAAACCTTAACATTGAGAAAATTCCTCCCCCCCACATGCCTTCTACCATCCATATCCTGGTGGCGGCTAGAACCCTAATCCTTAGATTATGGAAGTCACCAACAACCCCCTCCATAACGGAAGTTATCCACCTAACTAATCAAAACTACACCTTCGAACGAATGCTGGCAGTAAACACACTACAACTGGAACGTTTTAATACCCTCTGGCTACCTTGGACCACTTCCCACCCCCCAAAAGTAAAGATCCCATAGACTCCGTCCTGACACCGACAACTGAGCTTACCTCTTGTTATCCTACTATCTGGTTATCCGATATCTAGACACAAACTGTTGAATTTCGATTAGTCACTTCTTTGATTGTTTGATTACTTGTATACTATATAATGGTGTACCCACCCCCTTCCTTTTCTTTTACCCTTTTATGATTTTCCTTCATGCCTTCTATGTTGTCTGTAACTGACTAAAACCAATAAAGACAATTATACAAAAAAAAAAAAAAAAAAAATGTACCTGTTCCGACTTACAAACAAATTCGACTTAAGAACAAACCTACAGTCCCTATCTTGTTTGTAACCCGGGGACTGCCTGTATAGTTTTTTTTTATTCTCTTTATTTTCATTTCCCTAGTTTTTTTTAATTTGTAATATTTATTTTCTCTTCCATTCTAAACTTTTCTATTGAAATTTGAATTTCGGGAAATCGATATAAATATACAGGGATGGTGGAAACCCCTCATAATGGGCACAGCAGGTGTACAGACCCAGGAACTCAGAGTCAACACAGGGATGGTGGAAACCCCTCATAAGGGGCACAGTGGGTGTACAGACCCAGGAACTTAGCACAGGGATGTAGGAACCCCTCATATTGGGCACAGCAGGTGTACAGACCCGGGAACTCAGCACAGGGATGGTGGAAACCCCTCATAATGGGCACAGCAGGTGTACAGACCTGGGAACTCAGCACAGGGATGGTGGGAACCACTCATAATGGGCAAAGTGGGTGTACAAACCTGGGAACTCAGCACTGGATGGTGGAAACTCCTCATAATGGGCACAACAGGTGTACAGACCTGGGTAGTCAGCACATGGATGGTGGGAACAACTCATAAAGGGCACAGTGGGTGTACAGACCCAGGAACTCAGCACAGGGATGGTGGAAACCCCTCATAAGGGGCACAGTGGGTGTACAGACCCAGGAACTCAGAGTCAG
>BLSH010023598.1:32985-44579 GCA_018402905.1 Glandirana rugosa
ACGATATCCCTCTCCAAGGACGACCACGACATTCCCTGTGTAATAACAAGATTTTAGTAGAGGATCACGATATCCCTCTCCAAGAACGACCACGACACTCCCTGTCTAATAACAAGATTTTAGTGGTGTATGACGATATCCCTCTCCAAGGACGACCACGACGTTCCCTGTCTAATAACAAGATTTTAGTAGTGTATGACGATATCCCTCTCCAAGGACGACCACGACACTCCCTGTCTAATAACAAGATTTTAGTAGAGGATCAAGATATCCCTCTCCAAGGACGACCACGACACTCCCTGTCTAATAACAAGATTTTAGTAGTATAGCACTAGGAGATGATTTTAGAACAATAATGTGTCCCTTACAGCACCAGCAGGAACCTCTCCCTATAGCAGTATGTGATGATTTTAGAATAATAATCTGTCCCTCACAGCACCAGCAGGAACCTCTCTCTCTACAGCAGTATGTGATTATTTTAGAACAATAATGTGTCCCTCACAGCACCAGCAGGAACCTCTCCCTATAGCACTAGGAGATGATTTTAGAACAATAATCTGTCTCTAACAGCACCAGCAGGAACCTCTCCCTATAGCACTAGGAGATGGTTTTAAAACAATAATCTGTCCCTCACAGCACCAGCAGGAACCTCTCCCTATAGCACTAGGAGATGATTTTAGAACAATAATCTGTCCCTTACAGCACCAGCAGGAACCTCTCCTTTAGCAGCACTGTACCTAATCCAGTATCAGATGGTTTTAGAATGCTAAGCTCTCCCCTCACAGCACCGCCAGGAACCTTTCTGTAATATAGGATGAGATGATTTTAGAACAATAATCTGTCCCTCACAGCACCATTAAACTGTACTTAGTCCAGTATCAGATGGTTTTAGAACGCTAAGCTTTTGCCTCACAGCACCACCAGGATCCTTTCTGTAATACAGGATGAGATGATTTTAGAACAATAATCTGTCCCTCAACAGCACCAGTAAACTGTACCTAGTCCAGTATCAGATGGTTTTAGAACGCTAAGCTTTCCCCTCACAGCACCGCCAGAAACCTTTCTGTAATAAAGGACGAGATATTAGATCGGTAATCTGTCCCTCGCAGCACCTGTAAACAGTACCTATTCCAGTATCAGATAGTTTTAGAATGCTAAGCTTTCCCCTCACAGCACCGACAGGAACCTGTCTGTAATGGAGGATGAGATGATATTAGATTGGTAATCTATCCCTCACAGCAGTAGTAAACTCTACCTAGTCCAGTATCAGATCTTTTTAGAACGCTAAGCTTTCCCCTCACAGCACCGCCAGGAATCTGTCTGTAATGCAGGATGAGATCATAGTTACATAGTTACATATTTAGTCAGGTTGAAAAAAGACACAAGTCCATCTAGTTCAACCAAAAAAAAAAAAAATATATATATATAACCAAATAATCCCATATACAATCCTTCACCCACAGTTGATCCAGAGGAAGGCAAAAACCCCAGCAAAGCGTGATCCAATTTGCTATAAGGGGGGAAAAAATTCCTTCCTGATTCCCCGAGAGGCCATCGGATTCACCCTGGATCAGCTTTACCTAAAAATGTTAGTACCCAGTTATATTATTTACATTAAGGAAAGAATCCAGTCCTTTTTTAAAGCAATCAGCCGTGCTGGCCAAAACCACCTCTGGAGGGAGTCTATTCCACATTTTCACAGCCCTTACTGTGAAGAAACCTTTCCGTATTTGGAGATGAAATCTTTTTTCCTCTAGACGTAAAGAGTGCCCCCTTGTCCTTTGTGATGACCTTAAAGTAACTCAACACCAAGTTCACTATATGGACCACTTATATATTTGTACATGTTGATCATATCCCCTCTTAATCTCCTCTTCTCAAGAGAGAATAAATTCAGATCCTCTAATCTTTCCTCATAGCTGAGCTCCTCCATGCCTCTTATTAGTTTGGTTGCTTTTCTCTCTTCTCTTTCTCCAGTTCCCTGATATCCTTTTTTGAGAACTGGTGCCCAACACTGAACTGCATATTCCAGATGAGGTCTTACTAATGATTTGTACAGGGGCAAAATAATGTCTCTATCTCTGGAGTCCATACCTCTCTTAATACAAGAAAGGATTTTGCTTGCTTTGGAAACCGCAGCTTGGCATTGCATGCCATTATTAAGCTTATGATCTACCAAAACCCCCAGATCCTTCTCCACTATGGATTCCCCCAGTTGTACTCCCCCTAGTATGTATGATGCATGCATATTCTTAGCCCCCAAGTGCATAACTTTACATTTATCAACATTAACCTCCCTGGCGGTATGACTGAGTCTGGAATTTATTGCTGAAAGCGGTACAATAATTTTGCATGAAAATTTGGCGTTTTATATTGTAGGCCTGTAATTCTTAGGAATAACTCACTTAAATCTGTCCAAACAACAGTCTAGTAGACATCCCGGGTATGAAAAAGTTTGAAAAATATAATCATAAATTATAATATAATAAATAACTAAAAATAATTATCAAAAATAATAATATAATAGTAATAAAATTTATTCAATAATGTAATCAAACCAAAAACGCAGAAATTTGCTCAGTTGCAGAATTGTCGCTGTCGTCACTTTCAGTTTCTGATGATAAATTTCCCCAAAAATCAGTATCACTCAATTCTGCAAATGATTCTTATTTACTATCGCTGTTTTCTAGCTGATCAAAAACCACTTTTGACGTAAAGGGACACTTTTTGGTTGCCATGGACATTCTCATGTTTCCAGGCAGAAAGAATGACATTTATTATATAAAAGTGCATGCAGGGCTCTGGGCAAACCACTAGGGACAAAGGGGATGTGAAATGTTTTCATACAGTAATGTAATCTGTAAGATTACAGTGTACTGTATGTGCTGTGTGTGTTTCACTTTTTGAATTTCCCGCCGGTCTCCGTGCGACGCGACGCTCACAGGGAACGGAGCCCGGCACACAGAGGCATCGGAGCGGCGGACACAGCCCGCAGACACGGCGGGGGACATCGCTGGATCCAGGGGACAAGGTGAGTAGCGCTGCCTGGTTCCAGCGATACAATCCCGAGTTTGGCTCGGGGTTACCGCTCTTGGTACTGAAAATCCACCCCGAGCCACACTCGGGAATACCGCCAGGGAGGTTAAACCTCATTTGCCACACAGTCGCCCAATTAGACAGTGCATTGAGGTCGGCATGTAAGTTGGAGACATCCTGCAAGGACGTTATTCCACTGCATAGCTTGGTGTCATCTGCAAACACTGAAATGGTACTTTTAATCCCAGACCCTATATCATTTATAAATATATTGAAAAGTAAGGGTCCCAACACTGAGCCTTGGGGTACACCGGTGATAACCTTAGACCATTCAGAGTAAGAATCATTAACTACTACTCTCTGAATTCAGTCTTTTAGCCAGTTTTCTATTCATTTACAAATTGATCTTTCCAAGCCTGTAGACTTTACCTTACACATTAGCCGTGTGTGGTGAACGGTGTCAAGCGCTTTCGCAAAATCCAAGTATACCACGTCCACAGCCTCCCCTCTGTCCAAGGTTTTACTTACCTCCTCATAAAAAGAAATCCGGTTGGGGGGGGCGTGGCTAGCCGGCAACAGTGACGGCCGCATACTAGAGGAGCTCCAGGCCTCGGGACATATAGCGACTCCTACGGAACGAAGGGTGAACCTCAACTATGTCTGCAAGTTCCCTACTGACCCCAACACCCGGGGAGCAGAGGAAAAGAGGCTCGAATCGCGCGGGCCCGCAAAAACTAACCGATTTCTTCACAATGAAGAATGACAAAGAAACCCAAGATGGCGGAGTCCCCTTGCTGCAGGCCGCGCCAACAGAAGAATGCCTCTCAAGCTCCAGTTCCTCAGCTACCTCGGTAGGTACAGCGATCTATATGTAAAACACTGGGGAACCACTACACTCTCCCCCAGACAGCCCCACAACCCGCAGCCCAGCTAAATCAAAGAAAGCCAGACAACACAGTGACACAGGAGCAGATTCAGACATGGAGGAAGAGCAGGCACAGACACTCGCCCCGCAGCTTACACTGGAGCAATTCCCAGCCTGTCTCCATCAATGATATGAAGGAGATGCTGATCTCTCTCAGGGATTCTATGCATTTTGACATGAAGAAAGCACTCAACCCCATTAAAACTGACATAATAGAACTACAACAGAGAGTGGAACATGTAGAATGCAAACGAGATGAAACCTATGCCGCCCATAATGAAATAGTGGAAGCTTACCATGACCAGCAAACGGAGATGCAGCGCCTTGCGACCAAAATTGCAGATCTAGAAGATCGCAGTCGCAGAAATAATATAAAATTCCGAGGCATACCGGAATCCATACCCAACACAGACCTACACGCGTATCTGCGCCAATTACTCCACATCCTGGTCCCAAAAGCATCCGATATGGAGTTAACCATAGATAGAGCTCATAGACTGCCTAAACCAGCTTTTCTACCTAGCTCTACCCCGCGAGATGTTTTAGCCAGGATACATTACTTCCACGTAAAAGACAAAGCCATGAGAAACATCCGCAAAAATCCCCCTCTAGAAGGTCAATACACAGGAGTGACCCTACACAACGATCTTTCGCAAGCCACCATTCAACACAGGAAAAAGCTCCTAACGGTCACAAAGGCACTAAGAAATCACGACATCAGATATCAATGGGGAACCCCGTCGAAACGAATTGTAACCCATTGTGACAAAGTGTACAACATATTCTCTCTAGAAGCAGGCCTTAAAT
Source organism: Glandirana rugosa (assembly GCA_018402905.1). Lineage (NCBI taxonomy): Eukaryota > Metazoa > Chordata > Amphibia > Anura > Ranidae > Glandirana > Glandirana rugosa. The sequence continues at coordinate 37,754 of BLSH010023598.1, forward strand.
ACCTAAAGGCATGGGGCATACTACCAGCAGAACCCTCACGCGATAACCGTCAAGGTTTGACGAAGCTTAGACAAGACTGGTCCACCTGAAATGCATATGCAGCTTAATTCACCCTTCCAAAAGCAACTACATATGTCCTACAGGCCAACACACTAACAAGCCTATGTGGATTTCCCCACTTTGTGGAATAAGATTTCCACTAATATATCCTCGTTCCACGGATATGCAGGATTCCCTGCTACTGGTTCCTGTGAAATGTTCCAGGTTCCTTTTTATGTTATCTTTGTTTTTTTTGTTCCTTGTTTTGTTCTATCCCGTTGAATGAGGTACCCCTACATCTGTGCCTTCCAGAAGTACCAGCTCTAACCTCCAGGCCTACCTTATTCTTCAACCAAGACACCCAAGAATCTCCTCAGCAACGAATAACCCGAACAGACTGGGACAATCTTGGACACTTTTGTATAATATTGGAAATCGAGACACACCTACGGAGGTGAGTGGCAAACCCCTGCTTACACAACCACCACAATTTTTATACAATCACCCCAGCCGTACACCAGCAATTCCAAGAATCCAATATGCCCATTAAATTCGTATCAATGAATGTAAAAGGCCTCAACAGTCCTTTCAAACGTAACCTCATGTGGACTGAAGCAGAAAGACTCAAAGGAGAAGTCCTCAGCGTACAAGAGACTCACTTTAAAGCAAATAACCCTCCAAAGTGCATCCATAGACGGTACCCGCACACCTTTTTTGCAAATGCTAATACAAAGCAAAATGGAGTTCTAATTGCAATCCATGAGTCAATTGCCTTTACCTTAAAAGACATAATTACAGACCCCAAAGGTCGCTTTATTATCCTAGTTTGCACACTAAATAATATTGTACATAGTATTGTATCTCTTTATGCACCCAACAAGGGGCAACTATCATTTCTGCAGAAACTAATGAAGGAAATTCGCCAGGGTAGACTGCTGATGCTTGGTAACTTTAATCTAATTCCCGACTCCTCACTAGATCGATCACATCCCACACGTAGCAAAATCCCAACCCTCAAAAAATTTCTCCATACTGAATCATTATATGATGCATGGAGATGTACACACCCTGGAGAAAAAGATTTTACCTTTTTCTTATCCCCCCATAAAATCTACACTAGGATCGACTTAACCATCATAGACCTACACACACTCCATCAAATCCAATCGTCATCAATTGAAACTATTACATGGTCAGACCCTGCCCCAATTACACTAACACTATCAGACCAAAATAATGAAAGACCCACCATGTTATGGCGTAATAATACACAAATTTACCAAAAGGAGTCGCATCGGATTAAGGTCGCCAAGCACCTCCAATAATTTTTTCTATTTAACAAACTTAGTAACTCAGATATTGGTAATGTTTGGTGCACTCGTAAAGCCTTTGTAAGAGGCATTCTCCTACAAATAGCCTTGAGGGAAAAAAAAACAAAAAATACACAAAATACACTCCCTACTAACACAAATTACAACCCTAGATGCACAAAACAAACAATCATCCTCCCAAAGCACTTTAGATAAACTACATCAACTAAGAACAGAACTCCCTACAAAAATCCCTACTACAAGACCATGAAAAACATATTAGGTATCTTAAAACTACCTTTTATTTGTATGGCAACAAGGCTGGTAAGAAATTAGTGAGACAGGTACAAATTAAACAAGCCAAAAGGAAAATAGCATCCATGACTGATCCCAAGACAGGAAAACAAACCCAGCACCCCAAAGGAATAGCAAATATTTTTAAATCATACTACGAAACCCTATACAACCTTAAAAACGATCCTCTCACCACCCAACCATCCCAAGAAAAAATTCAAGATTTTCTAGACACCCTACAACTCCCACGACTAACCCCAGATCAATTAGCACAACTGAACACCCCCTTTGAACCCGCAGAAATAATAACAGCCCTAAATAAATTAGCGGCGAACAAATCCCCTGAACCAGATGGTCTTTCAACGGAATACTACCGCACCTTCAAAGAACTACTCATCCCCCACATTTTGGAACTCTACAACAAAATAGCCTCCTCAGGTCTAACCCCTAAAGAAATGCTTAAGGCCATAATAGTAACTCTCCCTAAACCAGGAAAGAATTCGGATTCCCCACAAAATTATAGACCAATTTCCCTTTTAAACGTAGACATTAAATTATATGCCAAAATCATAGCCAACCGATTAGCAAAAATCACCCCTAGTCTAATAGATCCAGACCAAGTAGGCTTTGTTCTAAATAGACAAGCTCCAGATGGCACTAGACGGATGCTGAACCTGCAAAAAGTAGTCGAAAATCGCAAAACAGCAGCGGCCTTTATAGCATTAGATGCCGAAAAGGCTTTTGATAGAGTGCATTGGGGATATATGCTAGCGACCCTATCAAAATTTGGTCTAACTGGATTTATCAAATCAGCTATTGCAGCGCTTTACACAAATCCCTCAGCACAAGTATATACAGCATCAGTTTTATCAGAGGATCTGGCTATCACAAACGGTACACGACAGGGATGTCCACTTTCACCCATCATCTTCACCCTAGTGATGGAACCCTTAGCGGCAGCAATAAGAAAATCCCCAGAAATAGTCGGTATTAAGGTAGGAAAGAACCAATACACCATAGGACTCTTCGCAGACAATGTTTTACTTACCTTAACCAATCCAGAAAGTTCAATTGTGGCTGTAAATAACCTTATACAGAGCTTCGGTGAAGTCTCATACTATAAAATCAATATAGCCAAATGCCAAGCCTTACCGATAAACCTAACCCACAAAATAAAAGTAAAGATGAAAATTCTCTTCCCTTGCCAATGGGATGCCACCTCAATCCAATATCTAGGCATACGAATTACTTCCACATCACGAGCACTATATGGAGCTAATTATAAAACCCTACTCAATACAATCAAATCAGAATTAAATAAACAGAACAAACAATATCTTTCCTGGTTGGGCCGCATAGCCACATTTAAAATGATAATCTTACCCAAGATATTATATATCTTTAGAACTGTACCAATCCCGATACCTATCTCCTTTTTCAACACAATGAACTCCTATATGAAACAATATATATGGAATGGTAAAAAAGCCTGCATATCCTTCTCTATTACAATTAAATCAAAACGGAAGGGAGGAATGGGAGTTCCCTCGTTGATAGATTACTATAGAGCAGCATTACTAGACCAAATTAAGGCCTGGCTTGAACCCCACACTCCCAAACCTTGGGTCAGGATTGAAAAATACATGTTACACGATAAATGTCTTAAAAGCCTACTATTGGCAACCGCTACCAACCTACCATTATTTCTTAAACTCCAAGATTACCCATCCATTCAGGCCTCCATAGAAGCATGGCGAAATTCGTTAGGATTAAAAAACCAAACCACTCAAATTCAAATAACTAAAGCCCCACTTCAAATATTCGAATATCTATTCCCTGACTTCTCGGTCTCACCTTGGGCGGACCGAGGATACACATCATGGGAATTAGTCCCAGAGGATCAGAGGAAAAAGGATATATTCAAATATAACCAAATAAGACACCTGTTGGACTCATCCCGAATCACAACGATAAAAGTAGACCAAAACATATGGGATTTCTTCCACAACGAATCCCACACGAAAGCAGGCATATCACATATATATGCCACATTGCAAAAAGATTCCCCGCTTAAACAAACACAGGCTATCCAAAATTGGGAAAGAGACCTAGGGAAATCATACACCGAACACCAATGGGAAACAGCGATTCAAAGCGCTTTAAAAGCAACACACTGCGTACTCCACTGGGAAAATTGCTTTAAACTAACATATAGATGGTACCTAACACCTGTACGCCTGGGACACATGTACCCTACCTCCTCCACGGACTGCTGGCGTAACTGCGGCCAAAAAGGCCACCTACTCCATGTATTATGGTACTGCCCATCTATAAATGGCTTTTGGAAGTCTGTATTTAAATTGATCTCTAAAGTTGCAAAGAAAAACATCTCCCCCACCCCGGAACTGGCCATCTTAAATTTAACAATTGAACAATTTCCCCCTACATCTAGACAAGTGATAATACATATCCTATATGCAGCCAGACTGACGATCACGCATAACTGGAAAAAGGATCTAGCCCCCAACATTTCAGAAGTTACTTCTAGAATACACCTACAATATACACACGAACTTGTCTTCGCAAGAGCAAACAACAAATCTGAAAAATACCAACAAATCTGGCAAAGTTGGACTGAACCACCTCAATAGAAACGTTGCCCACTAGATGAGGAGTATAAAACCACCTGTACACCCATCCCCTCCTGGTAGGCACAGATATCATTAATAAACCAAGTTAAAGTTTATTACTAGTCTAGTTTGCAAAAATAACACCTTAATGACAGCACAGACATTCATTATATGTAAATACCCTGCCATTATCCATCCAATTACTTTGGAATGCTACCATAAGGCTATACAAACAAGACCAAAGCGAAACACACATTAGCCTGTCCACAGTGTGAACCCAAAGGGGTGGCAGGCACCTCCCAGTGAGAGTGGGTGGTTACACTTAAAACAGCTCATAATATTAACATCTGTTTGTACCTGATGATCCTACTGTATGTTTATACAATGTGGATTGGAGATATTTCTTCTTATGTCTGTAACGGTTTTATATGTCTTTAATTCAATAAAAATATGGTTGAAAAATAAAAAAAAGAAATCAGGTTTGTTTGACAACTTCTGTCTTTCATGAATCCATCATATTAGATCGGCAATCTGTCCCTCACAGCGCCGGCAGCATGCTCTACCTACACTAGCCTGAGACGATGTGACACGCGGCATACGTGACTCCAGCTCATATAGAGGCTGGGTCACATGATGCACTAGCCAATCCCAGCCATGCCATTAGTAGGCATGGCTGTGATGGCTTCTAAGGGCAAACGAGTGAAACGCTTGTTGATTGGCTGCCCTGCAGCTATTTAACAGGCGTCAAAAATAGTCTGGGTCACATGATGTACTGGCCAATCACAGCCATGCCATTAGTAGGCATGGCTGCGATGGCTTCTAAGGGCAAACGAGTAAAACGCTTGTTACTTCCGGTCCGGCGCCTCATGGAGTAGCTGCCTTCACAGCTAGCTCCCTCACGATCCTCCCAAAATCTGCCTACAAAGTCTGCCTGCGGAGGCATCCGACCCCTCAGATCTCCCCAGCAGCCCGCCTGGCCCCAGAGCAGCCTGCCCGGTCTCAGGATGGACAAATTTCTGGATAAGTCGTCCCCGCGCCCGCACGCTCCGGCACGGCCGGAAATCGAGCCCCCGGCTTCGGTCTACTCCACCGCGGCCATAACACACGCGGGTACGGCCGCTCCTGGGACAACGATCGAACCTCAGATAGGTCCCAACTAAGCCCCGAACGCCACACAAGGGGACATGGGGATGGAGATTAGCGCCCCCTCTCATCCCGCTCCCCCCGGCGGGGGACTGTGACACCCAGCGTGCAGCTCGCGCGGTAGCCGCCATTTTGATTCCTTCCATGGAAAACACGATACACAAGGCCATCCAGGACAGCCTTGCACATGTACACAGAGAACTCAAGGACCATGCAAGAAGAATCAATGAGGCTGAACACCGCATATCCAATATTGAGGATGAAATATATCAAATGCAAGGGAACGAACAATCCCAGGACAAGTCCAACCAATTGTTGATGCAAAGGATCGAAGATCTTGAAAATCGGTCCAGACGCAACAACCTGCGATTCGTAGGCATCCCAGAATCGCTTCAACCCCAACACCTAGCGGACTTCTGCTCTAAACGGATCCTGGAGGCGCTGGGCCTCTCGGCCCCCGCAACCGTCGAGAGGGCCCACCGTTTAGGCCCTCCCAAGTCTGAGAGATCTGCACCTCATCCCATAATAGCGAGATACCTCAATTATGCAGAAAAATTGCAAATCCTACAAAAATTCCGACAGTCCAGATCCTTGGAATTCGACGGCCTCAAAATCATCATATTCGCGGATTACTCAGTCGAAGTCTCGAAAAAGAGGAAGGCTTTTCAACCTATCTGCTCTCAACTTTTCAAAAGGCATATCAAATTCTCCCTGGCCTACCCAGCAGTTCTCCGCCTCCAGGCCCCTAATGGTGACCAACTCGCCTTCCACGATCCGGCAGCAGCGGACCACTATCTTCGTTCATCCCGCTCTCAACCCTCCTCGGGCTTAGCTCAGGCCCCAACACCAGACACGTGGCCTCTGGATCAAGGAAGCCCCCGCAAGGACTCTCCTAAATGCCCCAAGATTACTGATTCCTCATCTTCAAGACACCGTTAACTGGGACTCCAAACTCTTTCTCATGGGAGGCAGCTCCCAGCACTCAGTGCCTCCTCAAACACCTGACCTCCAACTCAACTTGTGCAGCACTCATTTGATTATTCAGGTAGTTTGACCATGCATATTGCTACTGTAAGTGTCCTTTTGGTTTAACTGCCGGTTATATAGTTATGTTAACATTGTGCCTTGTAATCCGCATGAGTCTACCGCGGGCGCCCTTTCCACCACCCATCTCCCCCTCTCTAACTTGCTGGGGTCTCACCCTCCTTTGGCCTTATCCCCACTTAGGGTTGACATGCTCCGCAGATGGGTAATACCCTACCGGAGGACACCAAGGGGAGACGGCACAAGCAGTTCACCCATGCGGAAAAAAGAGAAATTGTTGTTTTTCCTGGTTCTCAGTTCCCTTCTTCTTGTATTCTACCCTTCATGGGGGGGGGGGGGGGGGGGGGGGGGGGGGGGGGGGGGGGG
>BLSH010023598.1:56417-69603 GCA_018402905.1 Glandirana rugosa
ATGTTTTATAATGTAGGGGAAAGTAGGTCAGGCCCCATGTCACACACTTTAATATTTTAACTTTAATTTGTTGCACTTTGATTCCATTTTGTCAAGTTGAATATTCGTGGTCCACCACGATCACTATATATCTTTCACGAGGTCACTTAGGTGTGTCACGACCTGTCTTGACATTAGTTACCCTCAAGGTTAGAGTAGGTTGTGCACATTTATCACACAGTGTCACTTGAAAAAAAAAAAAAAAAAAAGGAAAAGTTTTTTCGAAATAACTTACAAGTGTCAATGTCCTTAGCCTATCCTATGTCGTACGTTTTCACTGTAATGTGTACCTACTAATGCTCACTTTTGCATGCTGTATCCTATCCGATTCCTGTAACTGTGAACATTCAATAAAGCTTTTTTGAAAAGGAAAAAAAAAAAAAAAAAAAGTTCACTGTGACACACTATTTACACGTGTTGGATGAGATTGGAACTCCCATTGATTACAGTTCTGTCCAGCACTGTGTGGATTCACTGGAGCACTTTCTATATATCACTAGCACCACCTGGTGCTTATAAGTTGAACTGTTTTACCTTAGTTTCACGTTGTTTAATTTCAATTTTATAATTTCACACACTGTACCCCGGACTGGATGAAAGGGGATGTAATATTTTGTACACTGCATCAGTCTATAACTAATTTTTTTTAGATTGATTTACCTTTTAGTACGTATACGGTGATCTCCCTTTATTCCATTTAATATTAGTCCTCATATTGATGCATTACTCCTATTAGTTGTATACCATTTTGCACTGACAGCGCAGTACCCCACTGATCCATTCTGTATTTATCATTATGTAATATAAATAGGTATTGCTGCAGTCCATACTCTATATTTAGTTTTATGATGTATATTTAGTTATTCACTAGCACTATACATTTTTTGTCACTCTAAAGGCAGTATTGTAGGAATTTAAGTTGATATCTCAACATTTCCATCTAGTTATCCATTGGAGTGTAGTAGCGCAAGATTTCACACACTACAAACGTGTCTTACTGGTGTGCTACTTTAACTTTCATACTATCTGTACCCTATTTACTGTTACCACCTTCATGGTGCATGTCTTCATGTCGATATATCCACGTTCTATTTGTTAACTTGCATAATGCATACCGTGTAAAAATCCTCTGTGTAAACAAGGCGTTTCCCGCCAGACTTTGTATTGTTTGTATCTGGTCCTATTTCTCAATAAAATCTATTGAAAAAAAAACAAAAAAAAAACGCGTGTTTATTGGCGGCCCTGCAGCTATAGAAAAGGCGCGTAAAATACCTGAATACCGAACCCAAACCCGGACTTTTTTGCAAATGTTCAGGGCACGGACACCCCAAAGTCCGGTACGGACCCGAACTTTACAGTCCGGGTTCACTCAACTCTAGTGCTGTTATCTATGCTTGACTCAATTCCTAAGGGCACATGAGTCTTTCATATCTACAAAGTCACAACTTCCTTCACGCTTCAGAACACCTGTTAATTCTATTGCCAGAAAGGACAGAGGAACGTGACTCAACTAGGATGATTGTGGCATGGATTGCCTAGGCTATCCAACAGGCTCAGAGAGCCAAGGGCTTGGCTGCTTTGGAGGTAGTGTCTGCTCGTTCGACCAGGCATGGGTTTACATCTTGGGCAGATTCACAGCATGTGATTCCCAAAGTAGTCTGTATGGCAACCTTGTGGTCCTCAATCAATACGTTTATGGCTCATTATTGTGTAGAGTATGCCTCTTTATCCTCTGTTTATTGTGGCTTGTAGGTCAGTCTGTTGACGATACAAATTAAAGCCTTTGGGATAGCATTGCCCGCCCATTGAATGTATGGCGAGTTAATTCCCATACGTATGCTGCCATGGAGTCTGTCAGGAAAACTGAACATTTACTATCAAATACTTACCGTAATTTTCCTTTCCTGATGGACTCCATGGCAGCAGGAGCCCCCCCCCCCCCATGTCTTGAGGAGGCTAGTTATGGAACACGACCTCTGGCTCAAAGCAAAGATTTATGGGAGTGGGGTCCTATAGGGGAGGAGTGGAGGCGGGGTTAACCCATACGTATGCTGACATGGAGTCCATCAGGAAAGGAATATTAAGGTAAGTATTTGATAGTAATTTTCCGTTATATATACAATATATATCTATATATGTTTAATTATTTAAAAAAAAAAAATTCCCTGACACACTTTAACAGTTCACCCCTACTTATTATATACACTATATTACCAAAAGTGTTGGGGCACCTGCCACACACACATGAACTTTAATAGCATCCCAGTCTTATGGCCCATATAATAATGGTCGTACAACAGCTTATTGTACGATAATCCGACCATTGGTACGCGCGATTACAACAGCTGACGTTCAACAGTTGTACAACAGAAGGTGGCTGAGCAAACTAGGAAAAAAAAGTTGAGAGCATGCAAACACGCATGCACTGAATCCAGGAAGTGGTCGGTCATGTAACATGTGTTCCTAATTCACAAATCACATTCACCTGAACCTCCTTGTTATACGCCCGTAATACGTCACTACGTTCGGCTTTGTTGTACAATTACTTGACTCATGTCAGTACGCAAGACACAACCGCCAACAGCTGATTTTGGACAAAAGTTGAATGTGCAGTTGTACGACCGTTGCAACGCGTGTACTAGGCATTAGTCCGTAGCGTTCTATATTGAATTGGCCCACCCTTTGCAGCTATAACAGCTTCAACTCTTCTGGGAAGTCTGTCCACAAGGTTTAGGAGTGTGTCTATGGGAATATTTGACAATTCTTCCAGAAGTGCATTTGTGAGGTCAAGCACTGATGTTGGACAACAAAAACAAAGAAAGGGAAGGCGGAAATCCCTAATGCATTATCCGAGTAAAAACTGAATTTATTGTTTTTTTATCAAAACAATAAAATGCATACTCACAAGGTGCATAAGTATACAGCAAGTTCATAGAAGGATGACGGAATTGTTTCTGCAGCCTCACATGTGCATGCTAATGCAACCCCTTCTTCTAAGCTGATGTTGGATGAGAAAGCCTGGCTCGCAGTCTCCACTCTAATTCCTCCCAAAGGTGTTCTATCAGGTTGAGGTCAGGATTATGTGCAGGCTAGTCAAGTTCCTCCACCCCAAACTTGCTCATTCATGTCTTTATGGACCTTGCTTTGTGCACTGGTCCAAACCATTTGGTGGAGGGGGGATTATTGTGTGGGGTTGTTTTTCAGGAGTTGGGCTTGGCCCCTTAGTTCCAGTGAAGGGAACTCTTAAAGCATCAGTATACCAAGACATTTTGGACAATTTAATGCTCTCAACTTTGAGGAAACAGTTTGGGGAATGGCCCATTTCTGTTCCAACATGATTGTGTACCAGTGCACAAACAAGACATGGGTGAGCGAGTTTGGGGTGGAGAAACTTGACTGACCTTCGGCCGTCACATCCGGTTTCTGGTGACATTGCGTTGAGACCGACACGTCTGGCAATTGCAACGCACACCAGCTCTGATGAAGGAGGATTGGTGACACCCTATTTTCATACACCCAGCCTGAATGTCTAAATGCCCTGTAGAGGCACTTTTAAATGTGAGTGTAATTCTTTTATGCTGTGTAACACGTTTTTAATTAAATAAATACTGCACTATAAGATCTTTTTCTTTGACTCATGTGCACCTGGTTCCTTGGCATGAGAGAGAAATAAAAGACCTTCTTTTTGTTCCTGGGAGATTGGAGACTTGCATAACTGGAGGAGAGATTTTTTTGCCCAAAGCACATTTTGACATTTTTGTTACAAAGAGGTCATATTAATCTGGTGAGTGAACACCTGCACAAGGGGCCATCACCTTTGCATGCTTTGGAAGAGGATATAACCATTTCTGGGCACTTTCACTGAATTTGTCTGGTATACACATGGATGTTTATTATTCATTTAACCGGTTCCCCACCGCGCGCCGTGTTTTTACGGCGGCAGTGGGGGAGCCCTGCGCGAATCGCCGTAAATAAACGGCGATTCGCATTTTGGCCACCAGGGGGCGCGCGCGCCCCGCCGGCGGCGCGCGCGCACACCCGCCTCACTCCTGAGGAGTGTGCCCGCGGCTCAGGCAGACCCGATGTCCGCCGGCGAGCCGCGATGAGCGGCTACAGGGCAAAGAACGGGGAACCGCCGATGTAAACACAGCGGTTCCCCGCCCTGTCAGTGTGGTATGAGAGATCTACTGATCCCTGTCACTGGGATCAGTTAGATCTCTCATGCCCATGTTAGCCCAACCCCCCCACAGTAAGAACACACCCAGGGAACACACTTAACCCCTAGCTCTCCCCCTGCAGGTTAACCCCTTCACTGCCAATGACATTTATACAGTAATCAGTGGACATTTAAATTTCTGATCGCTGAATAAATGTCATTGGTCCCAAAAAAGTGTCAAAAATGTCCGACATGTCCGCTGCAAAATCGCAGTACCGCTAAAAATCGCAGATCGCCGCCATTACTAGTAAAAAATAAAAAAAAATAAAAACCCCAGAAATGAATTCTCATCATCCGTAAACGCGGCCACTTTTGCGCAAACCAATCAATAAACGCCGATTGCGATTTTTTTTATCGCAAATATGAGGAAGAATATAAAATCGGCCAAAAAAAATTTTTTTTTATCTTTTTTTTTTGGATTTGAATTTTAGCAAAAAGTAAGAAATTTGGGTTTTTTTGCAAAATGGTCTCTCTTCTTTTGTTTATAGCGGCGATCAGAAATGACGCAGAGGCGATCAAATACCACCAAATGAAAGCTCTATTTGTGGGAAAAAAAGGACGCAAATTTTGTTTGGGTACAACGTCGCACGACCGCGCAATTGTCCGTTAAAGCGACGCAGTGCCGAATCGCAAAAAGTGCTCTGGTCCTAAAGCTGCAAAACCTTCCGGGGCTGAAGTGGTATTAAGAGATGTGTATGAACTCACTGCAAATGTGGTTTATATAATAAATTTAGCATTTTATTAGTTTTTGTGTAAAGTAACACTATGACCCTGATTTACTATACCTCCCCAATCTACTCCAGCAGTGCCTTAAAATAACTCCCAAAATAGCTCCCAATTAAAGGCAATTACAACTTCAACTCTCGCAAACCTGGAGTAAATCTACACACATGAGAACTCTATTTGACTGGGAAGATGCCTCTCAGATCACATGTTCTAAGCACTGGATGTCATCTGGGATGGAACTTGTGGTTTCAGAATTCCTCCATTTAATGCTTGTATGCAAGTTAATTGCCATAAAAAAACATTACCACCCACTATCTCTAATTTTAACAGCCATAGCCCTAGGGGACATGTCTGAATAGAAAAAAAAGTTTCTAAATCAATTTTTTTCAGGAGCAGTGGTTTTGATAATGGTTAAAGTGAAAAAAAAAAAAAAAAACCACAAAATATTCCTTTAACCACTTCAGCCCCAGAAGAATTTCACGCTTTAGGACCAGAGCACTTTTTGCGATTTGTCACTGCGTCGCTTTAACTGACAATTGCGTGGTTATGCAACGTTGTACCCAACCAACATTTGCGTCCTCTGTCATTTCTGATCACCGGTATAAATAAAAGAGCGACAGTTTTGCAAAATAACCATTTTTTTTTTCCTTTTTGCTAAAATACAAATCCAATTAAAAAAATAAACATAATTTTATTTCATTGGTTTTGGGAGATTTATATTCTTCCTCATATTTTTGAGTTTAAAAAATCGCAATCTGTGTTTATTGATTGGTTTGCGCAAAAGTTGCAGCATTTACGGATGATGAAAATTAATTTGTGGGGTTTTTTTATTTTTTAATAGTAATGACGGCAATCTGCAATTTTTAGTGGTACTGCGATATTGCGGCGGACATGTCGGACCAATTAGACACTTTTGGGACCATTGGCATTTATACAGCGATCAGTGCTATAAAAATGCACTGGTTACTGTAGAAATGCCATTGGCAGTGAAGGGGTTAACCTGGAGGGGGCGCTCTAAGGGTTAACTGTGTTCCCTAGGTGTGTTCTAACTGTATGGGGGCTGGGCTGGCAGGGGGAGGGGAGTTATCAAGGCTTCCATATACAGGAAGCCTGTGATCACCGCCCTTCCCCCACTGTCAGAGCGGAGATCCATATTTACATACACGGACCTCCGTTCTTTAACTGCGGGGGGGGGGGGGGCCCATCTCGGGTAGCCGGCAGAGATCAAGTCCACCCTCCCCGATAATGACCCACTTTGCAGCTGTCACGCTGCGGCGGGTGGTTGGAAAGTGGTTAAATATCGTGCTTGGGGGTCCCCTTAGTATGGATCTCTGATGTTTAGAACAGTGCCACCGCAAAATGACATTGGTAAAGGAAAAATAGACATTTAAAATCGGTTGCGGCTGGAATGTATTGCTGGTTCCCTGCAATATAGATAAAGATCATTGAAAAAGCATTGCGTTGGGGGTCCCCCCAGTCCATACCAGGCCCTTCGGGTCTGGTATGGATGTTAAGGGGAACCCCATGCCAAATTGAGAAAAAATGGTGTTGAGGTCCCCCCAAAATCTAAACCAGACCCTTATCCAAGTACGCAGCCCTGGCATGGCAGGGGGGGTTGGGGTGAGTGAGCGTGCCCCCTCCGAACCTTATCAGGCCACATGCCCTCAACATGGGGAGGGTGCTTTGGGGTCTGGTTTGGATTTTTGGGGGATCCCAACATTTGGCATGGGGTTCCTCTTAAAATCCATACCAGACCTGAAGGGCCTGGTACGGACTTTGCGGGGGACCCCTACCCAAAATTTGGGTTTAATTTTGGCGTGGAGTTCCTCTTAACATCTATGTCAAACCCTTATCCGAGCGTGCATGCTCTGTGTATAGTCTACACAGTGGTGTAGTGGTTAGCACTTGCCCCTGGGAGCAAAAGGGTCACTGGTTCAAAACCCAACCACAACAATACCTGCCTGGAGTTTGCATGCTCTCCCTGTGTCTGCATGGGATTTTTCCAGGTACTCTGGTTTCCTCCCACACTCCAAAAGACATGCAGGTAGGTAAATTAGATCCTGATTAAATTGGCCCTAGTATATGTATAAATGTGAATTAGGGACCATAGATTGTAAGCTCCTTGAGGGTAGGGACTGATGTGAATATATATGTAAAGCAACAGCACTATACAAGTACCTGAAATAAATAAATACACTGAATGCAGCATATTATATATTCCATACTGTACATATATATTCCTATACTACAAGCCACTGCCTAACGTTTTGCTATCTCCATAAATGTTTTCACTATAGTCGGCCGCTGTGTAAGTGGCCTTATATAGTGTGGGCTTGGACTCCGACCCACTGAGCAACGATTGACCAAAGGCACCCTACCTTTGGCCAATCATGGCTCTCCCAGCAGAGCATGCTGTGATTAGAGCACGCAGGTCATGTGCATGCTTTGGCCAATCAGCGGGCGGCATTCCCCCGCATTATGGACCACTCAAATTTCCCATGAGCACCCCATAATGTTCATGATTCGGCAACCCCTGATGTTCGAGACGAACATACCTTTTACTCGCACCGGGGGAATATTCCTAGTGACCATGGATGTACATCGCGAGACACTTTTATAACATAAAAGATTGGACAAAAAATGTCACCATTTTTAAATCATTTTTTACACGTTTTAGGTGAATGGGTATGATGTACCCGCTACCTATTCACATGGGGGGGCCAGGATCTGGTTGCCCCCTTGTTAATGGGGGCTTCCACATTTCCATCAGCCCCCAACCGCAGACCCCAACAACCACGGTTGTTGGGAAGAGGCCCTTGTCCCCATCAACATAGGTACAAGATGCTTTGGGGTGGGGGGGTGCAGAGCCCCCCCCACCCCAAAGTACACACCCCCTCATGTTAAAGGCATGTGGCCTGGTTTGGTCCAGGAGGGGGGCAGGCCCTCATTTTTCCCCCCATCCTGACCTCCAGGCTGCATGCACAGAAAGGGTCTGGAGTTTGTGGGTATCCCCCGCCGTTTTGGAATAAAATTTGGAGTGGTCTTCCCCTTAAAATCCATACCTGAGCCAAAGGGCTTGGTATGGATTGGGGGGACAATACATTATAGCCGCAAGCAAGTTGAAATTACATTTTTGATCAATGTAGGGGAGGATGTGGGAGCTAAATGTGGTGTGAGTGGGGTTCATTGATTTATTTGGCGTCACCACACAATTGCTTGCAGACCCTGTGCACACAGCACCGTTTCCAGCCACATTACACTTCCTGCTGATGTATATCTGTAAGGACTATGCAAATATAAATGAGAAGATGACTTATCAGTGCTGGTTCACACTAGTGTGATGCCGGAACCCTGCAAATCCACTGTGGGTTCCCTCATCGCATCCGGCTTAGACAGTTCACACTGCCATATGCAAACTGCTGGGTGTGTCAATAGAAAGCTAAAGACACCCCGAAATCAGTTTGCAGATCACACTGCAAACTGCAAATTCGGACAAGAATCAGATTGCATGGATGTGAACACCCATGTAATCTGATTCTGCTGCGTAACAAAAAAAGGGTCCTGTGTGAGTTTGGTCAGGATGCGATGCGAATTCAGCCATACTATATGTATGGCTGAATTTGCATAGCACAGATCGCATGTGATTTGCACTGCAGTGCGAATCACATCCGATCTCAGACACCGCAGCAGTGTGAACCGGCCCTAAGGAAGGTAATCCACTTCCCCAAAACCACCACCCCCCAAAACTAATTAAAAAAGTAAGTAACAAAAGAGAACAAGCAAAATCAATTTAATTTTATTTTGCCCACAGAAACACAAGTATGTACATATTTACTGACATTAAAGTGTTTACAGTATATACACATTTAGCAAAACAGTTAGCAATTGGGTTCGAAGGGTCCTGCTCATAGGAGCTTACAATCTAAAATTGGACTAAACCTTACAGTGGACAGTTTTAGTTTCACCGTGCATAACCGCCCACATATTTCATAAAATTACTAAATACCCACATTACATTATTTTTTTTTGCATAAACATTTTATTAGATGTTTTAAAAGATATACAACAAACAAAAAAAAGAAAAATGTCACGTAAATTGCATATGTCATGTGAATGAATATACACATTACATTATTAGCTGCAAAATTACAGAAAGATAATTAACAGTCATTCTAACAAAGCATTACAACATAATGTTAAAAAAGGCACATATTAAACCAAGAACATTGGTGAGTATTTTCTCCTAGAAGAATGCATGGTAAGACAAACAATACACACCTCAATCGGACAGCATGGTAAAATCAAGCCACTTTTGATGGTCAAAATGCACAATAATTTCAGCAAACCGCTCTAGTAAAACATTTGTCATTAGCAAAATAGAATTCCTTTTACCAAAAAAAACCACAGCAAAAAACCTGACCCCTCATCGGGCCAAACCAACACCCTCTACTGAATTGCCTTATATAAGCTAGCACTGACACATGCCCAATAGAAGTACACACCGACCAGTATCTTTCAATCTGTCTTTTCTAATGTATTTCACCTGAGAGGCTGCAATACCTAATACTATTTGCTGTGTTAACCCTTGGCTATGTTCATCAGATAAGTATAACTGCAGGACAAAATTCTAAGTCAGTGGTTATCAACGCTGTCCTCAAGTACCCCCAACAGGTCATGTTTTCAGGCTTTTATTTTGCACAAGTGATTTGATCAGTTTCATTGCCTTAGTAATTACCACAGCTGTTTCATCGGAGAGAAATCCTGAAAGCATGACCTGCTGGGATGCCTTGAGGAGTGAAGTTGAGAAACACTGATCCAAGCAACAGTTTTCTAACCAGATGTACCTGTGCAGTGTAAACCCTACATTTGAAATGTCCAAGTCCCTGGCTGCAATGAGCTTCCAATTTAAAGTCCCAAAATAACTTGCTTACATTACAGACACAAATAAAATGCCACCCTGTCTTTGGATTTGGATAAACTTCAACACAAGCATTAGCATATCCGGGACATGAACCAGCAACCTTTTGGCTGCCAGATGGATTTGCTAGCCACTTAGCTAGTGAGCAGTGAGCACATGTCTTGTCCATCACTGTGGTGTGATCCAGCCCTAAGTCCATAGCCATGCTCAGTATCACAAGTAATATATAATAGATTGTCCTAAGTGTTGGGAAATGTGCCTTTACACACACATGAACTATAATTGCAGCCCAGGGTTCAGTATTGAGTTGGGCCACCATTTGCAGCTATAACAGCTTCAACTCTTCTGGGAAGGCTGTCCATAAGGTTTAGGAATATGTCTATTAGAATGTTTGTCCATTCTTCCAGGAGTGCATTTGTGAGGCCAGGCACTGATGTTGGATGAGAAGGCCTGGCTTGCAGTCTCTGCTCTAATTCAGCCAAAAGGTGTTCTATCAGATTGAGGTCAGGGCTTTGTGCAGTCCAGTCAAGTTCCTCCATACTAACCTCTCTCATCCATGTCTTTATGGCCTTTGCTTTGTGCACTGGTGCGCAGTCATGTTGGAGCAGGAAGGGGCCATCCCCAAACTGTTCCCACAACGTTGGGAGCATAAAATTGCCCACAAGGTCTTGCTGATGCCTTAAGAGTTCCCTTCACTGGAACTAAGGGGTCAAGCCCAACCCCTGAAAAACAACCCCACACATAAAATCCCCCCCTCCACCAAATGATTTGGACTAGTGCACAAAGCAAGATCCATAAAGGCATGGATGAGTGAGTTTGGGGTGGAGGAACTTGACTGGCCTGCACAGAGTCCTGACCTCAACCAGATAGGACACCTTTTGGCTGAATTAGAGCGGAGACTGTGAGTCAGCCCTTCTCATCCAACATCAGTGCCTGGCTTCACAAATGCACTTCTGGAAGAATGGCCAAATACTCCCATAGACAAACATCCTAAACCTTATGGACAGCCTT
Source organism: Glandirana rugosa (assembly GCA_018402905.1). Classification (NCBI taxonomy): domain Eukaryota; kingdom Metazoa; phylum Chordata; class Amphibia; order Anura; family Ranidae; genus Glandirana; species Glandirana rugosa. The sequence goes on from BLSH010023598.1 coordinate 67,328, forward strand.
CCCAGAAGAGTTGAAGCTGTTATAGCTGCAAAGGGTGGGCCAACTCAATATTGAACCCTATGGACTAAGACTGGGATGCCATTAAAGTTCATGTGCATGTAAAGGCAGGCATCCCCATTGCCTGGCTAGTATATCTACCAAGATTTGCAATGATGGTGGAACCCTCCTACACAAATACTACATTTAGACATAATTTTATGCAAGGCCCTGAGTCATGTTTAACAACATAGAAAGGACAAACAACATCTCTACATGAAGTGACATGCTTGAGAATCAAACTCAGGACGCCTGCAATGGTAGACAGAAGTGCTACCTTTTAAACCATGGGGCTTACACACGTCAAGTTCTCCTACACATAAATACACAGATACTGCATGTCTAGGAACATATAGGACTTGCATTAATCAGGAGTTAATCTTCTAAATGTAATCTGTGATTTTTGGTGGTTCTTGCTGCGTGGGCGTAGAATGCTAATGTTATCCTCAGATTTTTGGTAATGACATTTTTATTTCTGATGTTGGTACACATCACATTTTTGGGGCTCAAATTAGGATCATTTGAAAAGAATAAAAAAAAGGGACTAATTTTAAATTTCCATAAGCAATGGTATTGTTTGTGGTTTGTAAAGACACCTGTGTGAGTTTGGGAAAATATTTTTGTGACATGGACAGCAGCAAGTGAAAGTGACCGAGAAAAAAAAATGTACAAAACATGAAGAAATTTCACATGCTAGCATTCTTAAAAACAAAATAGATTATCAAATGTGCAACATTGTTGCCAGATACATTTCTTCGACATGAAATGGATTTGTTTGAAAAAGTAACAATTGTACCATTAGAATTAATGGCTGAAACTTGCACTTGGCAAAATAACTCTCACCTTCACTCCCAAAAAATGTGTGTAAAATAACTCTCATTTTGGTATTTACTAACTACTCAAGGAATTACTCCATGAGAGTTATTTTGAGAGTTGTTTTGTGTCTGAGCAAGCTCAGTTGTGCTCAACTGTGCTCTGTGCCTAGGAGTAATGAGATGTGGAATTTATCTCTTCTCAGACTTAAGATATTTCAGTGTATAAATCACTTTTTCACAGAGTTTAAAAGCAGATTATCGTTAAACAATATACCGCATATTTTAGTACAATTTAGGGGATCAGATCATGCTCCAAACATTATTTCTATTTGCACTACTCCAGGTCTGGACTAAAGTAAGGAGTTGGGCGTTATCTGTGACCTGGAAGAAATAGTGAATTCAAGTTTGGCCATTATTTACCGCCAGCGCTTATGTGAATATCGTTTTATCGCTATTTACTGCGAATCGCGGTAATTTACCACAAATCACGGTGGTTTTCCCGCTATTTTATGGCAGCGCAATAGTAAATGACACCCTATGTATATCTGTTAGGAGTGTGATCCATTACACTTTAAAGGGGCAGCTACACTATTTTCAATTGGAGGTATCACAATAACGCAAACTGATACTCTGTAATGAGCACAATGGATCCTTGTTTAACCTACATATAGAGAACTCAGTAAGGAATCTTTTCTTGGTATACTGTTATGAAGATGGTTTGGAGGACCAAGCCAAATGAACCTGCAATATTTTGCCTAACAGAAGTAAATCCTAAAATTATCTATAAAGGTCTTGTTATTTTACAAATGTCAAGGCTTAATGTTGTATAAATCTGGTCTAACTGCATAATATAAGAATTTTTTGATATCTTTTCATAATCACAATAATTATAGTTCAAAAGACTTTAGAGGCAGATAAACTCTATTTCCATTTAGCAATCCAAGGTCTCAGAGTTATGAAATTAAAGTGTCACTCCTTTGTTTAAGTTTTTCCAATGGTTGTCATTTTCCTCTGCTTTGGATTAAACCTTTACAGTATCTAGAATGCATGTTCTTCCTCCTGGTCTTTGTATGATTATTATTGTTATTATTATTCAAAATGGTCTAGCAGAATAATTATTTTCCCCTCACACCAAGAAACCCCACAAGGGTGATTTAACCACTCCAGCCCCGGAAGGATTTCACACTTTAGGACCGGAGCCCTTTTTGCGATTCGGCACTGCGTCGCTTTAACTGACAATTGCGCGGTCGTGCGATGTTGTATCCAAACGAAATTCGCGTCCTTTTTTTCCCACAAATAGAGCTTTCTTTTGGTGTATTTGATCACCGCTGCGTCATTTCTGATCGCCGCTATAAACAAAAGAAGAGCGACAATTTTGCAAAAAAAAACAAATTTCTTACTTTTTGCTACAATACAAATCCAAAA
>BLSH010023598.1:83694-105120 GCA_018402905.1 Glandirana rugosa
TTAAAAAAAAAAAAAAAAAAAAAAAAACTTGTAGTGAGAAGCGATCAACTTCAAATGTGAGTGTTGAAGAAAATAAAGTCATATAACAATCTAATGGTGCAATTGCTGCTCCGGAGACCATCCTGTAAATATGTAGAATCTCTACTCTTCTCCTTATTGACATATCATAGCTAGGTGTACGGTAGGCCCACTCCATGTATGCTGCAGGTGTTTATGAGTAGAAGGAAACCCTATGTAAAATCATATGTTAATTGTTGCCTCCCCACTCCGACACTTCCCGCATGCATTTTAAGAGATTACAGTCAAGAAATCCCCAAATAAATACCTTTTTAGGCTTTTCTATTTGGTCATGTGACCGCAGATTTTTGGCTGAAATCACTTTCTTTGCGACTAGTGTGCATGATCTCTCTCCTAGCCAACAATGCCTATACAGCTATGGACGATGATGGGATTACTTCGCCAATGTATAAGAATAGGAGATGCAGATCAGATGGATCAACAGTGCTGCTGCAAATTCATCAGCGGTGTCAGCCCTCCACACAACACACAGCAGCACTGGCAGCATCAACATGTAATGATTAAACGCACAAGGAGAAAGGAGCGAGATAAAAAAAATAAAATTGATTGACTAATTAAAATGTGTATTAAATGTAGGAACATCTTCAATTAAGCTGGAGTTCCACTTTAGGGTCACAGTGTTATGAAGTCAAGATTTAAAAAAAAATGTTCTAGGAAGTTGCCATCTGTTTTGTTGTAGAGCTGATTTTCAAGGTCATCAAGTTTACTTTTAAGGCAGCTATCTCTTTGACTGATTCTCTGATGACTGCTGGGAGAGATGATATCCTCTGAAAAGCAAATGCTCTCCTCTGAGTGATTTACCATCTCTGAGGGACTGGGCATTTTACTTTAGAGATCAATGTGTATACATTCTATTCAGGATTCCCTGGAGGTCTTGCAATCCCTTAAGCAATTGTTACCCCAACACTTCATATTCTTGATTAGAGTTGGGCGAACGGTTCGGCCAGAGCATGAGTTTGGCCCAAACATTGGCTGTTCGTCCTGTTTGGGGAACACCCAAATTTGCAGGATGTTCACCCAGCCAAAAGCCCTGCAATGCACTGCGCTCTGCACAGTGTATCCGCTTTGCCCAATCAGGGCGCAATAAAAGCTGGTTGTTAAGGAGCGGGACCAGGAAGCTGGCCGCAGCATCCTTGACAACCGATGAGTCATCAGCTGTCAATGGGCTTCCGTGCTGACAGCTAAATAAAAAAAAAAAAAATTCTGTCCCCCCCCGCCCCAAAGCACCTTGTGCCCATGTTGATGGGGACAAGGGTCTCTTCCCCACAACCCTGGGCTGCTGGCCAGCCATCGCAGTTTCACTGCAGCAGGTTGGCTCGGCTGCGCAAACCGATGTCATGGTACGTCGGCCGCGCATGCGCGATTTGCAGGCTCCGCGAGTGTGCCCATGGGTCGGGCGGACTTGATGTCTGCCGACAATGACCCATGATCACCTACTACAGAGGCAGAACAGGGATCTTCCGATGTAAACACGGCAGATCCACATTCTGTCAAGGGATATGACACTGATCTACTGTTTCCTGTGATTGGGAACAGTCAGATCTGTCATGTCCCTGACAGCCCAACCCCCTACACAGTTAGAACATTGAGGGAACACACTTAATCTTTTGATCGCCCCCTAGAGTTTAACCCCTTCCCTGCCAGTGAAATTTATACAGTAATCAGTGGCTATTTAAAGCTCTGATCGCTGTATAAATGTCATTGGTCCCAAAAAAAGTGTCAAAAGTGTCTGATCTGTCCGCGGCAATGTAGCAGTCCCGATAAAAATCGCAGATCACCGTCATTACTAGTAAAAAAAGAAATAATAAAATTGCCATAAATCTATTCCCATAGTTTGTAGATGCAATAACTTTTGCGCAACCCAGTCAATATACGCCTATTGTGACTTTTTACAAAAAATATGTAGAAGAATATATATCAGCCTAAACTGATGAATAAATTCATTTTTTTATATTTTTTTTGGATATGTATTATAGCAAAAAGTTTTTTTTCTTCAAAATTGTCTCTGTTTATAGTGCAAAAAATAAAAATTGCAGAGGTGATCAAATATCACCAAAAGAAAGCTCTATTTGTGGGAAAAAAGGACATCAATTTTGTTTGGGTGCAACGCCACATGGCCACTTAATTGTCAGTTAAAGCAAAGCAGTGCTGTATCACAAAAAGTGCTCTGGTCAAGAAGGGGGTAAATCCTCCTGGGGCTGAAGTGGTTACGAAGAAGGTCCCCAGATCCCGCCCCCCCATGTGAATGAGTAGGGGGTACCCCTACCCAATCACCAAAAAAGTGTCAAAAAGTAATAAAAATACAGACAGTTTTTGAAAATTCCTGAAAAAAAAAAAAAAAAACGCTCTGCACTTGACCACCGAATGTCTCTTCTGCGGTTTGACTTATATAGGTAATGGCAGGGCCATCGGGTGATGTCACCTGGTGGCACTGCCCCCTTGTGGCAGCATCCACTCAGCATGCACCGGTCCAAAAGAAATCCTAAAAAAGAATACTAATGCTGCCACCACATATAAGAATAAAATGTTTGCTTTTGGATTTAAAGTGAACGTAAAGCCTTGTTATGTTTTTTTTAATAACAAACATGTTATACTTACCTTCTCTGTGCAGTTGTTTTGCACAGAGCAGCCTGGATCCTCCTCTTCTCAGGTCCCTCTTTGCTGCTCCTGGCCCCCCCTCCTATCGAGAGTCCCCACAACCAGAAGCTTCCTATGGGGGCACCCAAGCCGAGTCAGAGCTTTGTGTATCCATTCAGACATGGAGCCCTGACCTGACCCCGCCCTCTCTCTCCCCTGATCGGCTGACTGACTTTGATTGTCAGGCACGGGAGCCAATGGCACTGCTGCTGTATCTCAGCCAATCCTGGATGGCTTAGACATTAATGGACATTGCTGGAGAGTGATGGGGCTCAGGTAAGTAATTAGGGAGGTGCAAGGGGGGCTGCTACACAGAGAAGGATTTTTATCTTAATGTCAGTATTTTTGAATGTCAAAGCGGCATATTGTTTTGCATGGAAATGTGTTGCTTTATATTGTAGGCCTGTAATTCTTAGGAATAACTCACTTAAATCTGTTGAAACAAGAGTCTAGTAGACATCCCTGTTATGATAAAATTTGAAACACAAAATCATAAATTATAATATAATAAATAATTATTAAAAATATTATAAATGGACATTCCCTACGATACCTTGGCATCAATCTTACAGCTTCATATACCAGTTTATTTGCAGCTAACTTTCTGCCCCTGTTAAAGAAAATTACACAACTATTCTCTCTCTGGTCACCACTCCCGTTGTCTTGGCTAGGCCGTGTCAACGCCGTCAAGATGACTATCCTACCCAAATTTCTATACCTCTTTCGTACCCTACCCATCCCTCTCCCAGCTTACTACCTACGATTAGCACAAGCAAAAATCATGAGTTACATCTGGGGGAAAATTAGACCTAGGATCCCCAAATCAACCTCAATTCGCCCTAAAATATGGGGTGGCTTAGGCCTACCTGACCTCAAGACCTACTACCAGGCGGCCCAACTAGCACCTCTGCCGAAGTATCATGCCACTAGTGAAGTCCCGGTATGGGTTTCTATTGAAGCAGTAGACCTTGACCCTATGTCAACGGCCAATGTCTTATGGCCCAGACCCAAGGAACGTATAATAATTACAAACCCAGTCACGAAACTATCCCTGTCTATTTGGGACACACTTAGAGACCGTGGGGGACTCGCATCCCCACATAACCCCCTGTTGTCGTTTCTGCATAACCCAGCCTTTCCTCCTGCCTGGGACTCCCCAGGATCATTCCGAAACTGGGCCTCGTCTAACCTAACCAGATTATACTCTCTAGTCTCATCTTCCTCTTTTCGTTCTTTCCCCGTACTGTGTGAAACTGCGACCCTCCCCCAAGTGGAATTATTCCGCTACTTACAAGTTAAGAACTTCTTCTCACCTCTCACCAATAATGACTCCCCTCTAGACCAACTCTCTCAATTCGAGTCATTTTGTTTGAAGGACCCTCACGCAAGAGGGATAATTTCCTCAATATACCGTCAATTGATCCCCGGTGACAAATCCACTAAACCTACCTACACGGACAAATGGGAAACGGACATAGGGAGGACGATTGACTCGTCTGGTCAGCAATTTGGTCGGACACTGCCTCCTTTTCCACTAATATGCTTGCTAAAGAAACAAACTACAAAGTTTTAGCCAGGTGGTACTTGGTCCCAGCTAGAATAGCGAAATATGCCCCGTCATACCCGCAAGTATGCTTCAGAGGCTGCTCGGAACCAGGCACCCACTTCCATATCTGGTGGAGCTGTCCAATAGCCCAATCGTTCTGGAAAGATGTTTTGAATATGGCCTCAGTGGCCTTAGAAACCCCCTTAAATGCGGATCCTATGACTGCTCTACTGAATTTGAAGCCTCCCGACCTCTCCAGACGTAAATTCAGCCTATTGATGCAGCTCACGACAGCTGCCAAGCAGACAATTGCTAAGGCCTGGAAATCTTCTTGCCTGTTAGTGGCTGAAGTAAAAGGGAGAGTTAATAGTGCACTGGTTCATGCCAAGTTATATGCCATAGAACAGGACACAGTCCCTAAGTTCACCAAAATATGGCAACCCTGGATCAAACACTTCTTACCACAGGACTTTGATCCAGCGCTGTTACTTCCTCGCTGACTCGAGCCAATTCCCCCCCAGGTACACATTAGGTCTTAGCCTCAGTACTCAGTGCTCTGCCCCACTGCTCTGACTTCGCCGCCTTTGTCCACGGCCTTTAGGTCGGCCCGTTGTTAGACTAGCCTTCCCGTCTCCTGTCCTAGCCGGCGTACCGTCTCCTTCCCCCTACCCTTCATTACCCCCTGGCCTCTCTTGGCCCTTTTCTTTCACTCCCCCTTCTCTCTTGGTATTCTACCCACATGCTACTTCCTATGAACCCTTATGAGTGCCCTCTGAATTGCTGTGACATCTAGATATAGTAACTACGCATAAGCGAACTCTGTAAGGTGAACCGCACATGCAAGGCTTCCACTATTGGTCGCATTTTTTAATCTTGCTCATGTTTATGTACATATTGAACCAAAACAGTTCGCTGTTCACCACCTAATTTACTGGTAAACAACAATGCTTTTGAGGGGGAGCATTGGCCTCTGCTCGCTGGCACAGCTTGACCCCAGTTGGGGTGTCGGAAGCGGGGGCCAATTCCCCTAACATGTAATTGAAATACTATGTTACTCACTGAACTAGTCAACTAGAGTTCTAATGTGGTCTACTGTCTCACATTGATGCATCTTCACGCTATGTATAACCGTGTCACAAGTAATGCCACCACCATACCACTCATTTGTAACTCTTTCGTTAAATTTCAATAAAAATCATTGAAACAAAAAAATATTATAAATGGGGGGCGTGGTCGGCGGCCGAGGTGAATGGCGGCGTGATACGGGAGCTCTGAAGGAATCCCCAGACATCCAGCGACTAGAGACATCCCAGAGCTACCAAACCCAGCCATCCTCACCGCTGATCAACCTCCCTCTGCCCCCAGACAAATATGGGTAAGAGAAAAGGCACCCACGGTCCGAGAAAGCTCACTTTTTCAGCTCCACCGGAGGTCCTGGGCCCAAAGATGACGCCCCGCAGCTCCGAACACAGGAACAAAGCAGACAGAGATAACATCGCGGACCAGAGCCCCTATACTTAGTCACCGAGGCATAGTTCAAGCTCATCTCCGGGTTCATCCCCAATACATAGCCCTCAGAAAACGTCGCAGAAGCGATCTATGGAGCACAAGTATCCAGGTGAGCAGGGGGAACATGACGGGTCCTGGGACACCACTAGAGAATACATTGATCAAATACAGGAGTTCCCTACATCTGGGCAGCCCCTAACAGACACCACTATGCGGGACATGCTGATCACCCTAAGGGGTCCCTACACAGAGACATAATGGATTGTGTCACTCAGTTAAAAACCGAAGTGTCATCACTAGGAGAAAGGATAAACCACACAGAAAATAAAATGGGGGAATTCGCCACGGCCCACAACGAATTAGTAGATGCACATAATGACATGGAGGATGAGGTGCAAGCGTTGAAAAACAAATTAGCAGAATTAGAGGACAGGGATAGAAGTAACGATTTGAAATTGAGAGGTGTCCCCGAATCAGTCACCCCGGCGGATCTCTGCAAATATGTACGAGACTTTATTGCCACTATTTTGCCTGACACCCCGGAGGGAGAGATTGTTATTGACAGGGCACATCGCCTACCAAAGCCCAAACACCTCCCTGAAAATGCAGTGAGAGATGTAATAGCTAGCATTCATTTTTTCCATGTGAAGGAAGAACTGATGCGCTTTTCCAGGAAAAATAGGATCCTACCCGATCCTTACTCAGATTTTTCACAATACACCATGCAGGCGCGAAGAAACTTGGCTACCCTGACAAAGCTGTTTCAAAATCACAAAATGCCATACTCTTGGGGGTTCCCCATGAAAATTCTCATCACCAAAAACAACCGCAGGTATGCCATCACCTCTTTGGAACAGGGCCTTAAATTAGAAAAGCAATGGGACTTATTGCCCTCAGACGAAGAAGCCTGTATAAAACCACAAATCGTGAAGGTGTCCTCAGATTGGCACAATACTTAACCACAACGTTTGGGACTAGAGTTGAGCGAACTTCTAGAAGTCCGGGTTCTGCTGGTTCGGCCTAACTTCGGGACAAAGTCCGGGTTCGGGTCCGGACAGAACCCGAACTTTGTCCCGGACCCCGAACCCCATTGAAATCAATGGGGACCCGAACTTTTAGGAACAAAAATGGCTGTAAAATAGTCCTGGAAAGTCCTAGAGGTCTGCAAAAGGAAGGAAATGGGGGTAAGGGTGGGACAAGTGACCTACAAAGAAATGGGGACAGGGAAATAAATAACTTTAAATATTTTTAAAAAAATAAAAACAAAAAAAGCAAAAATGGAGGTGAATGTGGATCATCTTCAAACTGGGTCTGAAAAGTATTAATTAACGGTAGAGGCCATATAACTGTTCTAAAATCATCTTCAAACTGTGTCAAAAAGTATAAATAAGCCGGGAGAACCCATATCACTGTTCTGCAAACATCTGGAAACTGTGTGTGTGTCACTTTAAATAAAACCGGGAATAAGTGAACATCTGTTCTGCACACATCTGGAATGTGTGTGTGAAACTACAGCATAGAGAAGAACAGGTATATGGTTTCGCTCTGCTATAGTTTCAAACCCAGTTTGCAGATGTTTGCAGAACAGTGATATCATATCACTGTTCTGCAAACTGGGTTTGAAACTATAGCAGAGCAAAACCATATACCTGTTCTTCTCTATGCTGTAGTTTCACACACACATTCCAGATGTGTGCAGAACAGATGTTCAGTTATTAGCGGCTATATTAAAAGTGACACAGACTATACAGATGTGTGCAGAACAGATGTTCACTTATTCCATGTTATATTTAAAGTGACACACAGTTTCCAGATGTTTGCAGAACAGTGATATGGGTTATCCCGGCTTATTTATACTTTTTTGACACAGTTTGAAGATGATTTTAGAACAGTTATATGGCTTCTACTGTTAATTAATACTTTTCAGACCCAGTTTGAAGATGATCCACATTAACCTCCATTTTTGCTTTTTTTATGTTTTTATTTTTTTAAAAATATTTAAAGTTATTTCCCTGTCCCCATTTCTTTGTAGGGCACTTGTCCCACCCTTACCCCAATTTTCCTTCCTTTTGCAGACCTCTAGGACCTTCCTGGACTTTACAGCTTTTTTCAGAATTTTTATTAAAATTACCAGAACCCAGGACCTGAACTTTTTTTGAAAAGTCCGGGTTCCGGACACCCCAAAGTTCGGTACGGACCCCAACTTTACAGTCCGGGTTCGATCAACTCTATTTGGGACATACAATAGCAAACCTTAAGCAACTAGCTGGATGCCTACAGGGGGAACAAGGAGCCCAATCCCCAAGTGTGCATTAGCGAATGATTTTGCACTATGTGAACCTTTTCACTTTTTTTATTCTCTCTATTCTTCTAACCTCTTCAACTTTTTCCATTTTCTATGTGCTGGAAACTAAATGCCCATCCTGGGTAAAAAAGATAAGAAAATTCTCTGCAAGAAACCATGCATATGCAAGGATCCACATTACACTTGCATTGACTGACTTAACGGCACCATCTACAGGTAAAAGTAAGAAATTGTACCCATCTAAAACGATTAAGATGTTACTTAACATAGCGAATGTACAAAATCGGGAATGGCTCTGGAAGTTATATCACTAAATGCCCACAGCTTAAATAGCCCTTTCAAGCGTTCGGCTTTATGGAGGGAAATGTCATCACTCAAAGGAAACATTATTTGTATACAGGAGACTCACTTCTCCAAGGATAAACACCCTAAGTGCTCACATAAACTTCCCATACATCTATGAAGCCTGTGCAGATATTAAAAAAGCAGGGGTTATGATAGCTAACAAGGAAGTGGCATTCAGACATATAGAGTCAACATGCGACATTAAAGGGAGATATATCATACTGGTTTGTGAAATCAATAACTCAGTATATACACCATTGTCAATATCTACGGTCCTAATACAGGACAAGCAACCTTTCTCCGATCTTTGGCGAAAAAAATACACAAGATGAAGAAAGGGTTTATTCTCATCTGCGGGGATTTCAACAGCGTGCTGGACAAGAACATGGACTGCTCCCCCCGGAAAAAAGGAACAGGTATGAACTAAAACCATTTCTTCTTCCAAATGATTTATATGACGCATGGAGATGTCTGAATGCCAACGATAAAGACTACACCTATCATTCAATACCTCACAACTCCTATTCAAGAATAGACTTATTTCTAACTGAAATGGATCTATTATCAAAAATCACAAGAGCAAAAATATATCCAATAACATGGTCGGACCACGCACCTATCTCTATATCTATAAAAGAACTAAATACGCATAATCCTTGCTACCAGTGGAGAAACACTAACATACTAAACAACCCCCTGCATAAAAAACGCATTAACCAATTGATGAAAGAATTTTTTGAAACAAACTTATCAACTGATGTAAATGTAATGTCAATATGGTGTGCCCATAAAGCGTTTGCCAGGGGTTTGCTTATTCAAGCAGCCTCTGAGGAAAAGAGGAAGAGAGCTGCAAAACTGTGCACACTGTTATCTGACTTAAACAAAGCTGACACTATAAAAAATCAAACCCCACCCCTAAAAACCAATCCATACTGACCAATTGCAGACACGATCTGAGATTACACCTTATAGCTGAACACGAAGCTTATCTCAAAAAAATGAAAGCCTCATATTACGCTCACGGTAATAAAGCAGGCAAATTTCTGGCGAACTATATAAAAAAAAAAAAGCAACAATTATCCAGAGTATGCTCGGTCAAAGACCCACAGAATATTAAAATATTTAATCCTGATGGATTTTCTGCAGAGTATTATCAAATATTCGCAGAAACTTTGGTCCCCCACAAACATGCAACATTCGAACACGCGGCCAACTCTTCCTCTTTTCCTGCAGAAATGCTACAAGCCACAATTATTGCTCTACCTAAACCAGGGAAGACACCGGACTGTCCTCAAAACTTTAGACCCATTTCACTGCTAAATACGGATTTAAAACTTTTCGCAAAATTAATCGCAAAATCGCATAGCTAAATACACGCCCCGATTAATAAAGTCGGATCAGGTGGGATTTGTGCAAGGCAGACAAGCCTCGGATGGGACAAGACGCCTATTCAATTTACTAAAAATCACGGAGACCTGCAGTGCACCCACGATTATCCTAACTTTAGATGCTGAGAAAGCATTTGATAGGGTGCACTGGGGGTACCTTAGAGCCACACTGGAGAAGTTTGGCATAAAAGGGTTTATCAATTCAGCAATTCACGCACTGTACACAATCCCATCTGCCAAAGTGTATAACTCTAAAGTACTATCAAAGGAATTCCACATCACAAATGGCACCCGCCAGGGATGTCCTTTATCTCCTTTGATATTTTCCCTATTAATGGAGCCTCTGGCGGAGGCCATCAGAGCCAATGATTTCATTACTGGAATTCAAGCAGGGGGGAGATCACACAAAATTGGATTGTTTGCAGATGACGTAGTCCTTACACCAACAATTCCAGTGGCTTCCCTGGAAAATGTCATGAAATTGCTTGATGATTTTGGTAAAATCTATTACAAACTGAATGTCAGCAAATCCTGTATTCTACCTCTGGGAATGCACAAAAAACAACAAAGCTAAAACAAAAATTCCAATTTCAATGGGAGAACAAAGCAATAGCATATCTAGGGATAGCTATCCCTGCCAAATCGAATAACTCATATGAGGTAAACTTTCCTAAATTGTTGAATATTATTAAAGCAGATACCCAACATATCAATAAACACAAACTATCTTGGATGGGAAAAATAGCTGCTATAAAAATGATAACCCTACCCAAAATATTATACTATTTCAGGACCATCCCAATTAAAATCCCAGAAACGTTTTTTGAGAAAGCAGACAAACTCTTCAGGAAAGGCATATGGCACACAAGGGCCATGATATCATTACCCATACTTTTGAAAATACGAACAAAAGGAGGCGTAGGTTTTCCCAACCTGCATAATTACCATTATGCAGCCTTGTTAGACCAGACCAAATCCTGGTTTAACTCACTAACAGACAAACACAACACTAATTGAAAAATCAGAGTTAAGCAATAAACATCTCCCATCACTGCTACTCTCATCTCTAATAGGCATAAAAATCCTACCCGCTCCCCTACCATCAATAGAAGCCACCTTACATGCCTGGGTTAAATTCCATGAAATAACCCACGCCACAACTCATAGAATGTAAAAACTTTGACTTACGAATATATGAACACATAATACCCAACCTAAATATTGCATTGTGGTTAAATAGAAATGTCAAAACATACAACGAAACACTCTCCCTTCCAACCACTTCATATTCTTTAAACCAAATCAGCCACCTGCATAGGGCCCACCCAGATCTGCATTACAAAGTTCATCACGAAGCGTGGAACTACCTATCCTCTAAACACAAACATAAAGGACTCTCATGGTTCTACGACAATCTATCCAACCCCCCCTGAAAACACTCAAAACATCCAATATGCTTAATTGGGAAAGAGAGCTGGACTCTCACATCCCAGTACCAGAATGGCAAATAGCAATAAAATCTCAATTCGCGCACTCTAACTGCGTGAACCACTGGGAACTAGCGATGAAAATATTATACAGAACATACTTAACCCCAGTAAGGCTCTCACAAATCTATAGAACAACCTCCACAACATGCTGGAGAGACTGCGGAGGACTTGGGGGAATCTTACACATACTCTGGGGATGCAAAGGACTAAAAAGCTTCTGGAAAGGAGTATTTGAACTGATAACTAGAGTTGAGCGAACCCGGACTGTAAAGTTCGGGTGCGTACCGAACTTTGGGGTGTCCGGGACCCGGACCCGGACTTTTCAAAAAAAGTCCGGGTTCGGGTCCGGGGTTCTGGTAATTTTAATGAAAGTTCTTGGGGGGCGTGGCCTGGCGTCGGAGAGGAATGGACGCCTGAACTCAGAGCTCCTGAGCACCGGGACCATTAAGCCGCATTAGAGAGCCTTCCACCCGCAGCACAAAGCCACAAAATGGGCAAAACTTCCAGGGAACCCTCCCCGGCACGATCGCGCTCCCCGAGGAGAACGAACGCCCGCACCGGCCGCAGTATCCCGGAGCTCTTCCGCTCGCAATCACGCGAGCCCCCGGCTCCGGATCAGGCCTACCAGGCCGCAACACGATCCCCCAGCCTGAGCCTGCCTGGAAGACAACAAAGCGACCCCCACCACCAGCAGCCAGTCAGGACAAGGCCGCTAGCTATGGATGACCTCAGGTCAGTAGCAGAGGACATAAAAGCCTCACTGACCGCTGCCATGACCTCCACCATCACAGACCTTAGAAGGGATATACAAGAGATGAACAACAGACTTGAAGATGTAGAACAAACAACAGCAGTACATAACTCAGCAATACAACAACTTCAAGAGTCTGTACACTCCCAAAACATCCAGCTCAGAGAAATGCAAAGACATCTGGAAGACGTGGAAAACTGGGGATGCCGACACAATATACGGCTCAGAGGTATTCCCGAGACGGTAGAACAGATCCAAATCGCCCATGCGACCACCACCATTTTTAACGACCTGCTCGGCAGACCACCTGAAACGCCAATTGAAGTCGAGCGCTTACATAGAGCCCTAAAACCCAGGAGATGAGACACGGACCCCCCAAGAGACGTGATATGCTGTCTTGGTAACTTTAAATTAAAGGAAGAAATCCTCCGCAGAGCGAGAGACCGCCAATCCCTATTGTATCGCGGCACTGAAATAAAGCTCTTCCAAGACCTGTCGCCTATCACGCTTCAAAACAGAAGAATACTACGCCCGCTTCTAGACCTCCTACGTGAAAAGGGCATTCAATACCGCTGGAAATTCCCGTTTTGCCTGTCAGCTTCCTTCCAGAGTCGCTCAGCGAACATACGCTTCAGGGAAGACCTACCCTCATTTTGCGACACATTCAATCTCCCTCATCTAGACCTCCCAGATTGGTACAGCTGCACTAACCAGGGAAACCTCAGGAGAACGACCTCCACGGATGCCATCCCAGTCCGCGATGACTTCCATATCAGACGCAGGAGATCTACATCCCCAAGAAGCATCAACTCGTCAGCTGCCAGGAACACGACAAACAGCAGCCCCACTTCTTCACCGGCCCACAGAAGACCCAGACAAGACTAAGCGTAATGACCGATTCAATGCCCACAATGACCTCTCTCTCACTTAAATACTCCAGATCTGCCCAACCAATTCCGCTACCAGCACCCAGCTCGCAAGACACCCATCAAGCCCACTTGAAACTACTACGGATCTACAAGGGAAAGACAAGCCATAAAGCTCAAGCTTGACCAGAATCCACACCTCTTTTTCCCTGCCTAAAATTCCTTTTTTCTCTCCTATTATCAATCCACCTGTTTCTACCCCCCCCTTTATTGTTTTCCCCCTCTCTCTCCTTTATTGGCTTCGTTTCTGCAGATTCCCCAAGACACAGATGAACGCGCACCCCTGAGATGTGAGACCAACATGCATACTACCTGCAGTCAACCTGGAAATGCACTGAGGAGCGTCTTTCTTGTCATCAAGAACCCCTCCCCCCTCATCCCGCAACTTGCAGGTAACTTAACTGCACCCCCACTGCACCCTCCCTACACTGGAGGCTTTGATCTCACACACTGATTACGAAGCCTATTCAAGAGACTGACAAGCGAGAAACAGAACTTTGATAATGCCTAAGTAGGTCGGGCTTAAAATACCTCAACCCAAATATTTTACCCCTCCCTCCACCTCCCATTCAGGCACCCAGCCTGTGGACTCTGCAATGCCCCATGCCCTCACCCAGTCAAATGTCAGCGAGCTATTACACATAATGGGTTTTACCCCTAGCCTGTAAACCCCTTGTTAAGGTTATAGGTATACTCACCTTGACCAGTGTTATTGCTTTTGATGTTTGCGCTCATGTTTTGAAATGGTTCTAAGTTCACATTGTTAAAAAGGGCATAGCCCCCACTGCATATATGTTGTGCCATTTTGTTATACCATTGCAGGCACTCCACGTGAAGCAGAGCCGGGTGACTCCCCCCCCCCCCCTCCTTCCAAACAAAACTCTAGCATACCAAACACGATGGGAAACAGACACCCCACACATCGCTGTGGGTGAAACAAATACATACTCTCCTCTCCATACCGACTATTACCACATCACGATTCAGCTATCTAATCGCTCGGCTCTGCTCTATATAGACCCGCCACCCCTGTTGCCTAGGAGAACGCACTGAAAATGTATGTACATTGTTTGCCATGTTACATTTCAGACGACATGACAACGAACGACCCACCGACCATCCCCACAAAAGCTAAACTGTCCTTAACAGAAACATGACAGAAAACTCAGACATTGAATCACCAAACACACAATATGTATCCGAACAGACTCACTACCCTGACTCGAATCCTAACCTTATCCCCCTCCTCTCCGGACAGCTAGCTCCAATACATTGTCCCCATAGCCCCACAAAACGCGCACCCCTGCTGCCAACTGACCTACCTAACTTTAAAATGAACAACATGACAAGCTAGCAGACCACCCAACTCTAACGGCTCGACCAAATCCCGACTCAAACACCTAGTGTCCCAGGTGACTCAGGCCTTAACACCCTTACTCCACACACTGTACACCCTCTCCACTGCCTACCACTCTCCCACAAGACAGGGTGACACACCTCCCTGTCAACCCCTACCGGAACACACTTCCATTGCAGGGAGCCTATATGTAGACTCCCCTTCCGGCTCCCCCCTACCCACTTAACCCGATCATACATACCCACACCAACCGCCCTAAACAAGACACACCTCCCCTAACAACCCCAAACCTATTAAAATAGACAAGATGTCCGACTTACGACCTCAAACCAAGCACACAACTCTAAAAACTGTCTCTCTCAATGCCCAGGGTCTCAACATACCCGAGAAACGCTGCCAGGTTCTAAACCTGATGTACAAACTTAAAGCAGACATGGCTTTTATACAGGAAACGCATTTCATATAGCGGAAAATTCCCAAAATGACAAACCGTTCCTTTCCTACTGTATACCACGCCACTAATCCACATGCAAAAACCAAAGGAGTGTCTATTCTCCTATCCAAAAACCTCGATTGGACCCCTATAGACACACACATAGACGAAGATGGGAGATAGATCTTCCTGAAAGGACTCCTACAAGGCCGCCCGGTAACGCTAGCGTATATATATAGCCCCAACTCTGCCCAAGTTTCTCTCTTTAGATCTATCATACAACAACATCTAGCGGAATTTCAATCCGGCCTTACCATTATGGGCGGCGACTTTAACGTAGCATTATCACCGCTCTTGACACCTCAAATGGCGCAACATCCTTACCATTCAAAGCTCTGAAGCAAATCAAACTACAACTTCAGGGACTTCTCCTACATGATTCCTGGAGAACACTCTGCCCTACTGAAAAAGACTACACGTTTTATTCCTCACCCCACGACAAATATTCGAGAATAGATTACCTATTCCTTTCCCAAAAAGATCTGCCATTCCTAACGACGACGACAATTGAACCAATGGTCCTCTCGGATCATCATCCCATTTCAATGACCCTAACATTCCCAGAAACCACCCCATTCACCAAAATCTGGTGATTGGACGCCTCCCTATTGACCTCAGAAAAAAAAAGACACCCAAGACATCAGGGAAACCATTCAGGACTATTTTAGCTGAAATGTCACTCCGGACACCTCCCCACTTACACAATGGGAAGCACACAAATGCGTAATTAGAGGTAAACTCATAGCACTGAAAGCAGCTAAACAAAAAGTCCGCCAAAAGGTCATTTCAGACCTCCTAGAAAAAAAAAAAAAAAAAAAAAAAAAAAAAAAAAAAAAAAAAAAAAAATCGCAAGCCCTCCAAATACTCCCAGAACTCATGACACAAAGACAGCTACTAAAAGAGGAATTACTCCGCAAAACCAGACAATTCACTCTACAACAGAAACTTTTCTATGAATTTGGCAATAAAAGTGGACGGTACCTAGCTAGGGCACTTCACTCCAAAAAAATCGAATACAACCATTCACACAATTCAGGATACCCAAGGAAAAACCCTTTCGAACACCATTGATATAGCGACCCAATTTGAAAAATACTACACTAATTTATATAACCTCCCTAAAGTGACCACAGGATATAGAGATACACAGACTCGAACAGCCACAATTACAGACTTCCTTGAAAAGCACTGTCCTAATCAAATCAATTTAGAAGACTCCCGAGCACTAGAAAATCCCGTTTCAATAACAGAATTTAAAACCGCTATCAAACAACTTAAAAATGGCAAAAGCCCAGGCCCAGATGGGTTATCATCTGCATACTTCAAAACATTCACAGACACACTACAACCCCATTTTCTTAGAGCTTTTAACTCTATTCCCTCCTCAACTACCCCCAAAACCAGACTACTAGAAGCCCATATAACGGTGATCCCAAAGGAAGGAAAAGACACCACCTCAACAGCAAACTACAGACCTATATCCCTTCTCAATGTAGACATTAAAATATATGCTAAAATTCTAGCCAACCGATTACTACCCCTGCTGCCGTCCCTTATTGGAAAACACCAAGTAGGTTTCATCCCTGGTAGAGAAGCCAGGGACAACACCATTAAAGCCCTAAATATTCAACATTGGCTCAAGTCGCACAATCAAAAAGGGTTCTTCCTCTCATTGGACGCGGAGAAGGCGTTTGACAGGTTGTCCTGGGATTATCTAGGTGCAGTCTTACGAAGGCTTGGCATTCGAGACTGGATGTTCAATGCAATCATGTCCCTTTATAAAACCCCGTCCGCCAAAGTCAGGGTTAAACGGACACCTGTCAAACGCCTTTTCCATAACAAATGGGACAAGACAGGGATGCCCACTATCCCCGATCCTCTTCGTTCTGGCACTCGAACCCTTCCTGAACTGCCTTCAGGCCAACAGCAATATACAAGGTATCCCCATAGCCAACCACATACAAAATCGCAGCTTTCGCTGATGATATTTTGCTCTTCCTACAAGAACCACATACGTCCCTACCCAATCTCCTAAAAGAATTAGACCAATTTTGCCACATCTCCAACTTCAAAAGTAATTATAACAAATCCCAGGCGTTAAATATTTCCCTACCTGAAGAGATAGCCCTACAATGCAAATGTAATTTCCCCTTTCATTGGGCCCGAGACCACATTAAGTATTTAGGGATCAATCTAACACCAAACATTTCTGATATCTTCTCCAAAAATTACCTACCCACACTGAAAACAATTGTTAGCGACCTAGATAAATGGAACAAAGCCCAATTCTCCTGGTTCGGTAGAGCTGCAATTATTAAAATTAATGTTCTTCCCCGCCTGCTCTATTTCTTCCAAACCATTCCCATCAAAATCCCTCCTTCTTCCAAACTTTTAACAGAGTGTGCTCCAGCTTTCTATGGAGGCAGAAAAGGGCCAGGCTCCCCTTTAAACAACTGTCAAAACCCAAGACAAAAAGGAGGTATCGGCCTCCCAGACCTCCAATGCTACTACTGGGCGAGTCACCTGGCCAGAATAGTAGACTGGTCGATTCATGGACCGTACAAGGACTGGGTATCCCTAGAAAACTCCTTCTCCCCCCTTCCAATACAATCCTCTCCCTGGCTTGTGGCATCAGACATACCCTCAACCCTCAAGTCTCACCCACTCAAACACTACACTTCTCTGCTTCAAAACAGCATGCAAAACACTTAAAATATCATCTATCCCAGGCCCACTCACCTCCTTAAAACTCAACCCAGCCTTTCCTCCAGGTATATCAGAGAATTTTCTGAAAGACACATGGCCACATAAAGAAATACGTGCCCATCACTTCTTCCAAAATAATAAGTTGCTAGATAGAACCACTCTGCCCACAAAACATACCTCAATAACATACCCTCTTTGGACATACTTCCAAATACGACACTTCCTAACATCCATTAACCAAGATCTCGCCGCCTCTCGCCCCCTGACCCCATTTGAATCTCTGCACGCAGGAATCACCGCAACAACATCTGATATCCACTATCTACAATATCCTAACCTCTAACTGTCCCATGAAATCTTCCAAAATATGTGCCAACTGGGAAAAGGAACTAAATATCACCTTAACAGAAGAACAATGGGAAAACATATCCACGCTTACACACAAATCTTCTCTCAATGTCTCAAGAGAATAGCTACAAAGTGCTGTCCCGCTGGTACAGAACTCCAGTATTGCTCCATAAAATTAACCCAGCTTTGTCAAACAAATGCTGGAGATGTTCAGAAGAGATAGGCACCCTGACACACATTTGGTGGTCATGCCCACTAAGCCAACCATTCTGGAACCAAGTCAGAGACCTGATAACAGATATTTCAACATTCACGCTAGACAATACCCCAACACAATTCCTTCTCCACCTCTGACATTCCCACACACCAATACCGCAAAACCCTGATCCCACCGTTAATAAACTCAGCTAAAATGTGTATCCCTCTCCATTGGGGATCAAACCACCCCCCCACTATCAAAGAATGGCTCATACGAGTTCAGAAAACTGCAGGGATGGAAGAGCTAATTGCGATTGCCCATGATTGCCCGAGTAAATTCTCGCGTACATGGGCGTGCTGGAACCCCTTTTACACCTCTGATAGATTCAAGACCCTAACAGACACTCCTTAACACCGCACACGGAAACAGCCTACACATTGCAAAACACCTGAGTGCCTTCTCACGGAACATACAAGCACCTAACCAACATAACCAAGCCCCCCTCCCCCACACAGGGGAAGAAAGAGGGTGGGCGATCCAGACCCACTCCATATCCCCCTCCTCTGTAGAGAGAGGAGGGATACAGGAAAAGACCAACCTTCACCGAATATACGCAAATTCATCTCTTGACTGGCCCGGTTGACGGACCCGAGCGTTGGGGGTCACGACCCCCGATCCCCCCCTCCCCTTTATCCCCCCTACCAGCATACCCCCTATCCCACCCACCCAGAGGTCTGCAAAAGGAAGGAAAATGGGGGTAAGGGTGGGACAAGTGCCCTACAAAGAAATGGGGACGGGGAGATAACTTTAAATATTTTTAAAAAAATAAAAAAAAACATAAAAAATGCAAAAATGGAGGTGAATGGGGATCATCTTCAAACTGGGTCTGAAAAGTATTAATTAACAGTAGAAGCCATAGAACTGTTCTAAAATCATCTTCAAACTGTCAAAAAAGTATAAATAAGCCGGGAGAACCCATATCATTGTTCTGCAAAATGTGTGTGTCACTTTAAATGAAACCGAGAATAAGTGCACATCTGTTCTGCAAACTTATTTAAAGTCTGTGTGTCACTTTAAATGAAACCGGGAATACCGGAAATAAGTGCACATCCGTTCTGCAAACTTATTTAAAGTCTGTGTGTCACTTTAAATGAAACCGGGAATACCAGAAATAAGTGCACATCTGTTCTGCAAACTTATTTAAAGTCTGTGTGTCACTTTTAATGAAACCGTGAATAAGTGCACATCTGTTCTGCAAACAGAACATCTGTTCTTCACACATCTGTTTAGTCTGTGTCACTTTTATTATAAGTCAACATCTGTTCTTCACACAGAACAACTGTTCTGCACCAGAACATCTGTCCTTCACACAGAACATCTGTTCTGCACACATCTGGAAATAGTTTAGAACACTTTACCTAAAACCGGGGAGGAACCATACACCTGTTCTTCAAACATCTGGAATCTGTGTGTGAAACTACAGCATAGAGAAGAACAGGCATATGATTCCGCTCTTTACACACAGTTTGCAGATGTTTGAAGAACAGTGATATATCAGAACATTTCTATGGTCTCTACCATTAATACTTTTCAGACCCATTTTGAAGATGATCTCCATTTTTGCTTTTTTTATGTTTTTATTTTTTAAAAAATATTTAAAGTTATTTCACTGTCCCCATTTTTTTGTAGGTCACTTGTCCCAACCTTACCCCCATTTCCTTCCTTTTGCAGACCTCTAGGACCTTCCAGGACTATTTTACAGCCATTTTTGTGCCTAAAAGTCCATGTCCCCATTGATTTCAATGGGGTTCGGGGTCCGGGACAAAGTTCGGGTTCTGTCCGGACCCGAACCCGGACTTTGTCCCGAAGTTCGGCCGAACCAGCAGAACCCGGACTTCTAGAAGTTCGCTCATCTCTACTGATAACCAAAATTACTGGAGTAATAATTAGACCTAATCCCAAATTAGCCCTGCTAAATGTAGGTATACACTTAATAGATCACCAACTTAGATCTATCATAACGCATATCCTAATAGCAGCCAGGGTGACCATTACTTCCAAATGGAAATCCGACAAAGCTTCAAACATTTCAGAAGTCATATATAGAGTACATTCTCAATATACATATGAAAAATTTGTTGCTAACCAATCTATGAACATGAAGACCTTTAACAGAATATGGGATCTCTGGGTATCTAATGCTCCGACCCCCACCAGCGGGTAAATAGACGAAATAAGGATGAAACACAAAGCAGAAGGGGAGTAATGCGGAGACCAAAGACATGGAAGAAGGCACATACTTTTCTCTAGATTCTCTTCCTCTCTATCTCTTTAATTATTTACACTACGTCTCTGTTCCTTTTATAAGCAAAATAGTAGGGATGCGACTCACTATCACTTTGATGACAAAACACAACGACTAAAATAGGGTGTAAACATCTCCCCTACACCCAGATTAAAGCAATGTAGCGTTCCGGCCCAGTAAGCTCCCATTGGGGTGCCGGAGGATCTAGGCAGGCACTAAGAGAGGACAAGGAAATTGTGAACTGCTGGGAAAAAGGGAGATGGGTGCTTAACGAAATATTACTATGCAAACTTGCTATATTAGGTTTTGATGTTTTTACAAATTGTTATATGAGAGTTCATGGAAACTGATATGTACTGAAAGCATAAACATGTATACTTGAGTCTTGAAATCCCAATAAAAAAGAATTGAACGAAAAAATATTATAATTAGTGTTGAGCGAACCCGGACTGTAACGTTCGGGTCCGTACCGAACTTTCGGGTGTCCGGGGCACGGACCCGGACATTTCAAAAATCGTTCGGGTTCGGTCCGGGGTTCTGCTATTTTACTCCACGTGTTGAGAAGCTGCAGGGCAGCCAATCAACAAGTGTTTCACTGGTTTGCCCTTAGAAGACATCACAGCCATGGCTACTAATGGCATGGCTGTGATTGGCCAGTGCATCATGTGACCCAGCCTCTTTATAAGCTGGAGTCACAGTGCTGCAGTCACATGCTCCTTGGGTTAGTGTAGGGAAAGGAAGCTGAAAGCGTGAGGGAGAGATTAGAGACATTTTAAGACCTGATCCTGCATCCTGAGATAGATTACTTTACTACTGCTGTCTGTGCTGTTGCTCTGAGGACAGATAGCAGAAATTAGAGATTTCACATACCGCTGCTTTGAGTTGCAGATCAAGCTCTGCATAAAACAACGATCGCTACGATCGTGCTCAACGATCAGATTGTTGGGGGAATTTGAGATTTCAAATACTGCTGCTTAGAGTTGGAGATTGCAGATTAAACTCTGTCTAACGAAACGATCGTACATTCGTACACAACGATCAGA
>BLSH010023598.1:108570-134343 GCA_018402905.1 Glandirana rugosa
CCCGTTCGAGTCCGGTACACCGGTTAAACCTCTGGGTCTTCAAATGGGTCTGCCCCATTCAACTTCTGGGTCTCCAAATTGGCCACATGGCCTGAGCTTGCCCTTTATGCCTTGGAGGTGCTGGCCTGCCCTGCAGCCAGTATATTGTTGGAACATGTGTTTAGCACGGCAGGGGGCGTTATCACAGACAAGCGGAGCCGCTTGTCCACATCCAACGTGGACAAGCTTACCTTTATTAAAATGAATCAGGCATGGATCCCACAAGACTTGTCTGTACCTTGTGCAGAATAAACATTTAGACCGGACTCACACAGCCATTCATATACTTTTTTTTGAATAGGCCTCAATACAAAAAAAAAAAAACCATGTTGGCTACCTCCTCCTACTCCTCTACCACCGCCACTTCCACCTACACTGCCACGGTCACGGCCTAGTCAACCTCTAGGCTCCTACTCCACATCCACCCCCCTTCCCATTTTTTTATTTGATTTTAATTTATTTTCCCTATCCCCATTTTTTTGTAGGGCCCTTGCCCTAGTTTGAAAATGATTTTAGAACAGTGATATGGCTTCTACCGTTAATTAATACTTTTCAGACACAGTTTGAAGATGATCCACATTCACCTCCATTTTTGCATTTTGTATGTTTTTATTTTTTTTTAAATATTTAAAGTTATTTCCCTGTCCCCATCTTTTTGTAGGGCACTTGCCCTACCCTTACCCCCATTTTACTTCCTTTTGCAGTCCTCTAGGGCTTTCCAGGACTTTGTTACAGCCATTTTTGTGCCTAAAAGTTCGGGTCCCCATTGATTTCAAAGGGGTTCGTTGTCCGTGCGATCGTTCGGGTTCCGTCCGGACCCGGACTTTGTCCCGAAGTTTGGACGGACCAGCAGAACCCTAACTTCCAGAGGTTCGCTCAACTCTAATTATAATACATTTAATTCAATAATGCAATCAAACCAAAAACACTGAAATTTGTCCAAACAAGGGTGCAATATTACTAGTCATTGGTTTAGTAAACATCCTGGTTATGAAAAATTTTGAAAACTTGGAACTGAAGTCCGATGTCACAATCAGGACAATGGAACTTAGTTTCCTTTCTGAATTTCTTTCCACTGTCATCTCGCTTCAAGCAACAAACCACACACATCCTTGTAGGTGCTGACTCTTGTTTAGTGGGATGTAGTCCATGAAGTGACGATCAGTCAGGAGTTCCGGGCTGACAACGCCAACAGCATGACCTCCAGCTCTATTCACAGCCATTGATGGCGTTTGGTGGTTCACAAAGATACGGTCGGCAAATTTCCAAGTGAAGTCAGAATGAATCACAGGCTTGTCACTCGTTTTTTTGAGCAGAATGTAGGCATTCCACAAGCATTGCTCAAGAAGATGCCTGAAGATCTTTTTGTAGTACTTTTGCAGTTTCCTCATTGCTGGGTAGAATGTTATTGCTTGGTTTGCTCTTTCGACACTTCTCATGGTATTATTGTAGTCTATCCCTACTTGTGGCTTCATGATTTCTTTCCCCCCTTTCGTGCGTACCATAACAGTGGAGGTATTATGAACTGTACTCATTAGGCACACATCTTTCTTGTCACGCCATCGCAGTGCCATCATTTTGCCTTTCTGCCAGGCATTTCTCCAGTCTTTGGCTTCTTATTGCCGAACAATGGTGGCATGTAGCGCCGGCTAGCCCTAACGGTTTCATTGGCATCTGTTTTGTTTTGCAGAAGAAACTCATAAAGTTCAGGAGACATGTAAAAGTTGTCAGTTGTTACGCAATAGCCCTGATTTAGCAATGGCTCAATGAGTGAAAAAACAGAAGGTGTTGCCATTCCATAGTTGCTGTATTTTAGATTGAATGTTGTTCCTTTTCCAGTGTACAGTGTATGGCTGAATTCCAAACATAGCCAGCTGACGATTCACCTAGCGTGTAGGATTGTACTCTAAAGCGTGCTCTCTTTGATGCAATGTATTGTACCCAGCTGAGCCTTTCCTTGTAGGCCATTAGACTTCCTCTATGCTGATATCTCTTTCTGGCACATAGCTCTATTGGAAATTCTTTAGAATCATTTGATATACTTCCCAATTTTTCTTTAGTTTTAGTGCAGGATGAGTGGTTTCATCAAATTCTTCATTGTTTTTGAAGTTTAAAAATGTCATGATCAGGGAAAATCTGTACTCTGACATGACCATGCTAAAGAATGGAGTGACAAGTAATTTATTAGTTGTCCAATGCCACTGCTGCAGGGGTTTCTCCACCACTCCCTAAAGTATTATTAGGCCCAGAAATTTCCAAATGTCATCTTTGGTTGCTGGTTCCCACTTTCTAGAATTTTCCGATGCAGAGTAGCTAATTGTTGCTCTTTGTACCGGTTTGTCTCAGCAACTGTTTTCAACAAACTCATCGGTCAGAAAGAATTGTAAGTATGCCAAGAGGTTGTCATGTTCAACATCTACTTTCATACCAGATGCTCCAGTAAATGGGAATCTTGGGGGCGCTGTGTGATTCGTACCACAGTCAATAGAGCACCAAGTTCGCACATCACTGAGCTCAGTGCCAGAATCATCGCTGTCGTCACTTTCAGTGTTTGATGATGAATTTCCCCACAAATCACTATCGCTCAATTCTGCAAGTGATTCTAATTCACTATCTATGTTTTCTAGCTGGTCGAAAACCACTTTTGACCTGAAGGGGTGCTTTTTGGATGCCATGGATATTCTCAAGTTTCCAGGCAGAAAGAATGGTGAAAGTGCAGGCAGGGCACTGGGCAAAGCACTAGGAACAAAACTGTGGTGAAATGGTTTGATACAGTAATGTAATCCTAACAGATTTCAATGTATTACAATGTATTGTGTGTGTATGTCATGTTTTGTTTAAGTTTTTAAACTTCCCGCCAGGTTCCTCCCCGCTGGGTCGCCGGCGATCGCAGGAAAGGGAACCCGGAAGATGGATGCTGGCATCGCCCGGAGGACACAGCAGGAAGACATCAGGGGATCCTTGGGACAATGTAAGTGACACTGCAGGGATACTACAGTGTAACCCCGAGCGTGGCTTGGAGTTACCACTTTTGGTACTGAAAATTAACCATGAGCCACACTCGGAATTACTGCCAGGGAGGTTAAAGCATAACTCCACTTTTGTTGAGAAAAAAACATTTCCCCCTGGGTGATCTATGTACATTGCAAGGATTATAACAACCTTAGTTGCAGATTCCTACCTTTTGTTATTCTGAAGAAATCCCTGTTTGTTTCTCTGTGCTGAGTAGGTCTAATGGGAGTGGATTTATAATTACCAATCAGGTGTGCAGCTGCAGTGCACTAATGAGGAAATCTGCTGGGCCTGCATCCCTTTAGACATGTTCCTATTGGAAGTATCTCACCAAAAATTACATTTTAGTTGCAAGGGATGCCTGAAATCTGACTTGTAGCTTAGGAAGACTTCTGGGAAAATTGGTGAGCCAATCACACAAGCAGGAAATTATGTTTCTGGGGAGTGGTTAGTACACATTCTGTGTACAGAACAACTCCAGGTAACCATATTGCACTGTATAGAAAATTACAGCGGCTGCAGATTGAAAAGGAAAAGGTAATTTATAAATTATATTCAATCACAATATGACTTGTATCGCAATGTTACACGCTACATTATTTTTTCTTTATTTGCTATTTTTTTTTCCCTACAAAAGTGGAGTTACCCTTTAAGATAAAAAACCTTCTGCCTTTACAACTCCTTTAATACTGCTTTAAATCCTTTCTACTGTTATATACCGTAGACTAGACATAATATATTTCAACAAGGGCCATTCCAGTACAAACATAAGTTATTGGAGGAGAGCATGCTTTCTAAAAATGATCTATGTGACTCCTGTCAGGTTTCACATCTCACCGAACTAAACTCTCACACACAGACACCTGTTAAATAACTTAATGCTAACCTTGGACTTTATCATTTACAATGGTTATATCAATATAGATGAGACAAAAAACATCCCATATACCACTTAAAATTAATGTGTCATTCAGCCAACCGATGAAAATACATTGTATTAATATACACAGAGCGCCATCATTTTCAATAAATCATGATGAATGCTGTAATGTGTCTTGCATGAAATATTCAGTTAATGTGCTTTGCTTAAAGAGTCACTAGGGTTTAGATCAAATCATTCTCATCACAGCCAGTCCTAGGTCAAGGTCTGCAACAGGTGCTGCCCTTACTATTCAATTCTGAAAATGTCACAGCGTGATCATGAACACAGCTAATACGGAAAAGAATTAGATGAAAAGACATACAAGAAAAAGGCACTGCAAATAGCTTTTAAATAAGGGATAGAAGAAAAAAAAGGCAATTCCTGCTGCAGGGGGTTTAATCATGGAATTGTTGCTTTCCCTGAAATTTACTCATTCATTTCCCATAGGTTGTATCATGAAGCACCAGAAAATGTAACTTACTCTAAATGCATAAATAAGGCATCAGGAAGCATAGAGAGATATAAGTATAATGTTCTTACTTTTGCTAATATCTTCCACTACCTATTGGGTAAGAGGATGCATAGGTGTTTACTTGTCTGGGTAGCAAAAATGATTTGGGAAAAAAAGGAGTTGGGTGGCAAATAAACAGTAGGAAATACATTTAGGGGTACTCCCCGTATATACACGTGCTAATGTATTGATTGCTGTTTCAATATGGGCAGTGATATCTAGAGTGTAGTGATGCTGTCTGTTTTACATAATCTGGCATCAATAAAACTTGTGGTTCAGCAAAAAATATAGTGGAGTGCAGCTTGTGTGTTTCTATTCTTAAAAATGAAACAGGGAGGCTTTAGGAAGTAAAGTTATCATGTTACCTGAATTTATTATGTGAAATTTCTGCTAAAAATGCTAATTGAAATGAGACTGAACTGCACGTATCCTTCACACATGGAGCGCAGCTTGACCTGTCCCCACTCACTCCCCTTTGACTCACTGGCTATGATTGACAGTAGAGGGAGCCAATGGCTTCCTCTGTTGTCTCAGCCAATGAGGAGGAAGAGACCCGGAAGAGCTTCTGCTCTCATGCACCTCACTGGATCGAGATGGGGCTCAGGTGAGTATTAGGGAAGGCAGGGGGGGCTGCTGCACACAGAAGGTTCTTTTTTAACACATTAAGTTTTATTGTAAAAACAAAGGAAATTCACAGACATGCAAATAAATATCAAACAAATCCAGGTAATTTTGAAGTAAGTTCAATAATGCGGATAAAGCAGTATAAAGGATATTCTATATGCCGTCAATGTAATATCTCAAGGCATATGAACATTTTCATCTGGTGTTTTCTTTGGTCTTGGCTTATCTTAGCATAGTAAATAGATAGGAGAGAGTCAGGTATAAATATAGAAGAAGAGTGAAGAGGGGGATAGAGAGTTGGCCAAATGATAACATAATACTCATCATCTTTCAGGGTGTAGTGACCAGTAAATTTCAGTAATTTGTGTTTGTAAGTGAAATGATCTTGGAAGATACAGATAAAAATTACTCATAAAGATCTACATTTATGTTGCGTTTGTATTTATACCTGATGTTTCACTTGATTCAGGTGATTCAGATGTGGCATGCATATCAGCTGGAAATTGTGAATCTTTTTTTTTATATATATACACATATATATCTTAATCTGGTGGAGATGATTTCAAAGTCTTGTAGTTCTAGGAATATTTAAAGACAAACCAGGGTGACCAGGTTTTATGATAGTGCTCAACGTTGTCATTTACCTGTGCTACAGTCTCCTCCATCTCCATCTTGTGCAACCCGTCTTGAATAGATGGTGTGCGAGTAGATTTCCAAAATAGCAGAATTAGGGATATGGCTGTGTTTAGTAAATTTTTGGATAAAGAATGTTTATAATTCTTGAAAGAGAAATTTGTGATATGGAGCAGACCGCATGCAGTGTCAAGGTTTAGTTTGGTATCTGTGATATGAGCTATGGTTTCCTTAGCCTTAGACCAGAAAGGAGAAATTAATGCACATTGCCACCAGATATGGAAGAGTGTTCCTTTGCTATTCTGGCATCTCTAGCAAGTCTCAGGGGTCTGGGGGAACCATTTGTGCAGTTTATCTGGGGTGGCATACCACCTTGTAAGTATTTTGTACGCCAATTCCTGCATTCTAGTACTGAGAGAGCATTTGTGAGAAAGTATGCATGCTCTTTGCCATTGTTTATATGATATCAAAATATGTAGATCTTCAGGCCAGCCCTCTCTGAACCTGTTTGTATCTGACTACACTGCATTCTGTATCCAAGAGAAGGAAATTGAGGTTGCCTTTTGGAATTGTTTACCCTCCAAGCACACTGACTCCAACTCTGTTAGATCTCTGCTAAATTTGCACCTATGGCCCGTACAGTTAACATAACTTTGTATCTGAAAATATGTCCAAAGATGCAAATGTGGCATGGTATTATCCTTTTTATCATATTGAATGACTTAAACAATCTGTCAAGCCAAAGAACGTTTTTTCAGAATCTAAAGTTTGCAGTAGGTGGTCTCTAATCCCCAGTGGAAAATCTGGATTGTTCTGTAGTGACGTGAGGGGGCTTAGGGATGTGGAGAGTCCAGTTTGTCTGGTCAGTCTGTGGCATATTGCTAAAGAAGTGCCTATCAAAGGATGTGATTTCAAGGCATTTGGATAGCTCGTCCAGGGAATACAGGGAGAATATTGTAGTGGGATTGGCCTCTAAGGGTACCCAATCTTTGACATTTTGATGGCAATGCCAGTGAATAATTCTAGCTATGTGCGAGGCATAGTAATAAATCTAAAAGCCCGGTATGCCCACCCCACCCCTCTCCTTGGGTCTGGTTAGTAGGTTAAATCTAATGCTGTGGGGCTTATGTACTCAAATTAATCTAAGTTGGAGAGCATGTATCACATTGAAGAAGCTTTGGAGGGACTCTGATGGGTAGAGTGTGGGACAAATAAAGTACTAGTGGTAGAATGGACATTTTACATATGGCAGCTCGGCCAAACCAAGAAAAATGTTTGTGGTTCCAGGCTAGAAGATCCTTCTCTATGGCTTTGATTAGGGGCGGGAAATGGCATTCATATATGGAGGAGATTTGGGGTGTCAGCCAGATTCCAAGGTATTTAATGGCCGAAGTTACTCATTGAAAAGGGTTGTTTTCTTGTACCTGTTTCAGGATGTCCCTTGGTATAGTGATATTCATGGCTTCTGATTTATAATAATTGATTTTTAGGTTGGATATAAATCCAAATAAATCCATATAGTCTGCGACTTTAAATTCCTTATTCGCCACCTCAAACCCCTTAATTGTGGCATTCGCCATTACTCTTCTGATAAATGGTTCTAGTGAAAGAATAAAGAGGAGAGGAGAAAAAGAGGACACCCCTGCCTCGTGCCATTGGTAATAGTTACCTTGTCTGACAAGGAACCGTTGATCTTTAACTTAGCGGAGGGGTTCTGATAAAGAGAAGATATCCAGGCCATCATATGAGTTCCCAAGCCCACAACCCAGCATGTTTCCAACATAAAGTCTCACGCCACCTGGTCAAAGACCTTCTCTGCATCTGTGGACAGGAGAAGGCCCCTGATCCCCCACGCCCGGACAGCATGCATTAAGTTTAGTGACTTAGTCACATTGTCTTTGGTCTCTCTACCTGGCATGAGACCCACCTGTTCTGGTCCAATCAAGCTATGTAATAAGGGTTTCAATCTGTTTGCAAGAATTTTTGCCATGAGCTTAACATCCAGGTTAAGCAAGGAGATTGGTCTGTAGCTCATACAAGGTGTTGGATCTTTGTTCGGCTTGGGGAGAACCATGATAAGGGGAGGCCAGAAAGGTATGTGGGACCTCTTTGTTTTGGTAAGGAATTGAGGGCCTCAAGGAGAGGTTTTGACAAGGTGTCTTTAAATGTCTTATAATAGATAGAGGTAAAGCCATCAGGTCCTGGGCTCTTCCCTGTTTTTAGTTCCTTAATGACCTGACTGATTTGCATTGCGTCTATGGGCCTCTCTAAGTGTTCAATATCTTATGGCGAGATGTTTGATTCTATCAAATATTTTTGCATGATTCGCAGTCTATTTCCTTCAGTGTCTGCAGGTTTATGCTGTTTTGGTAGATTGTAGGGACTGGAATAAAATTAATGGAAGTGCTTAGCTATTTAGTCGGTAGTTATGTCAATTTTTCCATCTTTATTTTGTATGCCTAGGATGTTGCAGTTGGTGTTCGGGTCCTTTAGGGCCCTGGCTAAAATCTTACGGTCTTGTCCCCATGTTCATAATATAATTTTTCTACTAAAAAATAAGAACCTTTTAGTTTTAGCTTCTAGAATCTGGTTGAGCGCTTTCCTGGTCTGCAAAAGGGTCCTGGCTGAGTGTTCTGACATACATTGTTTATGGTGATTTTTAAGGGTTCTAATTTTGTCCGCTAGTCGTTTGGTTTCTTTTTTTCTTTTTACGGTGGGCCCCCATCTTAATTACCTCACTCCTGATGGAACATTTATTGGCTTCCCATACCATCAGAGGGTCTATACCCGGGGTTGTATTATGTTCAAAAAATTCTCTCAGGATGTTTGAGATCTTAGGGAGTAACTCTGGGTCAGAGTAACAATGAGTTAAGTCTCCATGTGTTTGGCTTGGTCCTGGGATCTGTCAAGGTCAGGGTAGTCGGAGCATGATTTGGGATAGTTTGTATCCCAATATTGGCTTCTGAGATGGTGTTTAAATCTCTCTGATATAAAAATGCAATCAATCTTCGAATGACGGTCATGTGGGATTGAATAAAAAGGAAATGTCCAATTCTTCTGGGTGAAGAAAGTGTCACAAATCAATTAATTGCATAGAGTTCAATAATGATTTAAGCCTCTTTAAGATCCTGTATGTGATGTATGTTTTACCTGATGAGGTGTCCACAAGGGGACTCAAAGGGATATTAAAGTCTCCCCCCCAAAATTAAACAGCCAGAGCTGAAACTTTTGAGTTCATTTATCAAGCGTTGGCAGAATGTTAAATGTGAAATGTTTGGAAAGTAGACATTAGCTAATGTTATTGGGATACCACTACATCTGCCTTTTAGAAAAATGTAACGTCCCTCTGGGTCTGTTACTCTGTCAGAGCTGTCTGCTCACCAGGACCCCTTTGATTTAGAGGCATCATTGGTAGCATGGTAGGCTTCAGTGAAGTAAGAGTCAGTGAGCTCGGGTACATGGTTTGTTTTGAAGTGAGTTTCCTGTATTAAAACAAATGGAGGCCTACTTTTTTGAGTTCCCTTAAAAGAGTTTCTCGGGAATGTTCAGTCCTTTGACGTTGTGCGGGATTACAGTGGGACTGTGTCCCAAGGAAAAATATGCCATGCCACAGGTTCAGAGAAAGCTGGTATGCCACATCTGAAAATACAACTGAGCAATCTGTTAAGTTATATGGCTCAATTATTACTAGTCAAGATAGAGATTAGGGTGGATGGGTAAAAGGTAGAGAAAAGGTGGCAGATTAAGAGAGAGCGGGAGAAATATCAACTATGCCCCCTGGGTAGATAAACTATCCCAAAAGGCTTGAAATGTGTGTCTCAAAAAGGACTAAAGGTCCTGTT
Source organism: Glandirana rugosa (assembly GCA_018402905.1). Lineage (NCBI taxonomy): Eukaryota > Metazoa > Chordata > Amphibia > Anura > Ranidae > Glandirana > Glandirana rugosa. The sequence continues at coordinate 118,154 of BLSH010023598.1, forward strand.
GAGAGGCACTTGTGGGGTCGAGGGGGGTGTCAGCCGGTATGGATAACACCCAGCAAATAAATTCTAATGAAAGAAAATCTCATAAACTATAACTCTAAATATACGGAGGTTGGTGGAGCAGAGCCCGAACCTTCTGTAATAAACGTGCACATGGGTCCATCCTGCACCTCATGATACTTGAAAATAAAGGAAAACCACCTAAGATGGTACAAGATGAGGGGAGTGATGGGCCTCAATCACATTGACATCAAATCCCTCAGCCATGTTGTATAATCAATCACCTCAACGGGTGGACACTTCAATTAGCATTCAAAATCAGACAATATACTATAACTGGTTAACTTAAATCAATATAACTGGTTAACTATAGTCACACTAAGCTTGGAAAAGCCCAGCATGTTAACAGGTTTAGTAACAGTGAGGGTACTTCCCCATGTATGTCACCTCAGGTGGAGTAGACAAAGATGCTGACATGGAATGCCTTTCCCATCTGATTCTTAAATGCTAGTAAAATTTGGTTTATGCATTGATTGCCTCCTAAACACTTGCTCATTTAAGACTTCTACGTTGCATATAAAGTCTTAGTGCATATAGTCTTAGAGTTCAGACCTGAGTATAGGAGGTTGGGGGCTTCTATAGTTGGTTCTACCCATGGAATGTGGGAGTCTTTCCTGGTCTATGGGGAAAATGAGCTTCTGTGTTGCAAAGAACAATCTGATATATAAGTTCTTAGAATTCGATTCAGGGTATAAGGAAACAACTGTGGCCCCTGGAAGGTATTATCCGATCAAGGGCTGACACTGAAAGATGGATTATTGTGGCACGGTAATTAAGTCTTTGTGCCAAAAGAACAGCGCCCTGCCGTTCTAAAAGTTTGTCATGATCACAAGTTAGCCGGATACTTTGGCACACGGAAAACTACTGAACTTGTGCTTCGTTCCTTTTGGTGGCCACTAGTCGGAGAGGACTGTCAGGCTTATGTGAGCTCATGTTCTGTCTGTGCAAGGAATAAGGCAAGCAAAACCATAGTCAAACAACAAGGTTAAGGTAAAAAAAAAATATATATAAAAAAATAAATAAATAAATAAAAAAGGGGCAGACTCGATGGACTACTCAGTCTTTTTCTGCTGTCACTTTTCTATGTTTCTATGTAAAACCAAAGCATGGGGGTTGTGGAATCCACTCCCAATACCTGATCGGCCTTGGTCCAAAATATCCATGGACTTTGTTGAATTGCCCCAGCCATTGGATACAGTACAATGTTTGTGGTCATTGACCGACTGACCAAAATGGCACATTTCCTCCCTATGCAGGGCACCCCTACCGCCGTAAAAACTGCAGAAATCTTTATTAAAGAGATTGTCCGACTACACAGGATCCCTGACAACATAGTGTCAGATCGTGAAGTTCAGTTCACGTCGCGGTTCTGGAGAGCCCTCTGTTCCGCCCTGGTAATTGAACTCTTGTTTTCCTCAGCTTACCATCCTCAGACCAATGGCCAGACCGAAAGGACGAACCAGATCCTGGAATAATATCTTTGTTGCTTCTCGTCATACTGGCAAGACGATTAGGTTGCATTGTTACCATTGGCAGAATTTGCCTATAATAATTCCATCCACTCCGCAACTAAACAATCACCCTTCTGGTCAAATTATGGCTTTCATCCCACATTCCTTCCCTGCTTGTCAGTCGAAAGTGCGGTACCAGCAGTGCACAAAACCACTAAGTTCTTTGCTATCAATAAAAAACATACTACAGGAGACACTTACTAAGAAGCAAGAACAAAACAAAGACATATATGACAAGAAGAAGAGCAGTGAACTGGACCTCCAGCCAGGCAATTAGGTTTGGCTATCTACTAGAAAATTAAAGTTGGCTTGTACATCAAGAAAGCTGGGACCGAGGCTTATTGGTCCCTTTGCAGTAAAAAGAAGGATCAATCAGGTGACATATGAACTCAATCTTCCCTCCTCCTTGCAGATACATCCAGTATTCCACGTCATCTTGCTGAAACCAGTGACCCCAATCTGTTTCCTAACAGAGCAACTACCCCTCCAGCACCCATTTTGATTGATGGGGAAGAGGAATTTGAAATCAAGTCTATACTGGACTGCAGGAAGAGGGGCGGTGGTATCCAGTACCTTGTGAAGTGGAAAGGGTATGGCCCCAAAGTGAGCTCTTGAAAACCCGAAACTAACATTCATGTGGATGAAGGTATCCAAGCGTTCAAGGATAGCAACCCTGCTAAAGTTGCTAGGCTGCGCATCCGGAGGCTGCCATTTGGGGGGCAATGTAAGGAAACAACCGTGGCCCCTGGAAAGCCTGTGCATGGTCACACGTAGCGTGTGCAGGCGTCTGTGTGCGTACGCCTATGCACATGTGCGCGTGCCTATGCGTGTGTGAGCGCGCGTGTATGCGTTGACATTGGCGCCAAACGGCCTATTTAATCTGACAGCACCCTGCAACCAGTGCTGTCCATTCTACAGCATCTAGTGTACCTGTGAGCCCCAGCTCTATTCCTGTTTGCTTATTTCTGTTTCCTGAAGACCCGGTTTGACCTGACCTGCTTGATATCCACCTGCACCGACCCCTGGCTACCCATGAACATCCTCTTGCCTGACCCCTTGTACCTCTGCTGCCTGCTTAATTATGAACTCTGCTTGGACTTGACCATTCTTCTGCCTGCTCCCTTGTACCGCACCACCAGCCAGTTGCCGATCCAGCCTGTACCACCTTCCTTCAAATCTGCACGAGCTGCTCTTAGATCTCGCACACCATAATCAGTGACAATCCAGCCCTCGTGCCATCCTGCACTCTAGGACCACCTGTTTGCTCTACCAGGGGTCCGCAAATCAGGTGCGCAAGAGTGGTTGTACAAGTCAGTCCCTGTACAAGTCAGACTCCGCCATCAGGGGCATGACACAAGGTGTAAGAGTAAACACAGGAATAAAGGACTGTATCTGCATGGCATAATATTCTCTCTTGAGTCATTAACAAAATGAGAACTAAATCAAAAGAGCAAGTCTAGGTATAAAGTGGCAAACTAGAAGTCCAAAGCTAGGTCTGGTAAAAGGCATCCCTGAGGTCTGGCGACCTGTAATGAACAGGTTGAGTGAATGGCCCGTAGGCTCTTGGCTAGTCTGGAAATAAACATAAACCTTTTAGTAGGCTAGTATGTGGTCTAAGGATTAATCCACACTGTCACAGATTACTGTTGTCCAGTTAAGCATCCTCCAGGGCTCTAGAAGTGGGAGTCCTATTGTTTAGGGTACCCACTGTTGAGTTTCCCTGGCGGGTCTATTTCATTTTTTTGGATTGGCATTTCTTGGGTGATGTGAAGGGAGAACACGGGGGGCTTCTTACCAGGGGAGGCAGAAGGAATTCTTGATGCCACTCCAGTAACTCAATCTTGCCCAACAGAAGGGCCTTGCAGAAATCTGGCAGATCCTCAGGTGTGCATAGGGAGTGCTGCTTTCCATTGTGAGTCACCAGTAGTGCAAAGGGAAAACACCATGTGTACTGGAGATCTTTTATCCTAAGTTTGTCTAGGGTAGGACCAAGAGCTCTGCGGTTTTTAAGCGTAATCTGAGAAAGGTCTTGTAAAAGCATTATAGTCGCTCCATTAAAAATGATCTGATCATTCCTGCGAGCCTCTCATAATGTCCTCCATCAGTGCAAAGTTTTGCAGACAGCAAATAATGTCACGTGGTGGCATGGTATCTGGGCCTCTAGCTCTGAGTGCCCTGTGAGCTCTCACAAACTCAATACCTGTTTCTTCTGGTCTTTCTCTGTAGGACTGGTATAATTTGGTCATTATCCACAGATTCCGGTATCCCCCTGACCCTAATATTTTTTCTCCCCCTGTTATGCATATCTTCTAGGGGTCTGTTAATGTCTATAAAATGGAGGAAGTGTGAGGCCGTCACTCTCTCCAGTCTGTTTACAGCCTTCTCCCTCTGTTTCCCTGCAGCTTCAGCAGAAGCCATTTTTTCTGTAAGGACCAGTAGGTTAGTCTTTAGGTCTGTTATGGCTGCTGAGAATGTGGACTTAATGTCAGCAGCAAATCCGGACATGTCAGCATATGTGAGGGGGTGATCTGTGTTCCCCTACCGCTGTCCTCTGCTGCCGACTGCGAGTACTCATTAAAATCCTCACCTGCGTTTGTGGCCGCCATCTTGCTCCTAGCCATGCTGCTCCGGGAGGCCGCCTGTTTTCTGAAAATATCAGAGATGTCACTCCTGCAGTAAGACACCGAAGAGCAGCAAGAATGGGTGTGGGGCATTAGGTGGATCTGTGTGCCCGTTATCGGGTGCTTGGGGTGCCGGGAGATGGGTTACGGGCTATGAAGCCACCGGAGCTCCTTTACTGTGCTGCCATATCAGCCACACGCCAAGCCACGCCCCACCACAGAAGGTTTTTTACCTTTATGCATAGAATGTATGAATAAGTAGTGTTGAGCGAACCCGGACTGTAACGTTCGGGTCCGTACCGAACTTTGGGGTGTCCAGGACCCGGACGTTTCAAAAAACGTTCGGGTTTGGGTTCTGGTAGTTGATCACGCATCTTGAATAGCTGCAGGGCAGCCAATCAACAAGCGTTTCACTGGTTTGCCCTTAGAAGCCATCACAGCCATGCCTACTAATGGCATGGCTGTGATTGGCCAGTGCATCATGTGACCCAGCCTCTATATGAGGCTGGAGTCACAGTGCTGTATGTCATATGCTCTTGGGTTAGTGTAGGGAGAGGATGCTGCTGGCATTTTTGTGAGGGACAGATTGCAGACATTTTAACATCTGATCCTGCATCCTGAGATTACTATTACTGTTGCTCTGAGGGACAGATTGCAGAAATTTGAGATTTCACATACTGCTGCTTTGAGTGACAGATTGCAGATCAAACTCTGCATAACACAACAATCGCTACAATCGTACACAATGATCAGATTGTGGGATCGTACACAACGATCAGATTGTGGGAGTAATTTGAGATTTCACATACTGCTGCTTTGAGCGCTCTGACTGCACTAGGTAGAGGCTTCTGCTTAGAGGGACTGATTATTGTTCAAAAATCATCTCCTAGTTCTAAAGGGAGAGGTTTTAGCTGCAGCTGTAAGTGACACATTATTGTTCAAAAATCATCTCCTAGTTTATTTGATTTCAATTTATTTTCCCTATCCCCATTTTTTTGTAGGGCACTTGCCCCACTCTTACCCCCATTTTACTTCCAGTTGCAGCCCTCTAGCACTTGCCAGGACTTTGTTACAGACATTTTTGTGCCTAAAAGTTCGGGTCCCCATTGACTTCAATGGGGTTCGGGGTACGGGATAACGTTCGGGCAACGTTCGGTGCCGAACTTCAGACTTTTTCCCAAAGTTTGTTCGGACCCGCAGAACCCAAACGTCCAGGTGTTCGCTCAACTCTATGAATAAGTTAAAGGGCCTTGAGCCTATACAACCACTTTAAAGTGGTTGTAAACCCTTATATATATACACCCAGTGAATTGACTAGCCTCAGGTGACACACAGATGAAAAAAAATCACCTACATAAGTTGCACCTGTTTATCAGCAGTCTTCTCTTCTCTAGCAGGTCAAAGTCCATAATTTATCAAGCTTTTCTGAGAGTTCAGAAAAAAGAGGTGGAGAGCTGAAGTTACACTCTGCAGAGCTCAGTGAGGAGAGCTCTGAGAGCTGATCCCCCTTTACACAGTACACAGTAACAGATCTGAGGCTGTCAGTCAGCTGGAGCTTCCTCCTCTGTCACCTTTTTTCTCCTGGCGTCAGGAAAACGTGTCAGAAGTGACTCATGCCGATAGCAGAGGAATGAAGCACCTGACATACATGACACTTAGTGCTCAAGTGTCTACTTGAGACAAGTACAGACTATAGAAGGATATGCTTTGTTCATATTTCATGTCTGAGGTTTACAAAAACAACCTGAACAAGCTGGGGATTGGGAGATATTTGGCTATCATGCACAGCTGCACCGGATGTTGCACTCTCTAGTTTTAGTAAATCAACCCACAGATCTCTTCTAACAGTTGGATTAATGTAAGGGAAATGTGGCAAACAATTATACATATCACTTTGTTGGTATTCCCATAAATTGGTGTAGGATCACTATTTAGAGCATTTATATTGACTGTTTTTTTGTTACATACCTGGAAATAACATTCTACAGAGAATTCCAAGCTCAACTTACCGACCAGTCTGTCACCAAACAAATTCACCTGTCTAACAGTAGCATTTAAAAGGCAAGGGATTGGTTACGCACATTTGCAAGTGTATGCGTAAGCTGCAGGCCCCGTCAAGGCTCCTAGTATACTGCAGACCTAACTCTGTATAACTCTGTGCTTCCACTGTGAAGCCTCTTATACAGCAGGGTTTCTCAACCCGTGGTACGCGTACCCCTAGGGGTACGTGCACCAAGGACAAGGGGTACGCCTCCTGTGCCACCGCCGAGAGCGGACTGGGCAGCTCTGATGCTGGGCAAAAAGGCTGCATTAACGTAGGGGCGTCTTGCTGTATACAGCCGCTACACAGTTTTAGATCTGCAGAGCTGCCTGCGGGGGGAGCAGTAGGAGTGTGCCACGTTCCCTCCTACACAGACACGGGCACTTCACTGTCAGGCGGAGTGATCTCCGCTTGACAGGAGCTTCACGCCCGGCGTGATGGTATTCAGAGGCCAGAAGCGCGGGAGGGAAGAGGAGTGCTGCCGCTGTTGTCAGGGAACGTTCCGAGCAGATAAGTGAGTGAGCAGGGGATGATAAAATACTGACTGTACTGCTGTGTTTCACTGCCTACTGCAGTGGTTAACTTTTTTTTTGAAGGGGGGGGGGGGGGATAATTAATCTAAAATGCTATTTGTAATATGCAGCATTGAGGGGGTTAATGTATTGGTCACTGATGCATTAGTGACCAGTGGCAATTAATTAACCCCTTTGTGCTGCATTAGTGGCACCAGTGGCTGTATTAATTTAACCCCTTTATGATGCAGCATTAAGGGGTTAATAAACACTGACACTGGTGCCACTAATGCGGCACAAAGGGGTTAATTAATTGCCACTGGTCACTAATGCATCAGTGACCAATACATTAACCCCCTCCATGCTGCATGTTACAAATAGCATTTTAGATTAAATTAACCCCCTCCCCCTCCCCAACAGTTAAGTTGGTTGTAAAGGCTGAAGATTTTCACCTTCCTGCATTCTATGGGCACCGATGCACTGATGGGCACTGAACAGGCTGCATTGATGGGCACTAGTGAGGCTGCATTGATGGTCACTGATCAGGTTGCATTGATGCGCACTAATCAGGCTGCACTGATGGACACTGGTGAGGCTGCACTGATGGACACTGGTGAGGCTGCACTGATGGACACTGGTGAGGCTGCATTGAGGCACACTAATCAGGCTGCACTGATGGACACTGGTGAGGCTGCATTGAGGCGCACTAATCAGTCTCCATTGATGCGCACTGGTGAGGCTGCATTTGATGATGATTTCGCACACTAACAAAAAACATCACATACATACACAGAAATCATCACAAACACGTACAGACATCACACACACAGAAACCATGACACCCAAACAATAGAAATTACATTTTCAGGACAGGGGTACTTACGAATTTTTTTAGACTGGCAGGGGTACTTCACCGTAAAAGGTTGAGAAACACTGTTATACAGAGTTAGGTCTGCAGTATACAGGGAGCCATGACAGGGCCTGCAGCTTACGCATACACTTGCAAATGTGTGTAACCAATCCCCTGCCTTTTAAACGCTACTGTTAGACAGGTGAATTTGTTTGGTGACAGACTGGTCGGTAAGTTGAGCTTGGAATTCTGTTTTTTGCTTGTAGATGACTTTCCATAGCTCCTTGCTGCAGTGGCCAGTTATAGGTGGTGGACAGTGGCCTTGTTTTGTATTGTAACTTTGGGCACACACCAGCACCGCAGCTGCCATTGGGCCACAGCTGGGTGTCTGATCCTGTACCTTTAAGGAGGGTTGGGCTCCTCCAGTCACCTGTCCTCCATCTATCCATTAAATTGTATGTGCTTCCACTGTGAAGCCTCTTATACAGAGTTAGGTCTGCAGTATACAGGGAGCCTTGACGGGGCCTGCAGCTTATGCATACACTTGCAAATGTGTGTAACCAATCCCCTGCCTTTTAAACGCTACTGTTAGACAGGTGAATTTGTTTGGTGACAGACTGGTCGGTAAGTTGAGCTTGGAATTCTCTGTTTTTTGTTTGTAGATGCCTTTCCATAGCTCCTTGCTGCAGTGGCCAATTATAGGTGGTGGGCAGTGACCTTGTTTTGTACTTCCAGGTATGCGTTTAAAGTGATATTAAAGGTTCCTTTTTTAAATAAAATAAGAAAAACATATCATACTTACCTGCTCTGAGCAGCCCCAATTCTCTTCTTCTGGGGTCCCCAGCTGGCGCTCCTGGCTCCTCCTCTTTCGGCAAGTGCCACCATAGGAAGCCTCATGTGGGCTTGCTTCTGAGCCGCCTTATCTGTGCCCCACTCCTTGTCACACCATTTGATTGACAGTAGCGGGAGCCAATGACTCCTGCTGCTATCAGTCTGCCCAGAGAGGAGGGACAGAGTTTTGGCTTTCATGCACATTGCTGGATCATGAATGGCCTCAGGTAAGTATAATTGGGGACAGGAGGGCATTCTGTTACACAGAACGTTTTTTTGCCTTAATGCATTCTATGAATTAAGGTAAAATACCAACATGTAGGCTTTATAACCACTTTAACTGAGTTGGATCTTTATTTTTAAAGTAGTTTTATTAAATATATTTCCCCTAGTCATAAAAGAGAATGCTATGCGATGTGCTTTGCATACTTGTAATAAGTGTCTTTTTTTATTACAAACTTTTTATTAACTCCTTCCTTAACGGCGTATAGTATTAATACACCGGCAAGGTGCACTCCCCATCCTGGGTGGACGTCATATGACGCCCTCCCATTTTCGCCGCTCTGCGGGCCCCCAGGGGCCTGCATCACGGCGATCGGGGATCGGCCGTGTCCCTCGGGACTCCGGCCTTCCATGATCGGGGTAAAGAGCTCTTTACCACGTGACTGGCTGTGTCCTATCACAGCCGGTAACTTCCGACCAAAACAAACAGCGGCGTGCACGCCGCTCGTGCGCGCCCCCGGGGTGCGCAGCACGGCGATCGGGGTTCGGGCTTGTCCCTCGGACAAAGCCCAACCCCGATCATGGTAAAGAGCCAATCATATTGGCTCTTTACCACGTGACCGGCTGTGTCTAATCACAGAATGACGAGAATCCGAGGTAACGAGCTATTACCGGGTTCTCCTTTTCACACACCGATCGTGTGTGAGGAGGAGATAGCGATAACAGCTCGTTACCGCTTACTGTGTGCACCAATCACACTGATTGCCCCCAATAAAGAGTACCTGTCACAGCCCATCAGAGTACCTGTCACCAGCCCATCACAGTACCCGAGTACCTGTCATCAACCCATCTGAGTACTCGAGTACCTGTCACCAACCCATCTGAGTATCCGAGTACCTGTAACCTGCCCATCAGGGTACCCGAGTACCTGTAACCTGCCCATCAGGGTACCCGAGTACCTGTAACCTGCCCATCAGGGTACCCGAGTACCTGTCACCAGCCCATCAGAGTACCCGAGTACCTGTCACCAGCCTATCAGAGTACTCGAGTACCTGTCACCAGCCCATCAGAGTACCTGAGTACCTATCACCAGCCCATCAGAGTACCCGAGTACCTGTCACCTGCCCATCAAAGTACCCGAGTACCCGTCACCAGCCCATCAGAGTACCTGTGACCAGCCCATCAGAGTAACCGAGTACCTGTCACCAGCCCATCAGTGTACCCGAGTACCTGTCACCAACCCATCTGAGTATCCGAGTACCTGTCACCAGCCCATGAGAGTACCTGAGTACTTGTCACCAGCCCATCAGAGTACTCAAGTACCTGTCACCAGCCCATCAGAGTACCCGAGTACCTGTCACCAGCCCATCAGGGCACCCGAGTACTTGTCACCAACCCATCAAAGTACCCGAGCACCTGTCATCAACCCATCTGAGTACCCGAGTACCTTTCACCAGCCCATCGGAGTACCCGAGTACCTGTCATCAACCCATCTGATTACCCGAGTACCTGTCACCAGCCCATGAAAGTATCTGAGTACTTGTCACCAGCCCATTAGAGTACACAAGTACCTGTCACCAACCCATCTAAGTACCCGAGTACCTGTCACCTATCCATCAGAGTACCCGAGCACCTGTCACGATCTCATCAGAGTACCTGAGTACCTATTACCAACCCATCAGAGTACCAGAATACCAACCCTTCTAAGTACACGAGTACCTGTCACCAGCCCATCAGAGTACCCGAGTACCTGTCACCAGCCCATCAGAGTACCAGAGTACCTGTCACCAGCCCATCAGAGTACCTGTCACCAGCCCATCAGAGTACCCGACTACCTGTCACCAACCCATCAGAGTACCCGAGTACCTGCCACCAGTCCATCAGAGTACCCGAGTACCTGTCACTAGCCCATCTGAGTATCCAAGTACCTGTCACCAGCCCATCTGAGTACCTGTCACCAGCACATTGTATCAAAAATAAAAACAAAGAAATAAGGGCAGTGCAAAAATGACCCAAATGCTAATGGGTCAGATAACAGAACTACTGACTCACCACGTATAGGGTGGGGTTCCGGTTTGGACTTGGGGATGCACATCAAAAACAACAACTGGGGGGTGAACCCCAGAGGTAGGTAGTCCTTTACCTCCAGAAAAATGGAGAGGGAGCCTACTGCAGTAGTTACTATAGAAATACTTTATTAAGCAAATTCAAATGAAATAATACATGGTCACATGAATAGAGGGAAATAACATAAAAAAAAAAAAAAAAGGGGTAGGTACAACTTAACCACTTGCTGACCGCCGATCGGCATTTGACGGCGGCAAAGTGGTTTGTTCCCGCAAAACGCCGTCATACGACGGCGGCTGCGGGATCGAGCTTAGTGAGCGCGCGCACGCCGCCGGAGGCGCGCCCGCACGCTCACTGTGTTCGGGGAGGGCCAGGGAGCGGGTGCGGCGGCTTCGATTGCCGCCGGCTACCCGCGATGGCCCCCCCGAGCAGAGGAACGGAGGTCCGTGTATGTAAACACGGACCTCCGCTCTGTGTGAAGGGGGAAGGGCTGTGATCACAGCCTTCCTGTATACGAAGGCTGTGACCACTTCCCTTCCCCAGATAGTGCAGTCCCCCAACAGTAAGAACACGCCCAGGGAACATAGTTAACCCTTAGAGCGCCCCCTGCAGGTTAACCCCTTCACTGCCAATGACATTTACACAGTAATCAGTGCATTTTTATAGCACTGATCGCTGTATAAATGCCAATGGTCCCAAAAAAGGTGTCAAAATAGTCCGACATGTCCGCTGAAATATCGCAGTACCGCTAAAAATGAATTCTCATCATCCGTAAACGCGACCACTTTCGTGCAAACCAATCAATAAACGCTGATTGCGTTTTTTTTAATCGCAAATATGAGGAAGAATATAAATCGGCCAAAAACGGTGAAAAAAAATGTTTTTATATTTTTTTTTGATTTGTATTCTAGCAAAAAGTAAGAAATTTGGGTTTTTTTGCAAAATTGTCGCTCTTCTTTTGTTTATAGCGGCGATCAGAAATGATGCAGAGGTGATCAAATACCACCAAAAGAAAGCTCTCTTTGTGGGAAAAAAAAGGATGCAAATTTAGTTTGGGTACAACGTCGCACGACCGCGCAATTTTCAGTTAAAGCGACGCAGTGCCGAATCGCAAAAAGGGCTCCGGTCCTAAAGCTGGAAATCCTTCCGGGGCTGAAGTGGTTAAGCATAAAATTGACAACGTTGTCATAAATAAAAGTGGACCACTCATGAACTCTGCCAGACTCTCACATTCAGACATGCCAATATCTTAATGATTGGTGACTTCTTGCAATACAGGTAAGTGTATGTCATATAGGGCTGGTGACAAAAGGGAAACCTGGGAAAACCCAGCAGAAGGTAATGCTTTGGTACTTCCAGGGTCCCTATATGTCCTCTCAAGCCAGTCAGTAATGGTAATGACAAAGAGTGTCACCGCCTATGTTATAGCGACTATGTGTGAGTGGGACTGAGGGAGACCTGGGGAATCCAGTTTTCAGATGTGATCTGTGTGGTGTCTAACCAGTAACTAGGAACTTCCAGGCACCCTAAATGCCCTCATAACAGGTAAATATGTGCTTAGAGGTATGAAAGTGGATGCATGTAGGACTAAAGTGGTTCTGGGGAAACTGGGTGGTCAGCACTCTGATCAAGTATGGTGATTCACCTAGTACTTCCAGACCACTTAATTTGTCCTATAGGGGAGTGAGTGACCTCAGCAATACATTTAAAAAGTATGGTGTATGGAGTAGGGTAACACCCCTAATACATCCAACCCACCCACAGGTCCTGCTAAATATTAGGCACTCACAGCAATAAACATAGGCAAAACAAAAAGATATAGTAATAAAATACTGCACATACAGATCCTGCAACTGGAAGTAAATGATTTGCAGGGATAGTGAACCAGCCTATACAGACATCACTAGTGGGCAGGCAAAGTGGGAAGGGGCACCACAAAGGTTTGCTGGGGCCTCCTCACAGCAGTCTCCCTGTCTGCCTGAATCCCTTAGTCACTGACAGGTCAGAGCCTGATGGTAACCAGACCACAGTTCAGCAGGTCTGGGTGTAAATGGGGATCTGAGTACCGGCAGTCTATGTACTCAGCCCAGGATCTGAAATTGATTAATGATTAAATGTGGCAGCCAGGGATGCAGGCTCCTCCAATGCTGCAATATCCAGAGTCAACACAGTAAATAATGTAACTTACAGTTCCGTTGTGTGTGTGATCACCAGATCAGCAGGTGGGTATACCAGATAGGGCATCGCTGGTGCATCCAGGAAACAAAGAATGAATATGGATGTGATTTTTCTCCAAGTATGGCAAAAGGAGGTCTCCTAGGGCCAGGATATCCACATGAATTCAGATGGAGACATGCTGGTTGTGCACTTCTGGTTTACGCCATCCACTTCCAGTTCACAGCTGATGTGTGAGGGCTCCAGATGGAAGAAGGGCCCTTGCTGGCATGAGTAGAAGAGGGGTCCACAGGCATGTACACCAAAGCTTTTCACCTACTTAGCTGTAGGTTTCATCAGGGTGGGTAGCTCACCGGCATTCTGATCCCTTTAAAGGGTTTACAGAGCATGTAATTGCAATGAATTTCTGGTGAGGTCATTTCCTGCCAAGACGCCATCAGATTAACCCCTATGTGGGGTAAGGTAACAGTACTTCAAGGGAAGAACATCTCACTGCCATCTTGTGGTCGGTCAAGATATTGTTTGTATCTGACATAGAACACTTGTTTAGTGATACATCCAGTAACTTCATTACTTAGCATGGACAGCGTATAATGCCATCTTATGGATGTCGATGATAATACATCTCAAAAGTAAGGAACTATTAATATTACATCCCTAGATTCATGTTTTTATTACAGTTAATACAAAGCTGTTAATTAAATCTGACTTAAGAGGGCAGAAATTATGCCAGTGATGGGAATATAAATGAACCAAATGGCTCAGGAAAAAGGGAGATAAATGAATTAGAGAAAGGCAATGAAAGACTCAAGTGGCTGCAGCTGTAGGTATAGAGACAGACATTGCTAAATTATTTCATGGACTGAGGAACACCTGAAGATTCAGTTCTGTGTTCAAGCCTCCTGGCACCAAATTGCCCAATCGGAATATCCATTCCTTTTCTCTCTGAAGTAGTATCTTATCAAAGTTTCCTCTTCTTTGTGATAGTTTCAGAACATAGAATCCTTTTACTTTGAGGCCGTTAGTTTGTCTGTTATGGAAGTTTGCAAAGTGCTTTGCAAAGGGGCTCTCATCATCGGGGGATTTGATACTTAAGAGGTGTTGTCCTATGTGGACCTTCAGAGGACGCTTTGTCTTTCCAATATATAATTTGCTGCATGGACATTCCAGCATGTAAAGTACCCTTGCTGTGTCGCAGTTGATGAAGTCTTTTATCCGATAGGTACGTTTGCCATTGGAGTCAGTAAATCTGTCAGTTTTTTCTACAAAGCGACATATATGGCATTTGCCACAGGGGTACGTCCCTCTTAGGACTGGGAGGTCGGTGAGCCAATTCCATGGAGTAGACTTGGTGTATTCAGACCTTACCAGCTAATCCTTCAGATTTCTCATTCTCCGGGCTACCAATGAGGGTTGAGAACCCACTATGGATGCCATTTGTGGTGTTCTGGTCAGGACATGCCAGTGTTTTGACAGGATATTTCTCACCTCTTCCCACTGGGTCCCAAATGTAGTAATGATCCTTACGGGGTCTTGACTGATATCTTTCACCTTCCGTTCACCCTTGGGTACCAGCAAGTCTGACCTTTTAGTTTGGAGTGCACGTTTCCTAGCTCTTTTTAAACTCCTATGGGGATAGCCTCTCTCCCTAAATCGTCTATAGAGCTGTTCAGATTCCTCTCTGAATTCCGAATCTGATGTGCAGTTCCGGCGAATACGCAAAAATTGTCCCGTAGGTATCCCCCGAATCAGGGACTGGGGATGATGGCTCATGGCTTCCAATAGCGTATTCGCGGCAGTAGCCTTCCGGAAGGTTTTAGTTGTCAATGACTTCCCTTCTATGCGGATTTGGAGGACAAGGAAAGAGATCTGTGCGACATCATAGTTGAATGTTAAGCGTATATTGCGTGTGTTGTTATTGAGTTCTTCCTGAAACGTTTCCAATGATTCAGGGGGGCCCTCCCATAGTACCAAGATGTCATCTATGTACCTTAGTACAAAAACAACGTGATTTAGAGACCACAAGTGCACCACTATGGGAACCAAATGTGATAAAACGTAACTTTTATTAAGATATCAAAAAATGCACAACTTAGAAAATATTTATGGGTGTCCCACGATGGCCAGGGGGACCCCAAAAAAATTGTATTTTCTTGTGCCACGTCCCAAAATTTAAAGGCAGTTGGGAATTTGAATGAAAAAGAAAAATGGACTTTGTCGGCACATACACAGATATGAAATAAAAGCAAATTTATTTATAAATTTCCATCAAGCACTACATATACATATATGGTGCTCTTACAGAGAGTATCTAACATATATATATGATCTTAAAATACCATCAAAACAGAGACAACCACAGACCCAAAAAAGTTCTCGTGGGACATAATTAAATATATATGCTCCAGTGCACTCAATGCAACATCGCTTGGTATAGTAATTGCCCACAGAGAAAGATTCCACTTGGTTGTTCTGGTGAAGATTTTCGTTGGTTCTAGCTCAACATGTTTCGCAACTTAATGTCGCTTCCTCAGGAGCCCAACTTTCTATTCTTAAAATAGAAACATATATTAGTACATTTCATTAAAACAACCACCTCTAGGAGGTAATAACATGTGCTTACTCACTTAAGCCAGCCGGGTTAACAGACATTCACCCCTCCCGAGAGGTCCACTCAGTCCAGTCCACACCCCAGCCGTATTGTGCTGAGTATGGGGGCACATATGTAACTGCTAAATATGAATAGGGGTACACTAGTTATTATAGGTAGCAGGCAATATAATAGATATAAATCTTTAAATTTGGGTTTGATAATTTCCCAGACGCTTACGTGTGGTTTGTTGGTGTAACCTTGTTAGTTTCCAAGGAGTTAATTATATACACTAGGTAGCGGTGGTCCGCGTCCGCTTGCTTGGGGCCATTTAGCCAATCATCCTCCGGTATTAAACCGAGTGTGATCGAGATATCTACAAAATTACATGTATAGCTTGGAGGTTAACGCCTTCCATTGGTTTACAATACACTCCCATATATATTGGGGGGGCCCCCTTTAAAAAGTCTAACCAAACAATTTTACCTGAGTGTAACAATTGAAACAACCACTGTCCTCTCTTAACCCCAAATGGCCCGCCCGTTCGCTATCCAAAGGTCCGATGAACCCTGGGGCGACAAGGGCATAGTTAGTTGGTCATACACAGTGTATTAAAATTGGTGCCATACGAGAGTCTTACTCGTTAAGTTTAGCTTACCTAGAGTTGAATCAAGGCATAGAGCGCGGCTTGGGTATCTCTACTCAGCGGGGCA
>BLSH010023598.1:144721-168836 GCA_018402905.1 Glandirana rugosa
CCTGTTCGTAAAGGGGGCCTACCCTGGTGTCTTACTTAAGTAGAACCTGTAGAATGTGAAACGTAATTTGTTATTAACAAAGGTCAAGAACCCTTTGATGATATCTGTCTGTGTTCCGTGTAACTACCCCCGGGGGACCCGTGGACGAATGCGTACGGAGGTGGACCCCAAGACCCTCCTCCTTGCACAGATGACAAGTCTTGACATGGAACCGGTGCACGTCAATACTGATTCCATGTATCTAGACTTTTGTCAGTTAAACCATTTTGATGTGGGCATGTCTGGTTATACTCCCCATAGTTCCGCCGGAAATTAATACGGTATCTATATATAGGTGGTATATGTGTGCGGGGCAGGTTATGGCATAATTAAAGGCCGCCTTGATACCCCTCATATTGGTCTGTACGGGTGTAGTTTTACCAAATTGACTGTTTTCAGATCTATGTACCTTAGTCATAACTGCACGTGGCCAAGGTACAGTTCTGAACAGTAGACACGTTCCTCCTCCCAGAACCCCAGGTGGAGGCATGCGTAAGCAGGTGCCCAGGGGGCCCCCATCAATGTGCCTTGTGTCTGTCTATAGTAGTTTCCCAAGAACTGGAAACAATTATTGTTTAATGCAAAGTGTAAGATGTCCAAGATGAATTCATTCTGTGGTCCCATCCGGGGGAAATGCTTGTCCAGGAAGTGTGCAACTGCCATTAATCCCCATGCATGTGGGATTGAAGTATATAAGGATTCAACATCGATACTTGCCAGAAGCGTACCTGGGGGTACCTCAATTCTCTGAATCTTTGCCAAAACATCTAGGGTGTCCCTAACATAAGATGGAAGACCAAACACAATTTCTTTCAATAGGGCATCAATGTACACCCCCAGTCTTTCGAGTGGTCCACCGACTGCTGATACAATTGGCCGGCCTGGTGGATTTGTAAGCGATTTATGTATTTTCGGGATGAAATAGATGGTGGGAATAGTAAATTCTTTCACCTTCAGATGTTCATACTCCCTTTTGGAAGAAAACAGACCTTCTTCATAGGCCAGTGAAAGTTTATAATTCAATTCCTGTATAATTGTCGGAAAGGGGGTGCCTGGCAGCATAGTGTATGTCGAGGAGTCACTAAGTTGTCGCTTCATCTCTTTTTCGTAGTATTCTGCTGACAACAACACCACATTACCGCCCTTATCACTCTTTTTAATCACCAGGTTGGGGGCTTCCTTTAATTCCTTCAGGGCTTGCCGTTCATCTTGGTCAAGATTGTCATGATTACCTCTACCCCAGTTTACTTTGGTGAGATCATCTTGCACCAGGTCGAGGAAAACTTTCAGCCATCTATTTTTCCACAGAGGGGGCATCTTGGTTGATTTTATTAGAAGATTGGCATTTCTCTTAGATGGACTTGAAGAGGTTAGAGTAGAACTGCATGTTGGTTGGTCATCTGTCTCATCTTCTGTGTAGAGTGACATCAGTGCCTCCAGGGCTTCTTTGTCTGATGCTTCATCGGTTGGGGGGGGGATCGGTTGACCTTCCTTCCTGATGTATCTGCCTTAAGTATACTTTACGTAGAAAAAGTATGATGTCTTTATAGACCTCAAATTCAGTCATTGAGCCCGTAGGGGAATAGGATAGGCCCTTTTCCAATAATCTACAATGCCATTCTTCTAGAGGGAACTCTGATAGATTAATGATGGTATTTTTCGTTTCCTTTGATCTTAGGGTTGTAGATGTATCTATGTGCATTGCTGGGTGGATAGGGCTCACTTCTCTCGTTGGCTCCGAGTGTTGGTTCTTTGTGTGTCCTGTTGATCGTTTCCGTTTTTGCCTCTTCCTCTTTTTCGGGTTGAGGATTTCAGGATTCCTTTCGGGCCAGTGGTCACCTCTGAAGGTGACCCTTCGTCTAAAAAAAACGATTGATTGTTCAGGCTCTTCTTCGCTCCTTTGGGACTTAGGAGGGGGGGCGAGATTTGGACCTTGAGCCTTTCCTCCTGTTCCTGGAAACACTTCTTCCTCTTCGCCCAGTTAAGTCAAAGATCTCATCTTTGGACCAATCATCCAAGTCTCTCTGAAATTTGGAGTGCTTTGTCTGTCTCAGGTTCCTCTGTGTATTGATAACCTCTTTTTTAAGGATTTCATTGAGTCTTTCAAATTCAGAGTGGTCCTTGAATGGCTCAAGTAGTTGCAAGCTGTTATCAATCTCAGTTTGTAACTCCTGATCTTGTAATTTCTCTTCTTCCACTATAAGTTTCATTACATTAAGGCCATGATCGATACATGTCTTTTTCCATTTATCCAAGAAGCGATCATTCTGGAGGTGTTCCGCTGGTATTACTCTCTCGCGCAAACCACGGGGAATAATACCTTTAGCTATGTAAGTCTCTAGGGACAGGATATCCCACTTCCTATTAAGCTGCTTTATTGTGAGTTTCTTGTGTTGCCTAAATAGTTCTCGAATCTGTTCGTCATCAGTGGGAGTTGTCTTAATAGGTTCTCCACTGAATGTCTGTCTTATCTCCTCCTCTATGTCTTCTCCAATCACAAAGGCCATTGGCTTCTCTATGCCCTCTTAAGTTATGCAGTACTGGTTAACCTTAATGTACACTACCCCTATTAAAACGTATAACGTAATGCCCTCAGTGACCAGAAGAAACTGCCCAAAAGAATGGTCCAAAGTGAACCAGCAGACTATTGTATCAAAAATAAAAACAGAGAAATAAGGGCAGTGCAAAAATGACCCAAATGCTAATGGGTCAGATAACAGAACTACTGACTTACCACATATAGGGTGGGGTTCCGGTTTGGACTTGGGGATGCACGTCAAAAACAACAACTGGAGGGTGAACCCCAGAGGTAGGTAGTCCTTTACCTCCAGAAAAATGGAGAGGGAGCCTACTGCAGTAGTTACTGAAGAAATACTTTATTAAGCAAATTCAAATGAAATAATACATGGTCACACGAATAGAGGGAAATAACATTAAAAAAGGGGTAGGTACGACTTAAGCATAAAATTGACAACGTTGTCATAAATAAAAGTGGACCACTCATGAACTCTGCCAGGCTCTCACATTCAGACATGCCAATATCTTAATGATTGGTGACTTCTTGCAATACATGCAATACAGGTAAGTGTATGTCATATAGGGCTGGTGACAAAAGGGAAACCTGGGAAAACCCAGCAGGAGGTAATGCTTTGGTACTTCCAGGGTCCCTATATGTCCTCTCAAGCCAGTCAGTAATGGTAATGACAAAGAGTGTCACCGCCTATGTTATAGCGACTATGTGTGAGTGGGACTGAGGGAGACCTGGGGAATCCAGTTTTGAGATGTGATCTGTGTGGTGTCTAACCACTAACTAGGAACTTGCAGGCACCCTAAATGCCCTCATAACAGGTAAATATGTGCTTAGAGGTATGAAAGTGGATGCATGTAGGACTAAAGTGGTTCTGGGGAAACTGGGTGGTCAGCACTCTGATCAAGTACCCGAGTACCTGTCACCAGCCCATCAGGGCACCCGAGTACTTGTCACCAACCCATCAAAGTACCCGAGCACCTGTCATCAACCCATCTGAGTACCCGAGTACCTTTCACCAGCCCATCTGAGTACCTGAGTACATGTCGCCAACACATCACAGTACCCGAGTACCTGTCATCAATCCATCTGAGTACCCGAGTACCTGTCACCAGCCCATGAAAATATCTGAGTACTTGTCACCAGCCCATCAGAGTACTCAAGTACCTGTAACCAGCCCATTAGAATACACAAGTACCTGTCACCAACCCATCTAAGTACCCGAGTTCCTGTCACCTATCCATCAGAGTACCCAAGCACCTGTCACCAACCCATCAGAGTACCCAAGCACCTGTCACCATCTCATCAGAGTACCTGAGTACCTATTACCAACCCATCAGAGTACCAGAATACCAACCCTTCTAAGTACATGAGTACCTGTCACCAGCCCATCAGAGTACCCGAGTACCTGTCACCAGCCCATCAGAGTACCTGTCCCCAGCCATCAAAGTACCCGACTACCTGTCACCAACCCATCAGAGTACCCGAGTACCTGCCACCAGTCCATCAGAGTACCCGAGTACCTGTCACCAGTCCATCTGAGTACCTTAGTACCTGTCACTAGCCCATCTGAGAACCCTAGTACCTGTCACTAGCCCATCTGAGTATCCGAGTACCTGTTACTAGCCCATCTGAGTACCCAAGTACCTGTCACTAGCCCATCTGAGTATCCAAGTACCTGTCACCAGCCCATCTGAGTACCTGTCACCAGCCCATCAGAGTACCCAAGCACATGTCACCAACCCATCAGAGTATTCGAGTACCTGTCACCAGCTCATCAGAGTACCCGAGTACTGGTCACCAGTCCATCTGAATACCCTAGTACCTGTCACTAGCCCATCTGAGTACCCGAGTACCTGTCACTAGCCCATCTGCATACTCTAGTACCTGTCACTAGCCCATCTGAGTACCCGAGTGCATGTTACTAGCCCATCTGAGTACCCAAGTACCTGTCACCAGCCCATCTGAGTACCCAAGTACCTGGCACCAGTCCATCTGAGTACACGAGTACCTGTCACCATCCCATCAGAGTACCCGAGAACTTTTTACCAGCCCATCAGAGTACTTGAGTACCTTTTACTAATCCATCAGAGTACCCGAGTACCTATCTGCAGGCCATAAGAGTACCCGAGTACGTATCTGCAACACATGCCTCATAAAATATACATTGGGGTGTTTGCTTTCCAAAATGGGGTAATTTTGTGAGTAATTCCACTGTCCTGGTGCTCCAACACCGTCAAAAGTGTGATAGATAGGAATGAAATTAGATGTGTAATTTATGCTCCTAGAACACCTGAAGGTACTTCTTCAATGCTGGACCTCTCTATGTGGCCGGCTGTGTAAAAGTCTCACACATGTGAAAGTAGCAGAATATATTTTGGGGGGTCATTTTTGCTATGTACATGCTATGTGTTAGAAACATCATATAAATTGACAACTTTGTGTAAAAAAAAAGAAGTTTTAATTTTCTTTCCACGTTTTCCGAAGACTTGTGGAAAAAAAATAACCGTACAAAAGACTCATAATGCTTCATGGAATATACATTGGGGTGTTTGCTTTTCAAAATGGGGTCATTTTGTGGGTAATTCAACTGTCTTGGTGCTCCAGGACCTTCAAAAGTGTAATATGTCATTAGGATATTTTATGTGTAATTTATGCTCCTAGAATGCATGATGGTGCTCCCTGCATGTTGGATCTCTCTATGTGGCCAGGCTGTGTAAAAGTCTCACACATGTGGTATTGACATACTCGGGACGAACAGCAGAATGTATTTTGGGGTGTAATTTTTGCTATGTACATGCTATGTGTTAGAAATATCTTATAAATTGACCACTTTGTGTAAAAATAAAATAGTTTTTATCTTCTTTCCGCGTTTTTCAAAGAATTAACCGTACAAAAGACTCATAATGCCTCATAGAATATACGTTATGGTGTTTTCTTCCCAAAATGGGGTCATTTTGTGGGCAATTCCATTGTCCTGGTGCTCCAGGGCCTTCAAAAGTGTAATAGGTGGTTGAGAAATGAGATGTGTAATTTATGCTCGTAGAACGCCTAAAGGTGCTACTTCAATGTTAGGCCTCTGTATGTGGCTAGCCTGTGTAAAAGTCTCACACATGTGGTATCATCATATTCAGGTGGAGTAGCAGAATGTGTTTTGGGGTGTCATTTTTGCTATGTACATGCTGTGTGTTGGAAATATCTTATAAATGGACAGCTTTGTTTAAAAAAAATGCGGTTTCATTTTTTTTCCACATTTTCTAAAAACTTCTGGAAAAAAAATGACACGTTCAAAAGACTCATTATGCCTCATAGATTATACGTTGGGGTGTTTGCTTTCCAAAATGGGGTAATTTTGTGGGAAATTCCATTTTCCTGTTGCTCCAGGGCCTTCAAAAATGTAATAGGTGGTTGAGAAATGAGATGTGTAATTTATGCTCGTAGAACGCCTAAAGGTGCTACTTCAATGTTGGGCCTGTGTATGTGGCCAGGCTGTGTAAAAGTCTCACACATGTGCTATTGCCATACTCAGGAGGAGTAGCAAAATGTATTTTGGGGTGTCATTTTTGCTATGTACATGCTGTGTGTTGGAAATATCTTATAAATGGTCAACTTTGTGTGAAAAAAATGCATTTTCATTTTTTTTCCCACATTTTCCAACAACTTCTGGAAAAAAATGAACCATTAAAAAGACTCATCATGCCTCATAGATTATACGTTAGGGTGTTTGCTTTCCAAAGTGGGGTCATTTTGTGGGCAATTCCATTGTCCTGGTGCTCCAGGGCCTTCAAAAGTGTAATAGGTGGCTGAGAAATGAGATGTGTAATTTATGCTTGTAGAACACCGGAAGGTGCTACTTCAATGTTAGGCCTTTGTATGTGGCCAGGCTGTGTAAAAGCCTCACACATGGGGTATCGCCATTCTCAGGAGTAGCAGAATGTATTTTGGGGTGTCATTGCAAGTATGCATATTTTGTGTGTGAGAAATAACTTGTTTAACAATTTTGTGTAAAAAAAAAAAAAATCTTCATTTTGCAAAGAATTGTGGGAAAAAAAATACAACTTCAAAAAACTCCTGCCCCTTACTAAATACCTTGGAATGTCTACTTTCCAAAAAGGGGTCATTTGGGGGGTATTTGTACTTTCCTGGCTTTTTAGGGTCTCAAGAAATGAGATAGGTGGTCAGTACATCAGGTGTGATCAATTTTCAATGATTTGCACCATAGCTTGTAGACGCTATAACTTTCACAGAGAATAAATAATATCCACTAATTTGGGTTATTTTTACCAAAGATATGCAGCAGTATGAATTATGGCTTAAATTTATGAAGAAAAATGACTTTTTTGCAAAATTTTTCAATACAAACTAAAAAAAAAAGGTTTTTTTTTTTTCAAAATTTTTGCTACTTTTTCGCTTATATTGAAAAAAGATTAAAAAAAACCCAGCAGTGATTATATACCACCAAAAGAAAGCTCTATTTGTGAGAAAAAAAATGATAAAAATTTTGTTTGGGTACAGTGTAGCATGACTGAGTAATTGTCATTTAAAGTGTGAGAGCGCTGAAAGCTGAAAATTGGTCAGGGAAGGAAGGGGGTGTAAGTGTCCTGTATGGAAGTGGTTAAAGAGGCATTGTCATTGCACATGAATTCCATGAATAAACATTAAATTACATATGAAATACAAATATATATATACAGTATCTAACAAAAGTGAGTACACCCCTCACATTTTTGTTAATATTTTATTATATCTTTTGACGTGACAACACTGAAGAAATAAAACTTTGTTACAATGTAAAGTAGTGAGTGTACAGCTTGTATAACAGTGTAAATTTGCTGTCCCTCAAAATAACTCAACAAACGGCTGGGACGTGGCCAGCTGCAGACTGAGATGGCTGACTAACTCCTCAGCTCTGCTCAGCCTGAGACTAAAATCATCAGAAAAGCCATCTACACTGACAAATCCCCCTTCAATACTACTCCAGAGGGAGTACACTACTACTAGCCCCAGCACGGGACACTTGAGCGGGAATAAATCCAAGATCCAGAGAAGGCAGAACCCGGAATAGAAGGCAGAGAAGAATTGGGGGATCACAGGGATGTAATTAGACCCAATCCTGCCCACGGGTGAGCCACCACACTACCCCCATCAGATTCCCCAATCCTGGCATCAACCAACCAGCCAATTATTGAGAGACTCTGTCACACACCTAGGGCCGCATTCCATCTGTTTCAGCTCCCTCATACTCGCGGTGGCCGCAGCCATCTTGGAGCCTAGGTCTGGATCACTGCATCATACCCGCAGCCACCCAACAAGCGGACCGGATTGGCAGGTACACCCTATCCAGCCCCCCCACATTCCCATCTTCCTGCTAACTGGACAGGGAAGCTAAAATGGGTGATCAACGGCCGCAGGACCAGCCAGGGAGCCGTCAATAACCCTAATAGGCCTGGAGCTACCACCATCTTGAGGCCTATACAAATGGTCTATGCCTCTGAAGCAGCTACGTCAGGTAAACAGAACAATTAAACCCATACCAGCAAAAGTAGTCCAGTGGTAGTAAGCCTTCAGAGTAGAACCCCATCGGCCTTACAGACAGCTGGGCAAAGGTCCGCAGGACTCTTTAAAATTGAGGCCCCGGCTGCAGCCTGCTAAGCCTGCCATAGACAGATCACAGCACCCACTGCTGTCCAACTAATACCACTTGCAGTAGCCGTAGGAATGCCCACCTAACTGTACCAACTCGCACAATCACTGTGAATCCATTTACGACAATAATCAGCAAATGAATACCATGATGGCCGCATGATCTGAAGATTCTTAAGCGTCGGAGAATAACAACATACATAGGAGCTTCCACAACCACTCTCGCCACTGAAATTACTAAGCAGAGCTGCCATTACTTGCAGAAATTACAAAGAACAAGAAAAATCAGCAGCAGCTCTGCAAAGTGTTGGGATACTTTACATTGGCAGTACACGGGCTACAACAAGAGGGAGGCAGAGTACAAGATCCACAGCTGGTCGCAGCATCCGCGACTCCACCAATGGACAGCAGGAACAGGCAGAACCATTCCCAAAAGACAGCACGCAGGAGTGTGCCCTCCTCAGGGGCATCCACCCCCTCTACAAGGAGTCCTCAGAAGCAGAAACCCTGCCTAGATTCCCAGGAGGACTCGCAGCACAACGGGGACATGGAGGTAAGCGGACCTGCTTCCAGTCAGCAGACCATCCCTCTCTTGGGGCCCGATCCCATAGCCAGCTTCCCCACAGCGGGGCAACCAATATCAGATACCACACTTAAAGAAGTGCTACTGTCCCTACAATCTGATATAATGTCCGGACTAAACCAATGCCAAGCTGAAGTACAAATGATAGGGACCAGGGTAGATCAGGTCAAAAGGAAAATGGATGAATACTCCTCTTCATACAACATCATGGTGGATGCCCACAAGGCCCAAAACGAAGAAATAGCCTGGTTAAAGGATAAAATCTCAGACCTAGAAGACAGATCCCAAAGGAATAACATAAAACTAAATGGAGTCCCGGAATCTGTCCTACCCAACCAGCTACAACAAAATACCCAAGCTCTCTTTTCCACACTGATACCGACCTTATCAGCACAAGACCTCCTGATAGACAGGATACATAGCCTGCCAAGACCCTCCTTCATCTCTGAAGTGTTACCAAGTGATGTACTGCTCAGTGTGCACTTCTATCACATAAAGGAGCAGATCATGATAGCTGCATGCAGAGCAGATAACGCATCCTTACCATATGCATCCATCCAACTACTCCCGGACCTGTCCAGGCACACCCTACAATGCAGCGAAAACCTGGCAACGATCACGAAGGCCCTGAGGAACCATAAAATCCTGCATAAGTGAAAATACCCAGCAACCTTCCTGATAACATACAACAGGACAACAACCCAAGTCTTTACTCTTGAAGAGGGAATTGCAGTCCTACGTAAATGGGGATAATCCCTGAATCCACTTCAGCTGCACCAATGAATCCATTCCAGCATACACGAATGGGTACCATACAGGAAGAGTGGCAGGTTGTGTCCCACAAACGACAACACAAAAAAACAACCCAGAGGCTCCTAGCTAGACCACCGTACTACACAAATTATCTGACCCAGAAGGACCACAGAGTCGCTCCATCTTCCCCCGATGTATTCTAAACAGTATTTCCTGCTCACGGGTCCAAAAAAGGACCCAAGCCCTTTTTACGTTATTGACCTTTTTTTATGGATGTTTCTTCTAGTCTTTTTTTGTTATATACAGAAGCACACTATTCTCCATACACGTGTCCGGTGAATACTGTCAACACCTCCAGTGTTTCAACATTCCCAGATGTATGTCTCCAAAGTCTCCAGCTCAACATCACGAGCACACAAGAAGGCTCCAACACAACCGTCACACACTCAAACCTCACTCCAACTGCTAAAAAGAGCACAGGATACAAAATATGGAAACCTTATAGTGTGTGGGGACCTGAATCTCATAGTAGACCCAAAACTGGACACAACCTCATATATACCGAAATTAACAACAACCTTGAGCCGTATCCTACACTCGGAGGAACTTTTTGATGCCTGGAGATGCCTCCATGCAAATGAGAGGGTTTATACCTTCTTCTCCCATAGGCACCAATCCTACTCCTGCATCCACATGTTCCTCATGGACAAATGGTTGCTACAAAAGGTGTCTGAGGCTAAAATTCATGACATTACTTGGTCCGACCATGCCGCTATAACTCTATCAATAACTGTAGGGGATGCCCCCCCTCTGCTCTCCCATCTGGCGCTGCAATAACAAAATCATACAGGACCCCCAGTACAATCAAATTATATCCCGACATCTCAAATACTTTTTAACTACTAACGAACAATCAGTAGGCAATCCGTATTCCCTATGGAATGCTCACAAGGCAAATATAAGAGGCCTACTCATCCAACAAGGGGCTAGGGTTAAGAAGCAATACAGTGCCAAACTTAACTCCCTACTAATGGACATCAAATCCCTGGAATCAGTAGCATCCCCCGACCAAACTATGTCACAAAAGCTGCCCCAACTTAGAGAGTTACTAACACAACAATAGAACTATCACCTAAGATGTCTAAATTAGCACACTATACTAATGCCAATAAGACGGGTAAGTGTCTTGCTAACAGACTGAAAACGACCCGTACAAAAACAAGAATTGCTTACCTTACTCACCCGATCTCCCAGCACAAACTCTTTAACCCCCAAGCCATAGCAGAGCAGTTTGCCGACATTTATGGCTCGCTATATAACCTAATCAAAGACACAGCGACTCCACAATTGTCAGAGGAGATCATTCAGGAATTCCTACAGAAAATGAACTTCCCCTCCCTATCCGAAACACAACTAGCAGAACTGAATGTCCCATTTAATTCTCGGGAAATTGAATCTATAATCAAAACACTCCCGAACGGGAAATCCCCCGGCCCGATGGCCTGCTTAACGAATACTTCATAATATTTAATGAAACCCTTTCCCCCTATCTACAACGAGTTTTTGCCCAAGATGCAATATCTTCTGCATTCCCACCCTAGATGCTCAAGGCATACATTGTAACACTACCCAAACCAGGGAAAGATCCCACGACACCGGCCAACTTTAGGCCGGTCTCATTACTGAACTCCGATATCAAAATTTACGCAAAATTATTAGCTAAATGCATAACTAAATTCCTACCATCTCTTATTGGCAGCGACCAGATGGGATTTATGAGAGGACGGCAGACCTCAGACGCCACCAGGAGGCTTGTAAATGTTATACACTTTGCTGAAAAAACTCAAACGCCTTCTCTGTTACTGTCGATAGACGCAGAGAAGGCGTTCCATAGAGTCCACTGGAAGTATATGACCCACGTGCTTACAAAATTTGGCTTCCGGGGACCATGTCTAAATGCTGTACTAGCACTGTACTCTTGCCCTACGGCACAGGTGTACACATCTGGCCTTTTGTCCAAATCATTTAGCATCTCCAACGGGACTCGACAGGGTTGTCCTCTTTCTCCATCAATATTTAATCTGATGATCGAACCCCTTACAGAAAAATTATGCACGCACCCCTCAATCACTGTATTCAAAATAGCTTCACACTCTCATACCATTAATCTATTTGTGGATGACGTCATCCTTTTATTGACAAATCCAACCACTTCCCTCCCCAATGCCCACAGAGTTCTAGAGGACTTTAGCAAAATTTCATATTACAAAGTCAATTTCACAAAATCCCTTGTCTTAGATGTGGGAGTTCCCAGTCACAGCAAAAGAAAACTTGAGCAGGACCTCAAACTTCACTCCAACAGCAACAAATGAGTTTTAAGTGTCTATCGTTAAATGTAAAGGGCCTCAATCATCAACATCTCAAACACTTTTTCACTACTAACGAACAATCAGTAGGCAATCCGTATTCCCTATGGAATACTCGCAAGGCCTATATAAGGGGCATACTCATCCAACAAGGGGCTAGGGTTAAGAAGCAATGCAGTGGCAAACTTAACTCCCTAAAAATGGACATCAAATCCCTGGAATCGGTAAACAAAGCGTCCCCCAACCAAACTACGTCACAAAATCTGTCCCAGCTTACAGAAAATCTAAGTGAGTTACTAACACAACAATAGAACTATCACTAGAGTTGAGCGAACCCGGACTGTAAAGTTCAGGTTCGTACCGGACTTTGGGGTGTCCGTGCAACGAACCCGGTCATTTGGAAAAAAGTCTGGGTTCGGGTTCGGTATTCGGGTATTTTTCACGCCTTTTCTATAGCTGCAGGGCAGCCAATTAACAAGCGTTTTACTCGTTTGCCCTTAGAAGCCATTACAGCCATACCTACTAATGGCATGGCTGTGATTGGCCAGCGCATCATGTGGCCCAGACTATTTTTGGCGCCTGTTGAATAGCTGCAGGGCAGCCAATCAACAAGTGTTTCACTCGTTTGCCCTTAGAAGCCATCACAGTCATGCCTACTATTGGCATGGCTGCGATTGGTCAGTGCATCATGTGACCCAGCCTCTATATAAGCTGGAGTCAAGTATGCCGCATGTCACATCGTCTCAGGCTAGTGTAGGGAGAGCATGCTGCCAGCACTGTGAGAGATAGATTACCGATCTAATATGATCTCATCGTGCATTACAGATTCCTGCCGGTGCTGTGAGGGGAAAGCTTAGTGTTCTAAAACAATTTGATACTGGAATAAGTACAGTTTACTAGTGCTGTGAGGGATAGATTACCGATCTAATATGATCTCATCCTGCATTACAGACAGGTTCCTGGCGGTGCTGTGAGGGGAAAGCTTAACGTTCTAAAACCATCTGATACTGGACTAGGTAGAGTTTACTAGTGCTGTGAGGGATAGATTGCCGATCTAATATCATCTCATCCTGCATTACAGACAGGTTCCTGGCATGGCTGTGAGGGGAAAGATTAGCGTTCTAAAACCCTCTGATACAGGACTAGGTACAGTTTACTAGTGCTGTGAGTTATAGATTACCGATCTAATATCATCTCATCCTGCACTACAGACAGGTTCCTGGCGGTGCTGTGAGGTGAAAGATTAGCGTTCTAAAACTATCTGATACTGGACTAGGTACAGTTTACTGGTGCTGTGAGGGACAGATTATTGTTCTAAAATCATCTCATAGTGATATAGGGAGAGGTTCCTGCTGCTCCTGTGAGGGACAGATTATTGTTCTAAAATCATCTCATCATAGTGCTATAGGGAGAGGTTCCTGCTGCTCCTGGGAGGAATAGATTATTGTTCTAAAATCATCTCATAGTGCTATAGGGAGAGGTTCCTGCTGCTCCTGTGAGGGACAGATTATTGTTCTAAAATGATCTCATCATAGTGCTACAGGGAGACGTTCCTGCTGCTCCTGTGAGGGACAGATTATTCTTCTAAAACCATCTCATACTGCTAGAAGTGGAGGTTCCTGCTGCTCCTGTGAGGGACAGATTATTGTTCTAAAATCATCTCATAGTGCTATAAGGAGAGGTTCCTGCTGCTCCTGTGATGGGCAGATTATTGTATTAAATTGATCTCATCATAGTGCTAGAGGGAGAGGTTCCTGCTGCTCCTGTGAAGGACAGATTATTGCTCTAAAATCATCTCATACTGCTAGATGGAGAGGTTCCTGCTGCTCCTGTAACGGACAGATTATTGTTCTACAATCATCTCAACATAGTGCTACAGGGAGAGGTTCCTGCTGCTGGTGTGAGGGACAGGTTATTGTTCTAAATTCATCTCATAGTGCTATAGGGAAAGGTTCCTGCTGCTCCTGTGAGGGACAGATTAATGTTCTAAAATCATCTCATAGTGCTATAAGGAGAGGTTCCTGCTGCTCCTTGGAGGGACAGATTATTGTTCTAAAACCATCTCATCATAGTGCTAGAGGGAGGGGTTCCTGCTGCTCCTGTGATGGACATATTATTGTTCTAAAATCATCTCATAGTTCTATAGGGAGAGGTTCCTGCTGCTCCTGTGAGGGACAGATTATTGTTCTAAAATCATCTCATCATAGTGATACAGGGAGAGGTTCCTGCTGCTGGTGTGAGGGACAGATTATTGTTATAAATTCATCTCATAGTGCTATAGAGAAAGGTTTCTGCTGCTCCTTTGAGGGACAGATTATTGTTCTAAAATCATCTCATACTGCTAGAGGTAGAGGTTCCTGCTGCTCCTGTAAGGAAAAGATTATTGTTCTAAAATCCTCTCATACTGCTAGAAGGAGAGGTTCCTACTGCTTCTGTGAGGAACAGATTATTGCTCTAAAATCATCTCATACTGCTAGATGGAGAGGTTCCTGCTGCTCCTGTGAGGGACAGAGTATCGTTCTAAAATCATCTCATCGTTGTGCTACAGGGAGAGGTTCCTGCTGCTCCTGTGAAGGACAGATTATTCTTCAAAAATCATCTCATCATAGTGCTACAGGGAGAGGTTCCTGCTGCTCCTGTGAGGGACAGATTATTCTTCTAAAATAATCTCATACTGCTATAGGGAGAGGTCCCTACAGCTCCTGTGAGGGACAGATAATTGTTCTAAATCCATCTCATCATAGTGCTAGAGGGTGAGGTTCCTGCTGCTCCTGTGAGGGACAGGTTATTGTTCTAAAATCATCTCATCATAGTGCTACAGGGAGAGGTTCCTGCTGCTGGTGTGAGGGACAGATTATTGTTCTAAATTCATCTCATAGTGCTATAAGGAAAGGTATCTGCTGCTCCTGTGAGGGACAGATTATTGTTCTAAAATCATCTCATACTGCTAGAGGTAGAGGTTCCTGCTGCTCCTGTGAGGGACAGATTATTGTTCTAAAATCAACTCTTGGTGCTATAGGAAGAGGTTCCTGCTGCTCCTGCGAGGGACATATTATTGCTCTAAAATCATCTCATGCTGCTTGATGGAGAGGTTCCTGCTGCTCCTGTAATGGACAGATTATTGTTCTAAATTCATCTCATAGTGCTATAGGGAGAGGTTTATGCTGCTCCTGTGAGGGACAGATTATTGTTCTAAAACCATCTCATTATAGTGCTAGAGGGAGATGTTCCTGCTGCTCCTGTGAGGGACAGATTATTGTTCTAAAACAATCTTATCATAGTGCTATTGGGAAAGATTCCTGTTGCTCCTGTGAGGGACAGATTATTGTTTTAAAATCATCTCATGGTGCTATAGGGAGAGGTTCCTGATGCTCCTGTGAGGGACAGATTATTGTTCTAAAACCATCTCATCATAGTGCTAGAGGGATAGGTTCCTGCTGCTCCTGTGAGGGACAGATTATTGTTAAAAAAAATCATCTCATAGTGCTAGAGGGAGAGGTCCCTGCTGCTCCTGTGAGGGACAGATTATTGTTCTAAAATCATCTCATAGTGCTATAAGGAGAGGTTCCTGCTGCTCCTAGGAGGGACAGATTATTGTTCTAAAACCATCTCATCATAGTGCTAGAGGGAGGGGGTCCTGCTGCTCCTGTGATGGACAGATTATTGTTCTAAAATCATCTCCTAGTGCTATAGGGAGAGGCTCCTGCTGCTCCTGTGAGGGACAGATTATTGTTCTAAAATCATCTCATCATAGTGATACAGGGAGAGGTTCCTGATGCTGGTGTGAGGGACAGATTATTGTTATAAATTCATCTCATAGTGCTATAGAGAAAGGTTTCTGCTGCTCCTTTGAGGGACAGATTATTGTTCTAAAATCATCTCATACTGCTAGAGGTAGAGGTTCCTGCTGCTCCTGTGAGGAAAAGATTATTGTTCTAAAATCATCTCATAGTGCTAGAAGGAGAGGTTTCTACTGCTCCTGTGAGGAACAGATTATTGCTCTAAAATCATCTCATACTGCTAGATGGAGAGGTTCCTGCTGCTCCTGTGAGGGATAGATTATCGTTCGAAAATCATCTCATCATAGTGCTACAGGGAGAGGTTCCTGCTGCTCCTGTGAAGGACAGATTATTCTTCTAAAATCATCTCATCATAGTGCTACAGGGAGCGGTTCCTGCTGCTCCTGTGAGGGACAGATTATTCTAATAAAATCATCTCATAGTGCTATAGGGAGAGGTTCCTACAGCTCCTGTGAGGGACAGATAATTGTTCTAAATCCATCTCATCATAGAGCTAGAGGGAGAGGTTCCTGCTGCACCTGTGAGAGACCGGTTATTGTTCTAAAATCATCTCATCATAGTGCTACAGGGAGAGGTTCCTGCTGCTGGTGTGAGGGACAGATTATTGTTCTAAATTCATCTCATAGTGCTATAGGGAAAGGTTTCTGCTGCTCCTGTGAGGGGCAGATTATTGTTCTAAAATCATCTCATACTGCTAGAGGTAGAGGTTCCTACTGCTCCTGTGAGGGACAGATTATTGTTCTAAAATCAACTCTTGGTGCTATAGGGAGAGGTTCCTGCTGCTCCTGCGAGGGACAGATTATTGCTCTAAAATAATCTCATGCTGCTAGATGGAGAGGTCCCTGCTGCTCCTGTAACGGACAGATTATTGTTCTAAATTCATCTCATAGTGCTTTAGGGAGAGGTTTATGCTGCTCCTGTGAGGGACAGATTATTATTCTAAAACCATCCCATTATAGTGCTAGAGGGAGATGTTCCTGCTGCTCCTGTGAAGGACAGATTATTGTTCTAAAACCATCTCATCATAGTGCTAGTGGGAAAGATTCCTGCAGCTCCTGTGAGGGACAGATTATTGTTTTAAAATCATCTCATGGTGCTATAGGAAGAGGTTCCTGGTGCTCCTGTGAGGGACATATTATTGTTCTAAATCCATCTCATCATAGTGCTAGAGGGAGAGGTTCCTGCTGTACCTGTGAGGGACAGGTTATTGTTCTAAAATCATCTCATCATAGTGCTACAGGGAGAGGTTCCTGCTGCTGGTGTGAGGGACAGATTATTGTTCTAAATTCATCTCATAATGCTATAGGGAAAGGTTTCTGCTGCTCCTGTGAGGAACAGATTATTGTTCTAAATCCATCTCATCATAGTGCTAGAGGGAGAGGTTCATGCTGCACCTGTGAGGGACAGGTTATTGTTCTAAAATCATCTCATCATAGTGCTACAGGGAGAGGTTCCTGCTGCTGGTGTGAGGGACAGATTATTGTTCTAAATTCATCTCATAATGCTATAGGGAAAGGTTTCTGCTGCTCCTGTGAGGAACAGATTATTGTTCTAAATCCATCTCATCATAGTGCTAGAGGGAGAGGTTCATGCTGCACCTGTGAGGGACAGGTTATTGTTCTAAAATCATCTCATCATAGTGCTACAGGGAGAGGTTCCTGCTGCTGGTGTGAGGGACAGATTATTGTTCTAAATTCATCTCATAATGCTATAGGGAAAGGTTTCTGCTGCTCCTGTGAGGGACAGATTATTGTTCTAAAATCATCTCATACTGCTAGAGGTAGAGGTTCCTACTGCTCCTGTGAGGGACAGATTATTGTTCTAAAATCAACTCTTGGTGCTATAGGGAGAGGTTCCTGCTGCTCCTGCGAGGGACATATTATTGCTCTAAAATCATCTCATGCTGCTGGATGGAGAGGTTCCTGCTGCTCCTGTATTGGACAGATTATTGTTCTAAATTCATCTCATAGTGCTATAGGGAGAGGTTTATGCTGCTCCTGTGAGGGACAGATTATTGTTCTAAAACCATCTCATTATAGTGCTAGAGGGAGATGTTCCTGCTGCTCCTGTGAGGGACAGATTATTGTTCTAAAACAATCTTATCATAGTGCTATTGGGAAAGATTCCTGTTGCTCCTGTGAGGGACAGATTATTGTTTTAAAATCATCTCATGGTGCTATAGGGAGAGGTTCCTGATGCTCCTGTGAGGGACAGATTATTGTTCTAAAACCATCTCATCATAGTGCTAGAGGGATAGGTTCCTGCTGCTCCTGTGAGGGACAGATTATTGTTAAAAAAAATCATCTCATAGTGCTAGAGGGAGAGGTCCTTGCTGCTCCTGTGAGGGACAGATTATTGTTCTAAAATCAACTCATAGTGCTATAAGGAGAGGTTCCTGCTGCTCCTAGGAGGGACAGATTATTGTTCTAAAACCATCTCATCATAGTGCTAGAGGGAGGGGTTCCTGCTGCTCCTGTGATGGACAGATTATTGTTCTAAAATCATCTCCTAGTGCTTTTGGGAGAGGCTCCTGCTGCTCCTGTGAGGGACAGATTATTGTTCTAAAATCATCTCATCATAGTGATACAGGGAGAGGTTCCTGATGCTGGTGTGAGGGACAGATTATTGTTATAAATTCATCTCATAGTGCTATAGAGAAAGGTTTCTGCTGCTCCTTTGAGGGACAGATTATTGTTCTAAAATCATCTCATACTGCTAGAGGTAGAGGTTCCTGCTGCTCCTCTGAGGAAAAGATTAATGTTCTAAAATCATCTCATAGTGCTAAAAGGAGAGGTTTCTACTGCTCCTGTGAGGAACAGATCATTGCTCTAAAATCATCTCATACTGCTAGATGGAGAGGTTCCTGCTGCTCCTGTGAGGGATAGATTATCGTTCGAAAATCATCTCATCATAGTGCTACAGGGAGAGGTTCCTGCTGCTCCTGTGAAGGACAGATTATTCTTCTAAAATCATCTCATCATAGTGCTACAGGGAGAGGTTCCTGCTGCTCCTGTGAGGGACAGATTATTCTTCTAAAATCATCTCATCATAGTGCTACAGGGAGAGGTTCCTGCTGCTCCTGTGAGGGACAGATTATTCTAATAAAATCATCTCATAGTGCTATAGGGAGAGGTTCCTACAGCTCCTGTGAGGGACAGATAATTGTTCTAAATCCATCTCATCATAGAGCTAGAGGGAGAGGTTCCTGCTGCACCTGTGAGAGACAGGTTATTGTTTTAAAATCATCTCATCATAGTGCTACAGGGAGAGGTTCCTGCTGCTGGTGTGAGGGACAGATTATTGTTCTAAATTCATCTCATAGTGCTATAGGGAAAGGTTTCTGCTGCTCATGTGAGGGGCAGATTATTGTTCTAAAATCATCTCATACTGCTAGAGGTAGAGGTTCCTACTGCTCCTGTGAGGGACAGATTATTGTTCTAAAATCAACTCTTGGTGCTATAGGGAGAGGTTCCTGCTGCTCCTGCGAGGGACAGATTATTGCTCTAAAATAATCTCATGCTGCTAGATGGAGAGGTCCCTGCTGCTCCTGTAACGGACAGATTATTGTTCTAAATTCATCTCATAGTGCTTTAGGGAGAGGTTTATGCTGCTCCTGTGAGGGACAGATTATTATTCTAAAACCATCCCATTATAGTGCTAGAGGGAGATGTTCCTGCTGCTCCTGTGAAGGACAGATTATTGTTCTAAAACCATCTCATCATAAAGCTAGTGGGAAAGATTCCTGCAGCTCCTGTGAGGGACAGATTATTGTTTTAAAATCATCTCATGGTGCTATAGGAAGAGGTTCCTGGTGCTCCTGTGAGGGACATATTGTTCTAAAACCATCTCATCATAGTGCTAGAGGGATAGGTTCCTGCTGCTCCTGAGAGGGACAGATTATTGTTAAAAAATCATCTCATAGTGCTATAGGGAGAGTTTCCTGCTGCTCCTGTGATGGACAGATTATTGTTCTAAAACCATCTCAAAATAGTGCTGGAGGGAGAGGTTCCTGCTGCTCCTGTGAGGGACAGATTATTGTTATAAAACCATCTCATCATAGTGCTACAGGGAGAGGTTCCTGCTGCTCCTGTGAGGAACAGATTATTGTTCTA
Source organism: Glandirana rugosa (assembly GCA_018402905.1). Lineage (NCBI taxonomy): Eukaryota > Metazoa > Chordata > Amphibia > Anura > Ranidae > Glandirana > Glandirana rugosa. The sequence continues at coordinate 164,545 of BLSH010023598.1, forward strand.
AATCCATCTCATCATAGTGCTAGAGGGAGAGGTTCCTGCTGCACCTGTGAGGGACAGGTTATTGTTCTCAAATCATCTCATCATAGTGCTACAGGGAGAGGTTCCTGCTGCTGGTGTGAGGGACAGATTATTGTTCTAAATTTATTTCATAATGCTATAGGGAAAGGTTTCTGCTGCTCCTGTGAGGGACAGATTATTGTTCTAAAATCATCTCATACTGCTAGAGGTAGAGGTTCCTACTGCTCCTGTGAGGGACAGATTATTGTTCTAAAATCAACTCTTGGTGCTATAGGGAGAGGCTCCTGCTGCTCCTGCGAGGGACAGATTATTGCTCTAAAATCATCTCATGCTGCTAGATGGAGAGGTTCCTGCTGCTCCTGTAACAGACAGATTATTGTTCTAAATTCATCTCATAGTGCTTTAGGGAGAGGTTTATGCTGCTCCTGTGAGGGACAGATTATTGTTCTAAAACCATCCCATTATAGTGCTAGAGGGAGATGTTCCTGCTGCTCCTGTGAGGGACAGATTATTGTTCTAAAACCATCTTATCATAGTGCTATTGGGAAAGATTCCTGTTTCTCCTGTGAGGGACAGATTATTGTTTTAAAATCATCTCATGGTGCTATAGGGAGAGGTCCCTGCTGCTCCTGTGAGGGACAGATTATTGTTCTAAAATCATCTTAGTGCTGTTGGGGGAGGTTCCTGCTGCTACTGTGAGGGACAGATTATTGTTCTAAATCCATCTCATCATAGTGCTAGAGGGAGAGGTTCTTGCTGCTCCTATGAGGGACAGATTATTGTTCTAAAATCACCTCATAGTGCTATAGCAAGAGTTTCCTGCTGCTCCTGTGAGGGACAGATTATTGTTCTTAAACCATCTCATCCTAGTGCTACAGGGAGAGGTTCCTGCTGCTGGTGTGAGGGACAGATTATTGTTATAAATTCATCTCATAGTGCTATAGAGAAAGGTTTCTGCTGCTCCTTTGAGGGACAGATTATTGTTCTAAAATCATCTCATACTTCTAGAGGTAGAGGTTCCTGCTGCTCCTGTGAGGAAAAGATTATTGTTCTAAAATCATCTCATAGTGCTAGAAGGAGAGGTTTCTACTGTTCCTGTGAGGAACAGATTATTGCTCTAAAATCATCTCATACTGCTAGATGGAGAGGTTCCTGCTGCTCCTGTGAGGGACAGATTATCGTTCGAAAATCATCTCATCATTGTGCTACAGGAAGAGGTTCCTGCTGCTCCTGTGAAGGACAGATTATTCTTCTAAAATCATCTCATCATAGTGCTACAGGGAGAGGTTCCTGCTGCTCTTGTGAGGGACAGATTATTCTAATAAAATCATCTCATAGTGCTATAGGGAGAGGTTCCTACAGCTCCTGTGAGGGACAGATAATTGTTCTAAACTAATCTCATCATAGAGCTAGAGGGAGAGGTTCCTGCTGCACCTGTGAGAGACAGGTTATTGTTTTAAAATCATCTCATCATAGTGCTACAGGGAGAGGTTCCTGCTGCTGGTGTGAGGGACAGATTATTGTTCTAAATGCATCTCATAGTGCTATAGGGAAAGGTTTCTGCTGCTCCTGTGAGGGGCAGATTATTGTTCTAAAATCATCTCATACTGCTAGAGGTAGAGGTTCCTACTGCTCCTGTGAGGGACAGATTATTGTTCTAAAATCAACTCTTGGTGCTATAGGGAGAGGTTCCTGCTGCTCCTGCGAGGGACAGATTATTGCTCTAAAATAATCTCATGCTGCTAGATGGAGAGGTCCCTGCTGCTCCTGTAACGGACAGATTATTGTTCTAAATTCATCTCATAGTGCTTTAGGGAGAGGTTTATGCTGCTCCTGTGAGGGACAGATTATTATTCTAAAACCATCCCATTATAGTGCTAGAGGGAGATGTTCCTGCTGCTCCTGTGAAGGACAGATTATTGTTCTAAAACCATCTCATCATAAAGCTAGTGGGAAAGATTCCTGCAGCTCCTGTGAGGGACAGATTATTGTTTTAAAATCATCTCATGGTGCTATAGGAAGAGGTTCCTGGTGCTCCTGTGAGGGACATATTATTGTTCTAAAACCATCTCATCATAGTGCTAGAGGGATAGGTTCCTGCTGCTCCTGAGAGGGACAGATTATTGTTAAAAAATCATCTCATAGTGCTAGAGGGAGAGTTTCCTGCTGCTCCTGTGATGGACAGATTATTGTTCTAAAACCATCTCAAAATAGTGCTAGAGGGAGAGGTTCCTGCTGCTCCTGTGAGGGACAGATTATTGTTCTAAAATCACCTCATAGTGCTATAGGGAGAGGTTCGTGCTGGTCCTGTGAGGGACAGATTATTGTTCTAAAATCATCTCATCATAGTGCTACATGGAGAGGTTCCTGTTGCACCTGTGAGAGACAGATTATTCTTCTAAAATCATCTCATATTGCTATAGGGAGAGGTTCCTACAGCTCCTGTGAGGGACAGATTATAGTTCTAAATCCATCTCATCATAGTGCTAGAGGGAGAGGTTCCTGCTGCTCCTGTGAGGGACAGATTATTGTTCTAAAATCATCTCATAGTGCTATAGGGAGAGGTTCCTGCTGCTCCTGTTAGGGACAGATTTTTGTTCTAAAATCACCTCATAGTGCTATAGGGAGAGGTTCCTGCTGCTCCTGTGAGGAACTGATTATTGCTCTAATAACATCTCACAGTGCTATTGGGAGAGATTCCTGCTGCTCCTGTGAGGGACAGATTATTGTTCTAAAACCATCTCATCATAGTGCTAGAAGGAGAGGTACCTAATGCTCCTGTGAGGGACAGATTATTGTTCTAAAACCATCTCATCATAGTGCTTTAGGGAGAGGTTCCTGCTGCTCCTGTGAGGGACAGATTATTGTTTTAAAACCATCTCATCATAGTGTTACAGGGAGAGGTTCCTGCTGCTCCTGTGAGGGACAGATTATTTTTCTAAAATCATCTCATACTGCTAGAGTGAGAGGTTCCTGCTGCTTCTGTGAGGGACAGATTATTGTTCTAAAATCATCTCATACTGCTATAGGGAGAGGTTCCTGCTTCTACTGTGAGGGACAGATTATTGTTCTAAAATAATCTCTTAGTGCTACAGGGAGATGTTCCTGCTGCTGGTGTGAGCGGTGCATTTCTTGCACAAAAATAAAAAGTGCATCTACCTTGCTGTTTTCCAAAAAAAAGAAGAATAATTTATTATTGTTTTTTTTTTTGTATTAATAAATAGTACTACATAGTACATTTGTGTCCAAAATGAGGAGAACATCAAATAAGGGACGTGGTCCTGGTCGTGGTGCTGCTGGAACTGCTGGTGTTGGTGGTGTTGGTGAAGTTCGTGTTGCAAGGAGAGGATGTGGTCGATTTGTGCCAGCTACACGCACAAGTGAAACACCTTCCTCAGGTGCGAGTAGCCAACAGAACCTTCAATGTTATATGGTAGGCCCGAATGCTGATCAACGAATGGTGAGGCCAGAACAAGTACAGGCGATAGTAGAATGGGTGGTTGACAATGCCTCCAGTTCCTTCACATTGTCTCCCACCCGGTCCCTTGATGAAAGCTCAGAGTTGGCACCTGAACCCCATGGCCATTTGTCTTTCACCTCAGCCCCTTGTAAATCAGCCAAGTAGAGTTGAGCGAACCCGGACTGTAAAGTTCGGGTCCGTACCGAACTTTGGGGTGTCCGGTAATTTTAATGAAAGTTCTGAAAATTGCTGTAAAAAAGTCCAGGAAGATCCTAGAGGTCTGCAAAAGGAAGGAAAATGGGGGTAAGGGTGGGACAAGTGCCCTACAAAGAAATGGGGACATGGAAATAACTTTAAATATTTTTTAACCACTTCCCGCCGGGTGGACGTCCATGGACGTCCTAGACTTTGAGGGTTAATATCTGAATGGTGCCAGCAGCTAGAGGCACCATTCAGATATCATTTTTTCCAGCTGGCGATTTTGTACACCACAAGAACGATCATAGCGGCAGTTCAGCCGCTTGATCGTTCTTGTAGGCAGCGGGAGGGGACGTCCCCCCCCTCCCGCCGCCATTCGGTGCTTCTCCCGTGCCGCCCGTACGATCGGCGGCAGGGAGAAGAGATCCGTCGCCGCTGGAGTGTCGTCAGGGAGATGACTGATGACCATCTGGTCACCAGTCATCTCTATGACCCTCGGAGGACCGGGCGCGATGTTATGACGTCACGCCCGGCCCGGCTTTTGTAAACAAAGCCGTGATCACGGCTGGAAAGGCTGGGATCGGAATTTTTTTTTCTGATCTCAGTCTTTCCAGCC
>BLSH010023598.1:191483-201659 GCA_018402905.1 Glandirana rugosa
GAAGTGTATTACTTGCTAAAGTGACATATGAGACCTGATTTTCATTTGACCCCGTTCAGCAGATAGGACGGTGAACTGCGACGTCGCTCCCAGCCCCGCCTGGGTCTGGACGGTGAGTTCACCCAGAGGGGCAAGTGAATAGACCCACAATTTCATTGCCGGTTACAATCCCTGATAAAGGTCGACTTAGATCGAGGGGACCACAGAGAGGAATTTTTATTTTACGTCCGGACCGTTTCTGAAGGAGAGAGCAACTATCCCGCCCACTTGGAGTAATTTTACTTCGAAGAAGGACATAAGGATATAAAAGAGTCTGTGCGTGGTCACTCCCAGGGCACCTATGCGGGGTGGGGAAGGGGCCCAGAGAGACGAACCAGTGATGCCCTCTAATTGCTTAAAGAAGGACAGTGGGACCCTCACTGGTGCGTGTCTGAGAAAATATAGGAATACAGGAAGAAGCTTCATTTTAATGAGGTTCACCCGCCCTATCAACGAGAGAGGAAGTCTTTGCCAGGCCTGCATTTTATTTTTAAGGAGAGACACCAGGGGAGCTAGATTCAGCTGGAAATAGTCCCTAACATTGGCCGTTACTTTAACACCCAGATAAGTGAACGGGGAGACCCACTTGAGTGGCAGGTCTGGGTCCGCCCCGACCCTCGCTGCAGCGTCAAGTGGCAGGATAGACGACTTGCCCCAGTTTACTTTTAGTCCAGAGTATACAGTGAAATCGTTCATTATGTGAAGTGCTGCCCTCAGGGACTCTTTCGGGTCCCCAAGAAACAGCAACATATCGTCAGCATATAACGCTAAACACTCACTGAGATTGCCTACCTTAACAGCCTGAATGTCCGGGGAGGACCTAAAGGCGATCGCTATTGGTTCCATCATGAGGGCGAACAGGTAAGGGGACAGAGGACATCCCTGGCTCGTACCCCTGCCTTTGCTAAAGAAGGAGGAGATAGCATTACCCATTCGTATAGCCGTTCTGGGTTTGCTGTAAAGCAAACTCACCCATTTCCTAAAGCCTGGCCCGAATCCCATTCGCTCCAGGACTTTACCCATGTAGTGCCAGTCTATGGAGTCGAATGCTTTTTCTATGTCGATGGAGACCACCACACGTGACGATCACTCCTCAGCCGGCAGCTGGAGGTGGGTGAAAAGTCTACGCAGATTGGTGTCCGTGGACTTGCCCGCCATAAACCCAGTTTGGTCTGAGTCTACCAGTGTGGAGACAACTTTCGCCACCCTGGCAGATAAGACCTTGGTCAAAATCTTAAAATCTGTATTCAGAAGCGCTATGGGGCGGTACGAGGAGCATTCCAAGGGGTCCTTGCCCGGCTTCGGGAGCAACACCATATACGCATCCAGCATAGAGGCAGGGAGGGAACCACTCTCCACACAATCTACAAACAGCTTAACAAGTCTGGGTGCCATTATTTCAATGTGAGTTTTGTAAAGGTCTATCGGAAAACCATCCGGTCCCGGGGCCTTATTAGGAGGGAAGGAGCAGATGGCCGCCTCAACTTCTTTGATCGTGATGGGAGCATCTAAGATCTCCCTATCCTGATCGGACAAAGTGGGAATATCCAGAGATGCCAATTTGGAATCCAGAGCCGACACATCGTACTGTGGAATGGGAGCGTAAAGTGTGGAGTATTCACACTTCAGTCAGTATGGCCGCGGGTTCAGTCACCATGTCCCCCCCCATTCGTCTAATACTAGGAATACAGGAGTTGGGCCTAAAATCTGCCACTAGCATGGCAAGAAGCTTACCATTTTTGTCCCCTTCGGCGAAGAGTGACGCCGCCCTATGACCAGCCTCTGTATGCACTAAGTTCGTGAAGTGTAGGGAGAGGCTCCTGCGGGCCTGTAACAAAGATGAATAGTTGGTTTCTGTGGGAGACTCTGCAAATCTCTCCGCACATGCCCCCTCCTCTTCCTGTAACATCTTTAGTTCAGTGCCATGCTCCCTCCGTGCCTCTTTAACCGCAGAAATACATTCACTCCTAATAACAGCCTTATAAGCATCCCAGAGCGTCCCTACATCAGCCGAGCCTTCATTCAGTTCCCAATATGAGAGGGTAGCCTTCTGAATATGCGACTGAACCTGCTCATTTTGCAACCAACCCGGGGATATCTTCCAGCCCCTCACCCCCGGCCCCCCAAGCAGGAGGGTGAGCACCAAAGGGGAGTGGTCGGAGATACCACCCGCCAAATACTCCGCATCCTGCACACAGGGGGTCAGTATTGAATTTCCAAATGCTAGGTCTATCCGAGCTGCAGAGCGGTGTACAGCCGACAGATGGGAATAACACCTGTCTAGCAGATGTTTCCATCTCCAAAGCTCAGTCAGACCCATCACCGAGGCCCATGAGTTCAGATCCTGAGAGCACTCTCTAGCCGGGTTGGACGTGTCCAACCCGTCCAAGACCGCATTAAAATCACCCATGACCAACAGGGGGAGCTGCAGATATGGCCATAATCCGGTCCAGAGGTCATGCAGTAATTGCATTTTGGAGGGCGGAGGCAGATACACATTTACCAACAACATTTTCTTATAGCAAATATCAATGACCAGGGCAATATACCTACCCCCCGGATCTGAGATCACCTGGTGAATATTGCACGGTACTGCCTTGCTGACCAGGATCGACGTACCTCTAGCATAAGAGGAGTACGTGGAATGAAACCCCCGCTGGATCCATGGTCGCCGCAAGGACAGCACCCTGCCCCCCTCCAGATGCGTTTCCTGGAGTAGGATCACATGTGGTTTGTACTGTTTAAGACAATGAAATACAGAAGCCCTTTTGTATTTATCTCCTAGACCCCTGACATTCCAAGAAAGGAACCTTATACGATCAGCCATTGTCCCGCCAAAAGATGGTATACCATGTGTACTCGGACTCCTTCCACCCATAGAGGGCCTCCCCATGGCCAGAGCCCATCCCAACCCACCCCCCAATGGCACCAAGAACTAGAAACCAGTCCCCCAAGCAGATTGTAACTTTCCCTGCCATTATACCTTAACCAGTCAACTGGACTAAACCTGGTATGTGGCCTTATCCCGTTGAGAACAACAATATCAACTCAACCCAACAGTTATTTACTTAGAGAAAGGGACCGAATGTCCCTATTAGTCCGACAAAAAGTACTCTTGTCCTGGGAATTTTCCTGTCAGCTCCATGTTCCAGGACAACCTTGCAGACACTAAACAGCGCAGGATGCCTAACTCAGTTCCTCCGGGGAGCAATGCCCACCAGCCAGCCCCGAGTCCCGCAACAACATCACACCCACCGCCCTAGCCCAAAACCAGGTTGTAGCAGTCAGGATACCTTGTTAGTTAAACTGGATAACAGGTAAGCACAACAGGTGCCCAGGAAACTCCAATTCAGAACCCAAGGGTCCTATTTCAGGAGAAAAATGGCAAGTTTCTTTATGGTAGTCCATTTAGCCAGTCACCGGCCTCCTGAGGGGTTTCAAAGAATTTGACAGAGCCCTTAAATTGTACGCGAAGCTTGCTGGGGTATAGCATGCTGTATTGAATAGCCTTGTCTCTCAGGCGCTTTCTGACATCATTGAAGGACCGACGTCTGCGTTGGGTCTCAGCCGAGAAGTCCGGAAACAGCATGACTTGGGCATTGTCGTATTTAAGTAGCTGTTGCTTTCTGGATTCTGCCAGGATACGGTCTCTATCCCTGAAATTCAGGAAGCGTACAAGGAATGGCCTAGGATATGAGCCTGGGGGACGGGGTCCTGTGGGTACCCGATGAGCCCTCTCTACTACATAAGTGGGGGGTAAATCACCCAATGTCAGCAACTGTTGGAAAAAGCGTTCAGCAAAGAGAGTAGGATTATCCCCCTCAGACCCTTCCGGCAAGCCCACCACTCTTACATTATTCCTCCTTTGTCTGTCCTCTGCGTCCTCAGCTCTCCTTTGCAGCGATTTGACCAGGCCTTGTAGCTCTGCAAGTTGTGCTCCATAGGCATGAGAGGCGTCCTCCACATCTGAGATCCGCTCCTCTGCTGCGGTGAGCCTGCCCCTGATCTTATCCATGTCATGGCGGATGAGGTTACATTCTGCAGCTAAGTGGTCTATGCGGACCATGACTGCGGCGCTGCTGGCATTAATGGCCTCCAGGATCGGCCTAGCAATGGATTCTTGTGGCGACTCCAGCTCTGGGGAATTAGGAACAGAATGGACCAGGGTAGTGGATGCACCTGGACTATGCATCCCCCCATCCTCAGCAGCCTCCATCGCCCGAGACGCCACCTGTGTGTCTGTGGCACGCTTCCACTTCTGCTCTGCTAGCAAGATGGCGGAGGAGGGGCCCTGACCCAGGCCTTGCACCGAGCGGGTCTGGCGCGGCTCCTGGGGCCCTTTTTTTGCGGCTTTCTGGCTCACAGTGGGCATGGCCGGAGTCTGTAGTCCCGATCCCAGGCGACGATGCTTCACTCACCCAGGGCCTAGGCAGACAGGAGACTCGGTGCGGGCGCCGCGCGGGTGTAGCAAGATGGCCGCCGCTACCCGGGACTAGGCCCAAGCCGCGGTATGTCCTGCCAGCTGCTCCCTCTCACAAATAAACGGTCCCTCAGGTTCAGGCTGTCAGCTGGGGGCACACAACACCCCGATGGAAGTGTAGAAAAGTCGGATGCAGCAGCTCTGCACAGGATTAGAGTCAGGATGTCAGGAGCTCCTCTCAAGCACGTCTGCTCAGCTCACCATCCGGCCACGCCCCCCAGGATCAGGTCTTAAAATGTTTCAAATCTCTCCCTCAAGCTTTCAGCTTCCTTTCCCTACACTAACCCAAGGAGCATGTGACTGCAGCACTGTGACTCCAGCTTATAAAGAGGCTGGGTCACATGATGCACTGGCCAATCACAGCCATGCCATTAGCAGGCATGGCTGTGATGGCTTCTAAGGGCAAACCAGTGAAACGCTTGTTGATTGGCTGCCCTGCAGCTTCTCAACACGTGGAGTAAAATAGCAGAACCCCGGACCGAACCCGAATGATTTTTGAAATGTCCAGGTCCGGGTCCGTGCCAAAGTTCGGTACGGACCCGAACGTTACAGTCTGGGTTGGCTCAACACTACTTACGAGTCACATGACACCGGGGAGGGAAAATGGCTAATTGGGCCCAATTTGGACATGTTCACTTAGGGGTGTACTCACTTTTGTTGCCAGCAGTTTAAACATTAATGGCTGTGTGTTGAGCTATTTTGAGAGGACAGCAAATTTACACTGTTATATAAGCTGTACACTCATTACTTTACGTTGTGGCAAAGTATAATTTCTACAGTGTTGTCACATTAAAAAAATAATAAAATATTTACAAAAATGTGAGGGGTGTACACACTTATATGAGATACTGTATATATAACTTTAGAAAGGAAGAACCTTCATAAATAGGTTACATATGAAATGTACATTAAAATCTTCATGTATGTTATATCATAGTTTTATGTTTATTCAGGACAATCTTTGGTAATTGCATGTTTTTAATAAAACAAAAACGGAATAATAATGGAATTACAAGAATTAATTGTACAAATTAAAAATAAAAATATATGTGAAATTTAAGAACGAAGAAAATAATAAAATAAAGATAGAATAACAAGAGTAAGGGTTAGGGTAATGTGAAATTATATATATATATATATATATATATATATATATATACACACACACTGTTGTGCTCTTAAGTTTACATACCCTGGCAGAATTTATGATTTTTGGCCATTTTTCAGAGAATATGAATAAGAACACAAAAACATTTCTTTTACTCATGGTTAGTGTTTGGCTGAAGCCATTTTATATCAATTAACTGTGTTTGAATAATAATGATAACAGAAACTACCCAAATGACCCTGATCAAAATGTTACATACCCCAGTTCTTTATTTCATGTATTGCCCCCTTTAACATCAATGACAGCTTGAAGTCTCTTGTCGTATTTGTGTATGAGGCTCTTTATCTTTTCGGATGGTAAAGCTGCCCATTCCTCTTCCAGTTCCTGGAAATTCTTGGGCTGTCTTGCATGAGCTGCACCTTTGAGATCTCCCCAGAGTGGCTCAATGATATTGAGGTCAGTAGACTGAGATGGCCACTCCAGAACCTTCACTTTATTCTGATGTAGCCAATGACAGGTCGACTTGACCTTGTGTTTAGGATCATTGTCATGTTGGAATTTCCAAGTACGTCCCATGTGCAGCTTCCTGGCTGATGAATGCAAAGGTTTCTCCAGTATTTTTTTTTTCCAATTATTAATTTTTCTGCAGATTACAGAAATAAGTAAAGTAGTAAAAAAAGCAATATAGGTATAACAATTTCTTTTTTTTAAAACACTGTTTATTATTTTGCATGACATAATAAAACATACAACATCAACCACAGGCATGCAAGCCGTGTACAATCATGTAACCAAAGACATTATAGATACCTTCTTTTGTCTATTATGATACATAGAAACGTAATACAATCATAACACTTGGAAATGTTACTCAGGCTCTAATATTCAATACCTTTATCGGTCCTTTTGGGCCTCGAGAACTCCCCCTTCACATCGCATGCAGTCCAAGCTAATTATGGGCTCGCCCCAGAATCTTCAGTGAGGCCCCATGGGCATCTCCCACCCACCTTATGAATCCGATGCCGTAGAGGAGTTCCCCAGCCACTTTGACCAGACCTTATTGTACTTGGAAGGACAGCCCCGATTAGCATATGTATCTCTATATAGGGGTAGGCTATCATTGACCATCTTTTTCCAAAATGCGAGTGATGGAGGGTTAGGCTTGCACCAATACATTGCAATGGCCTTGCGGGCGTAGAAAAGCAGCAGACCGACCAGTGTACGGCCTGTCACTGTCGGTATGAAGTTCTCCACCAGGCCTAAAACGCAGACGGACATGGACATTGGAACCTGGATGGAGGCAAGTTGTTGGATACTAGCTGTCACCTCTTCCCAGAATCCAACCACATGCGGGCATGTCCAGAAGATGTGCGGGAAGTCTGTGGGGGACTCCCAGCACCTCTAGCAATCTGGGGCGGAGTCTGGATTCATCTTGTATATTCGGTAGGGGGTAAAATATGCCCTGTGTACTATCTTAAATTGAACCATCTTATCCCTTGCTGACACCAGGGACCTAAAGGGGAAATCCCACATGTCATCCCAGTCGTCATTGTCAAAGTCTGGGATGTCACGTTCCCATCTACTTCTAAGATTTGTTAGACAAGGGAGAGAAGTCATGAGAAGAAATGTATACAGTCGGGACATTCAATCCGCAGCCCTGCGCCCCAAGCTCGGAGTGTGGTATGCATCGGCGGTGTCAAGTTATATGGGGCACGGGGACCCCGGAGCAGTAAGCACCTCAGAGCCTCCAGCAAGCAAACCACCGCAGCCTCTAGTGCCGTGGAGGAATTACTACTATCTGGGTTGAGCCACCAGGTCGCCGTGACTAGCTGGGCGGCCAGGTAGTATTTGTAGAGGTCTGGCTGCGCCAGACCCCCCTGGGAGGTCGGGCGCAGCAGCGTGGACCACTTATATCTGGGATTTTTGGGGCCCCAGAGGAAGGAAGAGAACAATTGTTGGAGTTGCTTGAAAAAGGACTTGGGGATCCACTGTGGCGAATGTCAGAATAGGTAAGTAAATTTCTGTAGTATTTTCATTTTCAGTAAGGCGATGCTCCCCATTAATGACAAAGGTAACGACTGCCATGCCTTCAACTTAAGCCTTACCTCCTGCACAACGGGCAGAAGGTTAAGAGGTAAGTAGTCAGATACTCGCCTAGAGACCACCACCCCCAGGTACCTAAAGTCCTCCACCCACCTGAGGGGAATATCCGGAGGGGCTGTGGAGCGGGCGTCAGAAGGGATTTGGCCCAATTCACCTTGAGTCCCGTGACCGTAGCGAATGAGTTCAAGAGCTGGAGAGCTCCCTGAAGAGATGCATCCACGTCATTAAGAAATAAAAGTAGGTCATCGGCATACAGTGCCACCCTCTCCTCCAGCACCCCAATACTCAAACCGCGAATGTGTGGGGAGGTGCGCAGGGCCTCCGCCACCGGTTCCAAAGCAATAGCAAAGAGTGCCGGAGAGAGAGGACAGCCCTGCCTGGTACCCCTAGTCAACGAGAAGGATCCCGACAGGCCTCCCCCCAGCTTTATAGCGGACGTTGGGCTTCTATACAGGACCCTCAACCAGTCTATGAAGACCAGCGGGAATACCATGCGTCAGAGGACCTCCCACAGAAAAGGCCACTCGACCGTGTTGAAGGCCTTCTCTATATCTAGGGAGGCCACTGCCCTGGTTCCACTGTTGAGATGTTGTGCATGGATGTTGATAAAAAGTCTTCGCAGGTTAACGTCCGTCGACCTACTAGGCATAAAGCCTGTTTGGTCCAGGTCAATCCCCATCGTCAGTAAAGGCTGTAGTCTTTTGGTCAATAATTTGGTAAGGATCTTAAAGTCCGTATACAGAAGGGCGATAGGTCTGTATGATGAGCAGGACGTAGGGTCCTTGCCAGGTTTGTAAATCAAAACTATATGGGCATGGCTCATAGAGGCCGGCAGCGCCCCAGCCATCAGACACTCAGTGTACAGCTGAGCAAGCCTAGGGGCCAACAGGTCCCCGTGTAGCTTGTAAAACTCCACGGGGAGCCCGTCAGGGCCCGGAGACCTACCCGCCGGGAAGGAACGGATAGAATCCAGAAGCTCCTCGGGGGTAATTGGTCTCACCAAGGACCTCCTGTCTGAGTCCGTGAGCCAGCCCAAGGCCAGTGGATCAAGCCATGGGGCCAAGTCACCGGGACGAAGGTCCTGCAGTAGGGCTGATGTGTATAACGAGGAGTAGTATCACTGAAACATGGCCAGTATGTCTGGGGAGATGTCACCGATTCCCCCGTAGGGGAGACCAGGTGAGGAATCACAGTCAGCGGTTGGTCGTTGTGTGCCATCATCGCCAGCAACCGTCCATTCTTATCACCCTGTTCAAAGTACAGTTGTTTGTTATGATATTGGTCAAGTCTGGTAATCTCTACCAAGTGCAGCCGCAGAGCCCGCTGCACCGAGTGGAGAGAGTCAAAATTTGCTTCCGTGAGGTCCTCCTCATATGTCTTAGTGGAAGCTGCCACGGAGTCCCAAAGGGCATCAGTGGTGGCCGACTGCTCCCCCCGCACCCCTGTAATGGCAGATATATACTGACCCCTGGTGAACGCCTTAAAGGCGTCCCACACCACCGTGGGATCAGAGGACCCTGGGTTGAGATCCCAGTACTCAGACAGTTTTTGCGGAACATCTTTTTGCAAATCAGGGTGGGCTACCCAAGGCTGCTCCAGCCTCCAGCAGGTCCTGGAGTGTAGGAGGGGGGAATGCAGAGTGAGCAGCATAGGACTGTGGTCAGACAGTCCCGCAGATAAATATTCAGCATCTAGGGTGTCCGACAGCAGGGAGGGGTTCACAAAGGCCAGGTCAATGCTGGAAGCAGTTTTATGGGTAGCCGAAAAACAAGAATAGGACCTGACTGAGGGGTGCTTCCACCTCCATGCCTCCGTGAACCCCGCCCCCTGGGCCCAGACCTCCAGATCCATAGAGAAGCTCTTAGGGGGGACCTGCCTATCCAGATCTTTCGCTAAGATGGCATTGAAGTCGCCCATTAATAGTATTTTGGCCGGGCAAAATGGGGCAATTCGTTCCAGCACAACATACAGTATTGTTGGGGAGAAAGGGGGGGGGCAGATAAATGCTGACAATTACATAGCGTATACCTCCTAGAGCAAAAACCACCACCGCAAACCTGCCCTGGGGGTCCCTTATTACCTGTTCGCCAGCACATGGAAGGGACTTGCTGAACAGAATTGAGACCCCCCTAGCATATATAGAATAAGAAGCATGGAGAGCCCTTTGAATCCAGGGCTTCTTCAAAGCCTGAAGTTTGCTGCCCACAAGATGCGTTTCTTGAAGCATTATTATATGGGGGTGTGCAGTTTAAGGTATTTAAAAAGGAGTGCCCGTTTAAATTTTGAATTTAAGCCCCTGACGTTCCAGGATAAGATTGTGAGTTTAGAGTTGTCACCAGGGGTCATCAGGATGGCACGTCAATATCAGGGCTGAAATAGCGATATACAAGGGGGCCCACAGCCCAGAGGACCATCTCAGGAGCACCAAACCAATAGTGAGCTTAGA
>BLSH010023598.1:218074-249607 GCA_018402905.1 Glandirana rugosa
CGGCTCCAGAGAAGAGTGGCCCGGGGACCTGTAGACGACCCCTCGGGGCACCAGAGGCAGCACACCTCAGCGCACATCCAGACCTCGCTGCATTGCAGGACGGGACCCCTGAGACCACGGGGCTCCCCAGCAGATGTCCAGGGGCCCGGTGAGAAGAGACCTCGGCCTGCAATTCGGGTCGGCGGATCCAGCCGGGTGTACCAAGATGGCCGCCATATCCATGAGGCAGGCACAGGGAGCAGATGGCGCTACAGAGGGCAGGCAAGTAATCTCGCCAGCATCACTGAATTATACACCCCAGCCTCAGAGAAGCTCTATTCAGGGTCTCAGTCCCTCCCCAACCTCCACAGAATCTCTTCTGGGCAGAGAGTTTGGAAACCTAGCAGGCTCTCCTACAGGCCTACCACAGACCCCCTGTCAGGACACTACCATTCTTAACACCCCTATTCAAGACCCATCCTCCCTCCCAGAGGATCTTTTTCAGAAACTAGCCGACCTTCTGAACAGGGGTCTGACTGCAACTACTGCTAAAATCAGGGGGGAAATGAAAGTGAACTTTCAGAACCTGGGGGCCCGCATGGAGGCCATAGAATCTAAACTGGACTTGACAGTATCTCGCACCAATCAAAACTCTGACCATATTCAATTCCTCCAGAAACGCTTAGATTCTGCTCTCTCCAGAATTGATAAACTAGAAAATAGTTTGCTGAGATATAACTTTCGGATTGGGGGGCTCCGTGAAACATTCACAGATTCCTCACAAGTGGTCCAGGATATCATCAAAAATTTGATTCCGAATATCCCTCCACACCGCCTAGAATTGGACTGGAATGAGTCCATAGAGCTCTTGGCCCCCCCAGGAAAGATGGCACACCCAGGGACATAATAACCAAACCCCACTTCTTTGCTGTAAAGGAAGAAGTAATGAAACAATCCAGAGTCGCCAACCAACTGTCATATAAAGGACATCCCATCCAGATCTATTCAGACTTATCCCAGGCCACCATTCAGAGAAGAAGATCCCTGAAACCACTTCTCACCGTCCTTATCTCCAAGAACATAAAATATTGGTGTACTTTTCCCTTTGCAGTGAAATTTCTCTTTCAATCCAAATACTATTCCTTTTCCTCTCTCGGAGGGAGAGAATATGCTTATGCATCTACAACTTATTTTGCAAGAAGCGGATATGGACACCTCTAATGGAGTCCCCAGTTCATCAAAGAGACCCCCTCTGGCCAGTCCACTGACCCCACTTTGGAATAAATCTAAGTCGAAGAAATCCAAAGACAATGACTAAACCTGAAGGCTATACTGATCTGTCTTCCTACTGGCCTCTTTTGGGCCTTACTACCTGATTGGGGATCTCCTTGCTCAGCTGAACAGATGAGAGGCTTGTAGGCCTCATTTTCCCTTCTCCGCTACAGTTCATCCTTAGACTGTTCCCTGTTTTAAATTCTTCTACAGCAGAAACTACATTCTTTATAGAGTCTACTTTTGTACATATTTTGCAATACTGGTTTCACCCATGGATCGGATACCTGCTGGCTCTCCCCCAGTGGGGCTGATCCTGAGCTGGTTTGTGTCTTTTCAGGGGGTATCCCACAAACAAGAGTGAATTCCTGTGCTACTTTTTGATGGTCAGGGGCCCCCATTCCCCGGAACGCCCCTTGGGGTGTGGCGGAGAAGGGGCCCCCACACATTGATGTGGAATCTTTGCCGCTGCCCCCGATGCGGGGGCTTGCCTCAAACCACAAGTTTGACCAAGGGTTGGTTATAAGTCTAAAATCCCTATGGTTGAACAGACGAGAGGCCTGTATGCCTCTTACCTCCAACTCGGTTACAATTCATCCTAGTGCTGTTCCTTCAGTTACATTTTATTACAACGGATACTACAATTCCTACAGAATTTGCTTCAATACTTTCTGTGGATAACTGGTTTCCTCCAGTGGTTGGGCACCGGCTGAGCCCCCTCACCTGAGAGGCTAAACCATGGCTGGTCTGAGTTTTCTAAAGGGGGTACTCCCTCAAACATGTGTGGAATCATGTACCACCTTTTGACAGGCAGGGGTCCCCCTTCCCCGGCTCACCCCTCCAGTGTGCCAGGTGTTATCCATGTGCCTCCTCCTCTTTCTCAGACACCCCGGTCTCTGGGAAATAGGGGTCTGGACTTAGCTTCAGACATCTGTGGTGTATGACCTTGGGGGACTTCTCCCCCCCCCCCCCCCCGGGTCCATACAAGATTGTTAGAAGATGTTTCTGTTCCCATTTTCACACCTTGTTTTGTTTGCTACTCCTGCTCTCTCCTTCTCTTTAGTCTTTTCTTCCTGTCTTTTCTTTATTATGTTCTTGGGAAAGCTAATGTATTGTCTCTTTGTACTCAATTACCAGTGGCCTTGCAACAAGAACAGCCGTCATCTTCTTCAGTGGAGGTATGGAACCCTTCTCCTGATGACTTTTAAGATTCGCTATAAGGTAGGTGATGCGCTGATATATAGCTCCACAACTCCTCTGCTCCATGGCTAACTCTAACAGTCTCACCCTAAAGCTGACCACACATAATGCACAGGGGCTCAATTCCCTGATCACAAGACGAAAATTTTTTAACTTATATAAGTCCCAACACATAGATATAGCGCTTATTCAGGAGACGCACTTTCGGGTACTGAAAATAAAACTAAGGGAGCAGCCATCTTATTTTCCAAGCGATACAACTTCTCCATGAAGAGTGAGCATAAGGACCCTAAGGGCAGATTTCTCCTAGTTAAGGGTTGGATAGACGGCCACCTATACTCTTTCGTCTCTTATTATGCCCCTAACAAAGGTCAAGCTGACTTCTTCCAAACTATGCTTCAGGTACTGGAACCCCTCTTGGAGGGTACTCCTATTTTTGGAGGTGACTCTAATGTTGCATTCGACCAGGGGTTGGACAAATCGAATCCCATGAAACCACGTCTGACTCGCCCTACAAATGTTAGTCTCAAAATTGCACGCCTCTTACACTCCCGGGGTCTGGCGGATGTTTGGCGGGATGTGCATCCTGAGAAAAAGGACTTTTCTTAAACCCTCACCACTCTTACTCACAAATAGATCACATCCTCATCCCATCATATACTCTACCTCTAGTGGTTAAATCACAAATTGTCGACACTCCACTCTCAGACCACTCCCTAGTGACCATGTCCCTCATAAGCAATACCCTAGGCCATTCCTCCTCCTATTGGAGGTTGAATGAGTCCCTTCTTAGTGACCCAGTGATGGTCACTATTATTCATAAAGCCCTGAAAGAGTACTTCTTATTAAATAACACTGAAGATGTTTCAGCAGAAAACTTATGAACAGCACATAAGGTGTCAATAAGAGGGAAAATGATTCAGATAGCTACCAAATGTAAAAAGGAACACTGTGGAAATAGCGAGGTTGGAACACACATATAAGTCCCTTACAGCTCAACATAAGAATAGCCCACCATCGGTTTCCCTAGACCAAATAGATTTAATTAGGACGCAACTGAACCTTGTGCTAACAAAAGCAAATTTGCTGGAGCAGAGCAAAGTTTTATTCTCAAAAAGATAAGATGGGACCAATGCTAGCCGTCCGTTTGACCCCACGCAGTAGAACTCATGCACTTCCTAAAATTCGGATATGAGATCAGGGTACCATTTTAAATCCAACTAAGATCCTCCAGGCCTTTGTAGACTTTTACACAAAACTTTACAGCTTTCCACCACATGATCGTAAAGGAGACATCTCCCAGTTTCTGGACTCACTCCGTATCCCTAAACTAATGAAAGAGCATAAGGATTCTCTTGACTGCACGATATCAGACAGGGAAATTATGGATGTTATTAAACAACTAAAAAGTAAATCAGGCCCAGATGGCCTCTCGACCCCAAATTATAAAACATTTGCCCCTACATTAGTTCCACATTAGTAAAATTAGTTTTTATATATGACAAAGTTTTTTAATTCAAAGGTAACGGGGATGCCAATGAACTCTGACCTAAATACATGGTTAATTTCCGTAATCACTAAGCCTGACAAGAACCCAGAAGAAGTGGGTAATTACAGGCCCATTTCCTTCATCAATAATAATTATAATATAATAATAATCAATAATAATTAAAGTCTTAAAGAAAGTATTAGGGAATCGACTAGCCGCATTTATAAGCAACTATGTACATAAGGATCAAGTGGGATTCATTCCAGGTAGACAGGGCCCCGATCAAACTAGAAGGGCCATAGACATCATATCTATTCTGCAATCTAACTGGACAGGGGGGCCAAATCAGCAGGGGATGCTCCTATCCCTAGACATACAAAAAGCCTTCGACTTGGTTACCTAGCCCTACATTTTTCAGCTCTTGGAGCACTGGGGTTTTGGCGACCGATTCCTAGGCATTATCCACTCCTTATATTCCTTCCCTAAGGCTCTAATTCGCAGCTCAACCCTGCTAGTTATAGGGGAGGAGCACTCAACCCTGCTATTCTTGGGGGAGACCTGGTGGGGAACATTCTCCTCTCGCACCATCAGGTCCATGTTGGTGCCAAGAGCACAAGTCCTTGTGTTTTGCTTTGCATCTATTATGGTTCTTGCTTCCAAGGAAGCAATTTAAGCTCCGTAGTGTATTAATGTGCTTTTGCTAAAAGAAAACGCCACACATACAACTGTAGGAAAAACAATTCACTGCATACAAAGTATCACAAAATATGCATACACTATACACAAGCTATTTATCTTTCCCTGCAAATTAGCATGTATAATGTATGCAAGAGGGATACACTAAAAATTACTTAACTTGGGATGTAGTTTTAGCATTATCCACAGGTAAAGTTCCTATTTTTAATTTGTAATGGAGTCATCTTCCAGAATCCAGAATCTTCCAGACTGCCTTTTGCTTTACTAAAGTCCTGCAAACCACTCTTCCTTCATCTCTCCCCAAATGATTTGATCAAGTCCTTTCCCCTGCCCCTCACTTCCTGTGGACATAATTTCTTATAGCATCATTTCTTGTCCTGAGCTCATGAATCATTCCAACTAGTTCATTTGCATAGCAATAGGGGAGGCCTAGCGTCTTAAACAATACATCGTAATTTTTCCATATTTATGCTATAAAATCACTAAAATAGTCATATTTATATTTTCCCTGCTTTTTCCTACATGAACAACAATCTTTCTGCTTGAGGCTTTAACCCTCTGCTTTCTTCTGCCTATCTCAATACAAGAGGCCTTCTCACAAAATTCCCAGCCATTAACCTTTATATCCCAATGAAGGAAAACTATAGAATTGTTGCACTTTAATGATGTTAATTTAAGATGGCATTTACAGTCACATCACATAGACATACTATCCAGGGTCACTTGACAGCATTTTGCCAATCATGTATAGTCGATGATCCACAGCAGTCACATATGAAAGCAGCACACAGTAATCTGTCTTCCCTGACTCCTTTCTAGGGTCATAAGTACTCATTCAGGATCACTCTAGACACCTCTAGCTTGGGTAGACCTCTCCCAGATCCTCCAGGGGGGTAGCTTCACTCCAGGAATACTTGGCCTGGCCTAAAAGGCCTTTTGCAAACTGCACTAGCCTCCACCACCATAAAAGACAGGGTTATTACAGCCAGCTCTTTGGGGTGCAGTTCTACCTTTCTCTGTTCTCCAATCCTGTCCAGGGCCTTCACTTAGCTGACTACATCTGCATTCTGGTGGGGTCCCTGGTTTCCATGTCCCGAATGAACTAAGGCTCCTCCCAACCTGGTATATAGGCACTGACTCATCCATGACCTCACTACAGGAGGGCTCTAACTAAAATGGACCCAGTACCTGATTACATTATTCCCTATTATCAGAACTATTCTGGGACAGAGCCACCTATTGGCACACTAGCTAACCAAACCTGCTTACAGCATGCAATCTGGCAGGCAGGGAAGGGGAGAGGAGCTCTAAAGCCCCCTGGGATTGACACTTTTGGCAGCCAATGGGTAGCATCCATGTCAGAAGGACACTGCAAGAAAGACTCCCATACTACAAGCCAGAAGAAAGAAGAATTGTGCCCCAGCCTGTCACGTGGCTGTAGTTTGATGCAAGTAATTAGGACTTTTAGTTAGAATTTTTAAAAATAACAACTAGTGATCAACTAGGTGTTGGTGTAGTGGGTAGAATTTTTTTTTAATTAGATGTGAGCTTTAAGATCAAGAATCATTATAGTGTATGTGGATAATATCCAATGCATAACAGTTAAATCTTTGGTTTCACCAGTGGCAGCTGGTGAAATTTTAGGATGGGGGGGCCAGAACCTGCTCTTCCTTGTTGACCCATCCCACTTTTAATAAGCCCCACCCCTTATATACCCCACCCATTGTGTCAGGAGTATACAGCCCAGCATCACCACATAGGGTATACAGCATCACAGATAGGGTATACAGCATCACAGAGAGATTATACAGCATCACCAGATAGGGTTATACAGAGTCACCAGATAGGGGTATACAGAGTCACCAGATAGGAGTATACAGAGTCACCAGGTAAGGTATACAGTCACCACATAGGGGTATAGAGTCACCAGATAGGGGTATACAGAGTCACCAGATAGGTGTATACAGAGCCACCAGATAGGGGTGTACATTCACCAGATAGGGGTATACAGAGTCACCAGATAGGAGTATACAGAGCCACCAGATAAGGGTATAAAGTCACCAGATAGGGTTATACAGAGCTACCAGATGGGGGTATACAGAGTCACCAGATAGGAGTATACAGTCACCAGATAGGGGTATACAGAGCCACCAGATAGGGTATACAGAGTTACCAGATAGGTGTACACAGAGCCACCAGATAGGAGTATACAGAGCAACCAGATAGGAGTATACAGAGTCATCAGATAGGAGTATACACAGTCACCGGATAGGGGTATACAGAGTCACCAGATAGGAGTATACAGAGCAACCAGATAGGAGTATACAGAGTCTCCAGAGAGGGGTGTACAGAGTTACCAGATAGGAGTATACAGAGCCACCAGATAGGGGTATACATTCACCAGATGGGGCATACAGAGTCATCAGATAGGGGTATACAGAGCCACCAGATAGGGGTATACAGTCACCAGATAGGGGTATACAGAGCAACCAGATGGGGGTATACAGAGTCACCAGATAGGGGTATACAGTCACCAGATAGGGGTATACAGAGCCACCAGAAAGGGTATACAGAGTCACCAGATAGGCGTATACACAGTCACCAGATAGGGGTATACAGAGTCACCAAATGGGGGTATACAGAGTCACCAGATAGGAGTATACAGAGCTGCCAGATATGAGTATACAGAGCCACCAGATAGGGATAGACGCAGTCACCAGAAAGGAGTATAGAGAGCCACCAGATAGGGGTATACAGAGTTACCAGGTAGGGGTATACAGAGAAAAAAGTTAGGGGTATACAGAGTCACCAGATAGGAGTATACAGACCCACCAGATATGAATATACAGAGCCACCAGATAGGAGTATACAGGGTCACCAGATAGGGGTATACAGAGTCACCAGATATGAGTATACAGAGCCACCAGATATGAATATACAGAGCCACCAGATAGGGGTATACAGAGTCATCAGATAGGGGTATACAGAGTCCACCAGATAGGGGTATACAGAGTCACCAGATAGGAGTATACAGGATCACCAGATAGGGGTATACAGAGTCACCAGATAGGAGTATACAGATTCACCAGATGGGGATATACAGATTCACCAGATAGGGGTATGCAGTCACCAGATAGGAGTATACAGAGTCACCAGATAGGGGTATACAGAGTCACCAGATAGAGGTATACAGAGCCACCAGATAGGAGTATACAGAGCCGCCAGATAGGAGTATACAGAGCCGCCAGATAGGAGTACACAGGGTCACCAGATAGGGGTATACAGAGTCACCAGATATGAATATACAGATCCACCAGATAGGGGTATACAGAGCCACCAGATAGGAGTATACTGCACAACCCCCCCACTGCGGGCGGCACTGACAGAACACACCCCCATCCCAGAGGTCCGGCACTTGCTGTGTGTGGACTGGAGTGGAGAGGATCCTCCTGTCTTCTCCATAGCAGCGGCGGTGGCAGTGTATGGAGAGGGAGAACGAAGGTGTCCGCTCCTCATAGGATCGCCTGGCACTTGGCCAATCGGGAAACAGGTCTCACTGGCCTGCCTCCTGATTGGCGGGGAGACACTGCAGTGTGAAAATAGCAAAAATTAATTCGCTATGGTCACACAATTGGATGGGATCGAGGCGCACTCTCGGGCTCTAATCAGATGCTTAAAAAAAAACACTCCCCCCGCCCCCACCATATTAATCCAGGTGTCTGGCGTCCTGAAAGGGGCTGGGCGCATTGATAGGAGGGTGGCGGCAGGGATGGGGGTGGCCCCCATGCGTCCTTAATGCATGGGCTGCCACTGAGTTTCACGTCAAATATATTAAAAAAATTATATTCATCTATACTCCTTTCTTTTTTCACGGGGAACAATTTTTCCAAATTCCAACTTAATTCCAGTTAAGTATTAACATAACTGCATACAAATGTGATAATTTTCCATTTTACAAGGTAGTTTTAGTTGGGTAAAACTGTTGACACTATACCGAGTTTCTTTCAAATGTTATTAGACATTTATTGAAAAGCCATGTGCAAAGAAAATAAATCCATACAAAGCAGTGCAGAGTTAATCATGTTTTCATAAACCAACGGAGGGAGGAGACAATTGTTTGCAGCAGAAGAGAATTGCTTTGTGTGCATATAACATGAGAGGGTATAGTAGCATACGGTCACCTGCTTAACACGTCACTGATTGCAATAATCCTGGGACAGACCCTATCATCCAATGCTTGTAAATCCCAAGTAAATTCTGTGTTCAGCATATGTTTATCCCAAAAGAATAGAATGTTGCTGAGATCCCAGGCTGAAAGAAAGTATTAAAGCATTCACATTAATTCCTTCAGAAGTCTCATTAGAATATATGTTTACAAATATTTATTTTTCTTTCCTTCTGCAGTGTGCTAAATGCTAGTATGTTGGTTCCAGTATTGATAGTCTTTATTAACCAAAACAAAATTTGCCCGTGGGACTTTAAATGAGGGAAGTAAGGGGTCCAACAAAAATGGTGATAAATAGTAGCATGGTTTATTGGACATGAGAAAAAGTAAAAACATGACAGTCCAGTCAGTACAGTGAAATGAGATCAAAAAGTAAAATCATGGCAGTCCAGCCAGTACAATGACATGAGATCATTTTGCTGAAAAACAGTCATATAGATGGGTGTAATGAGTACATAGGTAATGCAAGCATATAACACTCTATGCATTTTGCAAGCAACATCTTGCTTCTTCAGGAGTACGTCTTGTATATGGTATACTAGTCGGCGAAGCCAAGGTTCCAAGCGATGATCCCCCGGAGAGCGGCCAGCAGAATGCGTCTAGCCCGGGAGCTGAAGGGCGGAGCCAACAGTAAACCACCAGGGGGCACACGGGGGGCGGACATGACTGTAGAGTAAGTGATTACACTCATGTTACACAACATCAGGGTAGGCAACAAGGAAATGTCCTCCAAGTAAAATCATGTGAGAATGAAAAAAGAATGAAAAAATGGGGAGGACTCAGTCACGCAGATCCGCATGCTCAGCGGAGGATATCTCCACTGATCCCCACTGAGCAGGTGGAAGACAGGTCCATGTCTGCTCCGCTATGCAGAGCGGACACGGACACAGCCCACTGTTCTTTATGGGGTGGTCGGATCCTACTGTCATCCAATCTGATCCCCATCCATCTGATTTTAGCGGATAGGATCGAATGCCGCTGACACGCCGCTGACACGCCGCTGACATCCACCTTTCCATAGATAGCTATGGATGGTCCGATCGGGTCCACTGAAATACTGACAGGCGGACCTGATTGGTCCGTCAGTGTAAAGGGGGCAGTTTGTGGACAACATTCATTAGCTCAATACCATCATGTCAATGTACTGTAAGTTCAACATGCCACCTCATGGCAAAGAACTCTTGGAGGATCTGAAAAAAAGAATATATCTATTTCCCAAAGACCTAGAAAGCCTGCAAACAGTTTGCTGAAGACAAGCCGACTAAGGACATGGATTACTGGAACCATGTCCCGTGGTCTGATGAGACCAAGATAAACTTATCTGGTTCAGATGGTGTCGAGCATGTGTGGCGGCAACCAGGTAAGGAGTACAAGGACAAGTGTATCTTGCCTACAGTCAAGCATGGTGGTGGGACTGTCATGGTCTAGGGCTGCATGAGTGCTGCCGGCACTGGAAAGCTACAGTTCATTGAGGAAACCTTGAATGCCAACTTGTACTGTGACATACTGAAGTAGAGCATGATCCCCTCCCTTCAGAGACTGGGCCGCAGGGCAGTATTCCAAGATGATAATGACCCCAAACACATCTTCAAGACAACCACTGCCTAGCTAAAAAAGCTGAGGGTAAAGGTGATGGACTAGCCAAGCATCTCTCCAGACCTAAATCCTATTGAGCATGTGTGGGGCATCCTCAAACGGAAGGTGGAGGAGAGCAAGGTCTCTAACATCCACCAGCTCCGTGATGTCATCACGTGGGAGTGGAAGAGGACTCCAGTGGCAACCTGTGAAGCTCTGGTGAATTCCATGCCCAAGAGGGTTAAGGCAGTGCTGGAAAATAGTGGTGGCCACACAACATATTTACACTTTAACCCAATTTGGACATTTTAATTTAGGAGTGTACTCACTTTTGTTGCCAGCGGTTTAGACATTAATGGCTATGTGTTGAGTTATTTTGAGGGGGCAGCAAATTTACACTGTTATGCAAGCTGTACACTCACTACTTTACATTGTAGCAAAGTGTAATTTATTCAGTGTGTCACATGAAAAGATAGAATAAAATATTTACAAAAATGTGAGTGGTGTGCTCACTTTTGTGAGATACTGTGGGGTTGATTTACTAAAGCTGGAGAGTGCAAAAGCTAGTGGAGTTGAAAATGATATACAATAAACACTGTGGGAACCGCATGCATGATGAAATACAGGACTATGCACCAAAAAGCAGGGTAGGAGAGACACCTTAATGAACTTTGAGCACCTAATTTTAAAATGAAAAAGGGCAACACTCCCCCCCCCCATGACCTGCAAATTAGGTCAGTAGCTTAGTTTTCAGGTCCTGCCCTTTTTGCACCCCCTTTCCCATTTTATGGCCTGTGCTACGCCATACAAGCAGATGACAAATTACACTATTTTTATGCCCAGAAGCCATGCCTGCCCTCCATCAGCATGTGAATTTGGTAATGTCTCTGTTTCGTTGGACTTGCTGTCAGAGTCCACATGACCCTAGACACGTGGTTCATATAGCATGGGCAAGAATGGTACATCTAGACAAATATGGTGTTGTCCTGTGTCCTGCACATAGGTGACAGTGACAGTACAGTCACCTCTCCCACCCTCTCCTCAGTGAACTAAAACAGTCAGTCCTTAGAACCACCAGTCTCCTTCACCCCCAAGGCATCCCAAAACCTATGCATAATGCTAGACAAAACTATACTATGCTTTTTTGCAGCTTGTATGACTGGTGGATAGGAGCCACACTGGGCCATTGACTCTGGAGCCTCTTCATGGACAGACATGCCAGCTTGTGCCAGGCCAAGTTGTATGTGACAACAGCACCAACCTGCTAACCCCCTTCTGCTGTGAATGTTCACACACACATGTACCCTACCTGGCACATGTCCTAAACATTGTAGTTCTGTAATTCCTGATTATGATACTCTAGCTTTCAAGATATTCTGTCCAGTCCAGAAGAATGTGCAGCCACTTCAAATGGTAAAGATCCCCAATGTTCTCCTAGCCAAAATGGAGCATAAACACAAGTTGCCTTCCAACCTTCTGATATGTGATACATCCATGGACCATAACCTTACATTGGCCATGCTGCAGCAGATGCACCAGTAGCACTAGACCATCATGACATTAGTGGCTCCTGATTCAGGACATGAGTCACCATTCAAAGAGGCAAACAGAATGGTGAACCTTGATGAGGCCGGATTGGTGAAATTATCTCTCTGGTGTTCCTGCTGGAGCTCACACTGCATGGTATAATAGACTGGGCACTGAAGGCACAGTGGTAGTAGAAGATAAAAACTTCCTACTGTCTCAGGGTCAATGAGATCCTTTTCCTACTGCCTTCCATCTGGTGGGACAGAGGCAGCAGGAACAGAGGAGGAGTAAGATGAGTAGAAGGAGTGTGGAGGAAATGTTTCATTGCTCCTAGATCCAAATGGATAATCTTACAGGGCACTATGACACCACTTTCCAAAAGGGAACACAAAGCATCCCACTCCAAGTAACGCAACAAAGCACCTCTTTGCAATATCTCCTGATGGTGCCCAGCCTGTAGGTATAGTAGAAGAGAGAACACCTAATGAGAAACGTCTGCTTTGCCTCCCAAGAAGGTGGCCTTGGTTTCAAACTTGTTGCTTAAACAGGCACATTCCTGCGCAATAGGGATTGATCAATTTCATCCCCCCATTTTCCTAAGCTGCCGCTATTATCTCTTTAAAATGGTGCCTTCATTCCACTGCACTGGAGGCAGTGGAATGAAGGAGGAAATCCAAAGGACAAAGGGTGGCCACTCTCACACAAATAGGCTTTGGTTGTGCCACTTATTTCTGACATAGGCAAGTCATCCCTTGGCATACTGCCCCTTTTTAATCTTAATGTTTTTACATTTTTTTCTCATTCACGGGGGGGGGGACTTGGGTCCCTAACTGGCCCTCCTAGCCCCTCCTTCCTATCGAATGCCCCCTCAGCCAGCAGCTATCTATAAGGGCACCCGAGTCAGAGCTCTATGTATCCATTCAGACATGGTGCCCTCACCTGGCCCCACCCCCTCTCTCCCCTGATTGGCTGACTGGCTTTGATTGACAGCCGCAGGAGCCAATAGCACTGTTGCTGTGTCTCAGCCAATTCAGGAGGAGTGTCCCAGACGGCTTAGACATTCGTGGGCATCGCTGGAGAGAGATGGGGCTCAGGTAAGTAATTAGGGGGTGCTGGGGAGGCTGCTACACACAGAAGGTTTTTTATCTTAATGCATCAAATGCATTAAGATAAAAAAAAAGTCTGCCTTTACAACTCCTTTAAACAAAGATCATAGACAAGGTCATTACGGATGTAAATCAAATGCTTTCAGGTAATACTATTAATTAACTTTTAGTGTTCAAGCTGGATCACTGTAGGAGGTGGCCCTATATGCACTTGAGATATTAGTCTGCCATGCTGCATATGTTATGTCAAAGAAGAATTCACAACACCAGGCTAAACTGGTGATTGAAAAGCTGAATTTGGGGGTGAGATTGCCCATTCTATTGGGTCCACAATGTGTTAACAATCACTTTCATTACCTATACTGCAGTGGCATATACTCCATAGATGCAATGTGTGCCAAGCACACTGGCCCCACATCGCACATTATGAGGGAAAATGCTATTCAATTCCCTCTTCTGCATCTCAGCTGAATCTTAGCTTGTCACTTGCAACTGCAGCATTAAGATCTGTGTATTTGTGCATTTAATGCAGGGGTGGGCAACTCTGTTTAGCAGGGCTATGGTTGGCTGACGGACTTTAGCCCCACCCACTGGACCTGGGAGAAAGATTAAACTGGAGCTGTAGAAAGTAGCACAATGAGTCCAGGAAGAGGAAGAACAGTGGTACGTTGTGCAATGGAGCACTGTACAGTATGTCTGTAAAAAAGAGGATAAACTACTACCGACCACTGCACTTTGTGTCACTGCTGGACCCTGAACTCATTGTCACTTACTACTGACCCCTGAACTCTCCATCAATTACTACTGACCCCTGAACTCAGCATCACATACTACTGACCCGTTCTGAACTCAGCATCGCCTATTGTAGACCCTTGAATTTAGCATCATTACTGACCCCTGAACCCAGCATCACTTACTACTGACCCCTGAACACAGCATCACCTACTGACCCTTGAACTCTGCATTAATTACTACTGACCCCTGATCTACATCTCACTTACTACTGACCACTGAACTTAGTGTCACTTACTATTGACCTCTACCCCCTGTGTCACTACTGCCTCTGAACTTAGCATCACTTACTACTGAACCCTGAACTCTGCATCACTTACCACTGACTTCTGAACTCAGATTCACTTACTACTGACCCCTGAAATTAGCAGCAATTACATCTAACCCCTGAAATCAACATCCCTACTGGCCCCTGTACTGTCCATCACTTTCTACTGACCCCTGAACTATTTGTCCCTTACTACTGACTCCTTAATTGTGCATCACTTACTACTGACCCCTGAACTTTCCCTGCTGTAGGTAAAACTTTGGACTGAGTAGCTGCATGGTTATATCCTGATGCAAAGGTGTGTGGTGTTTTTGGTCGGGAGTCTTTTTCTTTTAAAAGAGAGAAACTAGGCAGGTTTTTAATTAAGAAATCCAGATAAGTGTATTATTTCATTGAAACAAAATCAGACATATTGTACAGATTAGATGAACACTATGTAAGCAGTTTTAGTAGGCTACAGTTTAAGAGGGAGACATTAGACAGGTTTTAATTTCAAAAGATTTTTATTTTTTAAGATTCAGACATAACAAAAGGACATGCAGTACTTTTAGGTAACAGACAAAAAGGTTATCATATGACGAAATAACGTACAAACCAGATAACTTGTAGTGGACGGGACTCTAGGAGGTTCAACCTGTTACTAAGGCTATGTACTAAGGCAGAAATATCCACATCAGCTCAAGGAGTATTGAGCGGCAGATGAGAAACTGAATCTCCAGTCTTCCAGGCACCCCAAACTGGGATCATGCTGTGCCAGGAGGGGAGACTCGCCTCATTAAGACATTAAACAGTTTTTAATCAACCTACCAATCAAAATTAAAGAGCATTGTGAAATGCAAACTACAGTATATTGACCTACCTATGGACTGGACCCCATAGTCTGAGGGACCCCCCCAACTTCAAAGAGTGAATCATATAATTTAGCCAATTTTTTAAATGTGTAAATGAAGAACCTTCTACAGTACTAGCTGTGTGTGCATATGCCCTACCTTGTGTGCAGTAGAGTGAATCTGTCATAAGATGGATTTATTATAAAGTTACAACCTGAGTCATACATTTCTCCTTTGGCTATACTAAAAGTGTCAATGGCCACTGTACCTGCTTGCCACCCGCCCACAGTACATTTACTGCATATGGACAGCACAGCTATGCTAGGCAAAGTACTCGTACATTGCGGACCTTATTACAAGTTTAGGGCTTGCATGCTCACATCCCCCTGCTGAACTGTGCTGTGATTGTACAAAGTACGAGTTTGTCAGCAGATTTCAGCCAATGATTTTGGCTGAAACATGCTGTTTGGCTGTGGCCAATCACAGCACAGTGTTCTTCATTTACAAACACACAGAACTCTGTACGCAAACAGCGATCTGGCTGTTTCTTCTCCCTGTAATCAAATATGACTTCAGTGAGAAAAAGCTGCCAGATGTATGAGCAAAAACAGCATGCATTACATACATTACACTTGTTGGGTGCACAGTTAACCCCTTGATTTCCCCTTGATGTTAACCTTTCCCAGCCAGTGTCAGTACAGTGTACAGTATTATCACTGATCACTATATTAGTTTCACTAGCGATGTCAGTGTCAGTTAGTCATTTAGTGTCTCTCCCAGCCAATGTCTGTTAGTGCCAAATTCCCTGCCACACTATCACATTCACACTATAAGTCGCTGATCACTGCCATTACAAGTATTAGTCTATAAATGAGTAAATTCCAGTATACAGTAACTCACAAAAGTGAGTACACCCCTCACATTTTTTTGTAAATATTTTATTATATCTTTTCATGTGACAACACTGAAGAAATTACACTTTGCTACAATGTAAAGTAGTAAGTGTACAGCTTGTATAACAGTGTAAAATTGCTGTGTGAATATGTCCAAATTGGGTCCAAAGTGTCAATATTTTGTGTGGCCACCATTATTTTCCAGCACTGCCGTAACCCTCTTGGGCATGGAGTTCAACAGAGCTTCGCAGGTTGCCACTGGAGTTCTCTTCCACTCCTCCATAACGAAATCACAGAGCTGGTGTATGTTAGAGACCTTGCACTTCTCCCCCTTCCATTTGAGGATGCCCCACAGATGCTCAATAGGGTTTAGGTCTCAAGACATGCTTGGCCAGTCCATCACCTTTACCTCCTGCTTCTTTAGCAAGGCAGTGGTCATCTTGGAGGCGTGTTTGTGGTCGTTATCATATTGGAATACTGCCCTGCGGCCCAGTCTCCGAAGGGAGGGGATCATGCTCTGCTTCAGTATGTCACAGTACATGTTGGCATTCATGGTTCCCTCAATGAATTGTAGCTCCCCAATGCCAGCAGCACTCATGCAGCCCCAGACCATGACACTCCCACTCCTATGTGTGACTGTAGGCAAGACACACTTGTCTTTGCTTTGTATTCCTCACCTGTTTGCCTCCACACAAGCTTGACACTATCTGAATTAAGTAAGTTTATCTTGGTCTCATCAGACCACAGGATATGGTTCCAGTAATCCATGTCCTTGTCTTCAGCAAACTGTTTGCAGGCTTTCTTGTGCATCATATTTAGAAGAAGCTTCCTTCTGGAGCGACAGCCATGCAGACAAATTTGATGCAGTGTATGGAGTATGGTCTAAACACTGACAGGCTGACCCCCCACCCCTTCAACCTCTGCAGCAATACTGGCAGCACTCATACATCTTTTTCCTAAAGACAATCTCTGGATATGACGGTGAGCTTGGGCACTCAACTTCTTTGGTTGACCATGGCGAGGCCTGTTCTGAGTGGAACCTGTCCTGTTAAACCACTGTATGGTCACCATGCTGCAGCTCAGTTTCAAGGTCTTGGCAATCTTCTTATAGCCTAGGCCATCTTTATGTAGAGCAACAATTCTTTTTTTTCATATTCTCAGAGATTTCCTTGCCATGAAGTGCCATGTTGAACTTCCAGTGACCATGAGAGAATGAGAGCGATAACACCATATTTAACACATCTGCTCCCCAATTATACCCGAGACCTTGTAACACTAAAGAGTCACATGACACTGGAGAGGGAAAATGGTGAATTGGGCCCAATTTGGACATTTTCACTTAGGGATGTACTCACTTTTGTTGCCAGCGGTTTAGACATTAATGGCTGTGTGTTGAGTTATTTTGAGGGGACAGCAAATTTACACTGTTATACAAGCTGTACACTCACTACTTTACATTGTAGCAAAGTGTAATTTCTTCAGTGTTGTCACATGAAAAGATATAATAAAATATTTACAAAAATGTGAGGGGTGTACTCACTTTTGTGAGATACTGTACTATATAGCATATTTTTTCGATGCTATAACTTTCACACAAACTAATAATATACACTTACTGGGTTTTTTTTTTTACAAAAAACATGTAGCAGATAACATTTTGGCCATATATCTATGAAGAAATGTGATTTTATCGGATAAGTTTTTGTTTTTTAGATTTTTCTTTTTTCATTTATATAATTTAAAAAATGAAAACTCTGTGGTGATCAAATACCACTAAAAGAAAGCTCTATTTGTGGGGAAAAATATATAAATGTAATTTGCCTATAGTATTGCATGACCGCACAATTGCCAGTTAAAGTAGTACAGTGTTGAATAGCAAAAAATGACCTGGTCATTAAGGGGGTAAAACCTTCCAGAGGTCAAGTGGTTAAATGAAACCTGGCCTGGATCACTCACATGTGTTTAGAGAGGAAATCTGTCTTATCTTCAATAATAAATATGTCTTTAAACTTTGCAAACTGTCGCACTTGGCATCCCAAGAATACAAATGCATAGGTATTTTGCTGAAGGAGACATAGCTTGACCTGCGACTAATTGTGATGCTAATTTACTCAATAAAAAATCACCCTTTTTTAGCAATGAACGCTGAGCGTCAGCCTGAACACCTAACTTTCCCTGGGTTCTGTGAGCTCTCTCTAACTGCCATATATCTGTTGCAATACACACAGCCATGTGGAAAAATTAACAAAGGCTCTTGGGAACCCTGACTTGTAAATGGGGGTCTGGCACATTTGAAAACCCCCAAAATAGACTGTCTCAAGCCACCTGACTACAGATCAGAGGCAAGAAAGTGCCCAATTGGTAACGGTTGCTATGGCAGCAAATGATCACAATAGTTTGCCATTTTCTTAAACTTCAAACAGCTGGGTAAAACTCATCCTTGACATGAACTCAAAGCATATCATAAAACAACAATGGCATTGTTTACAGTAAATATATAAACATCTATTTAGATTATGTTCTCTATAAACACCTCTGGATTTGATTTTCAAATTTGTCTGCAACATACATTAACAAACCAAATTGTTAACATTGAAGTTATTTTTTTAAAACAGATAGATAGATAGATAGATAGATAGATAGATAGATAGATAGATAGATAGATAGATAGATAGATAGATAGACAGATAGATAGACATATAGACAGATACAGGGTAGATAGATACTTCTAATGCAAGATTACAGTTGGTCACTGAAAGACAAATCAGCTATGAGGCAAAAGCAATTGAATTGTCAGGAGTTACATCATCATATTATATAAGGCCAATTACAGTGCCTTGAAAAAGTATTCATACCCCTTGACATTTTCCACATTTTGTCATGTTACAACCAAAAATGTAAATGTATTTTATTGGGATTTTCTGTGATAGACCAACACAAAGTGGCACACAATTGTGAAGTGGAAAGAAAATGATAAATGTTTTTCAAAATTCTTTACAAATACTGTATATATGAAAAGTGTGGTGTGAATTTGTATTCGGCCCTCTGAGTCAATACTTTGTAGAACCTCCTTTCACTGCAATTACAGCTGGAAGTCTTTTTGGAGATGTCTCCACCAGCTTTGCACATCTAGCGATTGAGATTTTTGCCCATTCTTCTTTGCAAAATAGCTCAAGCTCTGTTAGATTGGATGGAGAATGCCTGTGAACAGCAAATGTCAAGTCTTGTCACAGATTCTCAATTGGATTTAGGTCTGGACTTTGACTGGACCATTCTAACCCATAAATATATGCTTTGATCTAAACCATTCCACTGTAGCTCTGACTGTATGTTTAAGGTCATTGTCCTTCTGGAAGGTGAACCTCCACCCCAGTCTTCAGTCTTTTGCAGACTCTAACAGGTTTTCTCCTAAGATTGCCCTGTATTTGGCTCCATACATCTTCCCATCAATGCTGGCCATCTTCCCTGTCCCTGCTGAAGAAAAGCATCCCCACAACATGATGTTGCCACCACCATGTTTCACAGTTGGGATTGTGTGTTCAGGGTGATGTGCAGTGTTAGTTTTCTGCCACACATAGTTTTGCTTTTAAGCCAAAAAGTTAAATTTTGGTCTCATCTGACCAGAGCACCTTCTTCCACATGTTTGCCGTGTCCCTCACATGGCATCTTGCAAACTGCAAACAGGACTTCTTATGGCTTTCTTTCAACAATGGCTTTCTTCTTGCCACTCTTCCATAAATGCCAGATTTGTGCAGTGCACAACTAATAGTTGTCCTGTGGACAGGTTCTCCCTCCTGAGCTGTGGATCTCTGTAGCTTCTCCAGAGTTACCATGTGCCTCTTGGCTGCTTTTCTGATTAATGCTCTCTTTGCCCGGTCTGTCAGTTTAGGTGGATGGCTATATCTTTTTAGGTTTGCAGTTGTTCCATCCTATTTTTATTTTCAGATGATGGATTGAACAGTGCTGTTCAAAGCTTGGGATATTTTTTATAACCTAACCCTGCTTTAAACTTCTCCACAGCATTATCCCTGACCTGTCTGGTGTGTTCCTTGGTCTTCATGATGCTGTTTGTTCACTAAGGTTCTCTAACAAACCTCTGAGGGCTTCACAGAACAGTTGTATTTACACTGAGATTTAATTACACACAGGCAAACTCTATTTACTAATTAGGTGACTTCTGAAGGCAATTGGTTCCACTAGATTTTAGTTAGGGGTATCCGAGTAAAGGGGGCTGAATACAAATGCACGCCACACTTTTTACATATTTATTTGTAAAAAAAAACTGAAAACCATTTATCATTTTCTTTTCACTTCACAATTTGTGAACTGCGCCACTTTGTGTTGGTCTATCACATAAAATCCCAATAAAATACATTTACGTTTTTGGCTGTAACATGACAAAATGTGGAACATGTCAAGGGGCATGAATACTTATTCAAGGCACTGTATCTGGACGTTAAAGTATAAGTAAACTCAGTACAACCGCAGTACATTTTAATGTAGGAAATTACATATGTAAACTATGTAGTTGTGTGAAAGATAAACATTTTGTACCTTTATACAAGGTTTTATCCTGTGATCAACAGAAAAACGGGTGGGACTTTAAAGGTGTAGACACCTCCTCTCAGCATGATTGTATGAACTCAAGCATAGGTTAAACAAGTTTTTTATTGTTACAAAATTTATTAAAATCGTGTTAGGGATACACATCCCTTAAAACCAAAGAAAACTATCTCAACTCATTTTGCCAACTCATAGTTCAAGCCCCAACACCCCTGAAGGTAATGATTCCTCCCTCTATGTATATGTAGTATTTTTCAAAAACTGTTATACAACCACAGTGACAGAAGATAATAAGTATTGAGATATCACCGACAATCCCGACGTGTTTCACCTTGTTGGCTTCTTCAAGGGTTCAGAGGAGTACCGTAAGAAAGAGTTGTTAAAAACAGAGAAAAACATATAAATAACATACATTCAGAGTACATTGCTTATTTTCCAGCACTGCCTTAACTCTCTTGGGCACAGGCTGCCACTGGAGTCCTCTTCCACTCCTCCATTATGACATCACGGAGCTGGTGGATGTTAGAGACCTTGCGCTTCTCCACCTTCTGTTTGAGGATGCCCCCACAGATGTTCAATAGTGTTTAGGTCTGGAGACATGCTTGGCCAGTCCATCACCTTTACCCTCAGCTACTTAGCAAGGCAATGGTCGTTTTGGAGGTGTGTTTGGGGTTGTTATGTTGGAATACTGCCCAGTCTTCAAAGGTAGGGGACCATGCACTTCTCCAGTACATCACAGTACACGTTGGCATTCATGGTTCCCTCAATGAACTGTAGCTCCCCAGTGCCGGCAGCGCTCATGTAGCCAGAGACCATGACACTCTCACCACCATGCTTGACTGTAGGCAAGACGCACTTGTCTTTGTACTTCTCACCTGGCTGTCACCACACACGCTTGACACCATCTGAACCAAATACGTTTTTTGGTCTCATTAGACCACAGGACATGGTTCCAGTAATCCATGCCCTTAGTCTGCTTAAATTCAGCAAACTGTTTGCTGGCTTTCTTGTGCATCATCTTTAGAAGAGGCTTCCTTCTGGGATGATAGCCATGCAGACCAATTTGATGCAGTGTGCGGCGTATGGTCTGTGC
Organism: Glandirana rugosa; assembly: GCA_018402905.1. Lineage (NCBI taxonomy): Eukaryota > Metazoa > Chordata > Amphibia > Anura > Ranidae > Glandirana > Glandirana rugosa. The sequence continues at coordinate 239,583 of BLSH010023598.1, forward strand.
CCTGACAGGCTGATCCCCCTGCACATTTCTTCAAACTTTAAATCTAAGACACCACTCTTCTTGTTGGGACAGTGTCTGTGGACTTATTTGGTGATTGTCATCTTATGTCAATCCTGTGTATGACCGCAGAGAGAGAGATTTTCTGGCACTTCCTGGCATATATACTATCTTATATTTATTGTAAGTCTCTATAATCAAACAATCAATACAGAAATATATTATTAACAATGTACTCTGAAAGTATATTATATATATGTTTTCTCTGTTTTTAGCAACTCTTTCTACTGGACTCCTCTGAGCCCTTGAAGAAGCTGACAAGACAAAATGCGTTGGTATTGTGATAATCCTCCCAAATGTGATATCTCACTGCTTATTATCTTCTGTCACTGTGGTTGTGTAACAATTTTTGACAAATACTACATATACACAGAGGGAGGAATCACTACATTCAGGGGTGTGTGTGGGTTTGAAAAATTAGTTGCCAAAATGAGTTGATATAGTTTTCCTTGGTTTTAAGGTATGTGTATCCCTAACACAATTTTAATGAATTCTGTAACTATATAAAAAAATAACCTATGTTTGAGTTTGTATAATCATTCTGAGAGAGGTTCTACACCTTTAAAGTCCCAACCTTTTCTCTATTGCTTGTATCTGCACAATTGAGATGTGGTGTTGAATATTTCAACTGTGCTCACGTTTCTTTTTGTACTCTTTTATCCTGTGATCACTTGACTGTACAGTTCTCTCCCACTAGAGGGGGTGTGTCCCACTAGTAAGTGGGGAGGCAGCATCTGATGTCACACACAGCAGGGACGTACATTCCCTGTCTGTCTGCATGGCAGTCTCCAATCTGTATTCCTGATTTACAGTGTAGCATGCAGCTCTTCTCCCCCTCTGCAATCACTTGCTGGCCAGCTCCTCTCTCTTGTCATGCAGCCAATCTCCACCTTACACAGTGCCCCAACATATACATATACACTTTACAACTCCTTTTTTACTAATCCTAATCCATGTAATCCTAATTCTCTGTGTATGCACGCTAGTTTAGGCAGCGAGTCTCTACTGCCTATGAGCAGAGCGGGGATGGCAGGGGTGTGGTACTATACAGACTACAGTAGATAGAGAATGCTGAGCGTAGGTTTGACCCCTCTACCGCCTAGCAGATACGCAAGGGACACAAACTGACCACGCTAGGCGGGATCTTCCATCATGACTAACATGGGCAGTTTGAAACAGGAACTCAGGGAACTGGGAGAATAAGCAGGTATTTTTCAGCAACCTGCTCAATAAAAAAAAGTTACAGACTACATTCACTAAGCAGTAGGCATAATTTAAAGCATATATGGGTTTTTCATTTTAGGTGTTACAAATGCTTTAAAGGAAATTCAAAATGTATATTCTAAAATGTAGCATTTTTAGTTTAGCTATCTTTTTAAATTTAAACTCTAAGTCTTTTTTTTTCTGATAGCGATGCAAAGGAAATATGACATTCAGTACATAAAGAATGTTTTAAAAGCAATTTGCATGATTTTAAAACTAAAGAGAAAAGGATGACCACAATTGAATGAATATTAGGCTTAACTAAAAGAGACAATTTGTTGATTTACTAAAGGCAAATGGGCTGTTCCCTTTGCAATTGGAATTTTTACTTTGCAAGTAAGTTTTTCCTTAGATGTGAATGAAGTGAAGTACTTCTGACTTTTATCCTTCAAACATGTCAAGCAAAAATAAATTTTTTTACAATTTTCCACATAATTGGATACACTTTGCAAATGGAATTTTCACCACATTCAGTAATCTAAGGGGGAATTCAATTGCAAAGAAAACAGCCTCTTTGCCTGCAGTAAATCAACCTAATAACATTTAAACACAAAATAATCCCCAGAGGATGTACTTTCATTCTCTAGATATTAGACATACAGTAGGACTTGATATACAACAGACAATAATCTTGCAATTGCAAACACATTCTTCTATCCAGAGACAGCATTAGAGATTTGCTCCAATTAACTTTTCAACCAGTGGCAGCTGGTGCTCAAATTTCCTGCCAGCCATCCATCCATCTGACCACCACCAATGATACTGTATGTTAAGTCTCCTGAGTTAATTTAAATGTAGTTAAAATGTTATATTTTCTATTAACCACTTGCCGACCAGCCGCCAATATACGGCAGAAGGTCGTTACTTTCCCGCAAATCGCAGCTGTACAGTGGCCCTTTAAATAGCTATAGCAGGCATGCGTGTGTGCCTGCTGCACACAAGGGAAGCTGATGCTCGTGGCCGGTGGCCGCGATGTCCACCAGCCACCCGCGATCGCGGGAATGAGAGGCAGAATGGGGAAATGTTAGTGTAAACAAACAGATCCCCGTTCTGTCACGGAAGATCTTCTGTTCTCAGTAATCGGGAACAGCTTTCTCTCTCTACTCCCTGTCAGTACATTGCCCCCACAGTTAGAAACACCACAGAGGGAACACATTTAACCCCTTGATCACCCCTAGTGTTAACCTGTTCCCTGCCAGTGACATTTATAAAACAATCAGTGTATTTTTATAGCAATGATCGCTGTATAAATGTCAATGGTCCCAAAAAAGTGTCAAAAGTGTCCAATCAGTCCACTGCAATGTTGCAGTCCCACTAAAAATCACTGATCCCTGCCATTACTTGTAAAAAAAAAAAATAATAATAAAAATGCCATAAATCTATTCCCATGGTTTGTAGATGCAATAACTTTTGCGCAAACCAATCAATATACGCCTATTGTGACACAAATATGTAGAATAATATTTACTGGCCTAAACTGATGAAGAAAATTTTTTTTTTTGGATATTTATTATAGCAAAGTAAAAAATATATATATATATATTTTCAAAATTGTCGCTTTTTTTTTGTTCATAGCGGAAAAAATGAAAACCGCAGAGGTGATAATATACCACCAAAAGAAAGGTCTATTTGTGGGGAAAATTTTGTTTGGGAACAGCGTCGCACAACCATGTAATTGTCAGTTAAAGCGACACAGTGACGTATCGCAAAAAGTGCTCTGGTCAGGAAGGGGGTAAATCCTTCCGGGGCTGAAGTGGTTAAAGTGTACGGTCAGGCATTTTTGTTAGTGGATAGAATGGGAAAGTTTTAGACCCCCTGTTGTTGAGTTTTACTGCTATCCACCGCATGTGAGCGATTGCTCCTGGTGGCAGTGGTTTTACCAGACAGGAAGCAAAAGAAACTCTGCAACAGGGACACACTTAACAATAAAAAGCTGAGAGGGGTTATAGCCTTCATTTTTTTCTATTATTTTTTCTACACGTGAGGACATAAATCCCCTAACAAAGCCCTGGATAGTAGTAAAAACTTAACAGTGGTTCTATTTCCTTCATGCTAGACTGGAAATGCACTTCAACACTTGCTAAGCTATCTTGATATAATATGTAGATTTAATTTATAAACTAAATGAGGTCATACTTTTTGTGTATAAATAACGTCATTTCAGAGTCAAATACGCATAATCAATAAGACCACAATTCTTGACCCCTTATTAGAGATCAAAGCAGAGATATTATTGCATAGAAGAATGTAATTTATATTAATACCTTTATAATTCTTAAAATATATATTTAATTTGAAATGTATTGGTTAATTGGTTAACTGTTTAGCTGTATAATTTTTGATGGTAGAAATCTAATAAACATGTATAAATATAAAGACAATAATGAATGGGAAATTACAATGATGAAATAAGAAATACAATAATTACAATAATAAATACAATAATTGCAATAAGAAATGCAATATTGAATGGGAAAAAATATTAAACTAGATTAGATAAATAAATACTGAGCAAAATTCAAATTGGATTTAAAAATGAGAGGTTGCCTGTTCAGTAAATGAATTGCATTCTCTCCTCATTCAAGGAAATGTTAGCTTTTAAAAATTCTTTCTCTCCTCCATCCTTCTAAAACAAGAAGCAAAAACAATCATTATTAATGTCATCCATATTTTGACCACTCCTCTTTACTTTCATATAAATAATATAAGCATTTCAGAAAGTTGTAACACAGAAGTATTGCTCTCTTTGATCCACAAACTCAATTTGATTTTATTATTTATATAGCAGTTTCTGCTTTGTTTTTTTTTTCTCCAGTTATACTTCATTATTTTCCTTTAAATGAAACTGTCATTGGAAAAAACACCACTGGGATGGATTCTGTATGTAACCTGCTTTAGCATCTAAGGCTAGCTATTGCATTTGAAGCAGTAGTTTATTAGTGTTTTTCTATAAAAGGTTATAGTGGAACTGAAAGAGATGCAGGTTTAGCAAAATGTCTTCACTGTTTTCTCTTATATGTTGTCAATATGTACTAAGTGGGCAGTTGAGATTCATTACCATTTCAAATGGCTAGCACTAGGCCTTTTTTGTCAGAAAATAGATGCAGGTACTTATCCTTCCCTTCCCTGAGCCCCCATGTCTCCACCCATCCCCATTTCTCAGCACAACCCTCTTTTAGATAATACAGAACCAAGCATTATTTTGTGGTGATATTTATAAGTAGGTTTAATCGATAATTTTAAAGATATGTCTATTGATGCTTAAAAAAATACAAATAAACATAAAATAACAGAGTAATTTAAGCAATTTACCCTCACAGGGGTTGCAAGTGAGCAGCAAGTAAAAGGTGGAATAAATTGTGGTGTGGCTCACATCAGCACGGTTCAATACAGTAGGATAAATGCAGTAAATCCTTGAAAAGGGAAGATGTTCCTGTATCGAGCTAGATCAGTACAGTGTGAGGACACTAGTTAATGACCTCAATCTGTACCAAAAGTATAAGCAGTAACAGGCTCTGCTAGCCACCTGAACCATACCCTCTCATATCTCTGTGGGTACCCTTGGTTAATGTAAGTGTCTCCATACAATGGAAGGCACTAGTTGATTTGCTAAATGCTTCCAAAAGGAAAGCACCGCATGAGGACTTTCTTTTTCTAATATACAAATGTTCATAGTGAACATCAGGGAAATGTGTGTCAATGCATTAATCACTATCAGCACCTCTTCCCAGAACCTGATAATTGCGGGACAGGTCCAAAATATATGGGAGGAATCTTCCGGAGAATGGCTGCACCTCCAAAACTCCTGTGGACACAAATGATTCATCTTTTGAAGCCTATATGGGATGAAGTAGGCATATAGAGGTGGGGTAGGGTAGGGTTAAGCCATAGTGGGCTATTGGATGATATGGCCAGTTTCGGATAGTTCTCGCACATCAGGCCCACCCTCCATGCCACAAGATTAGTAAGCACAGGGAGAGTTAAGGAGTAGTGATCTTTAGAGCCCCTAAATAAAAGAAACTGAATGGACAATGGCCTTTTCCGGCACTGTGGATGAGTTAGACAAATCTGGATGTAACCACCAGGTGGCTGTAACCAACTAGGATGCCAAAAAATATTTATGACAGTCCAAGAAGGTCAGGCCTCCTTGGGAAATGGGATGCATTAGAGTGAAGAATTTGTACTAAGGGGACTGTGGACCCCATAAAAAAGAAGCGAATAGTTAGTGCAGGTGTGCAAAAAAAGGACTTTAGAATCCACTGTGGGGAATAACAAAACAAAAAATTAAATTTAGGGAGAATTTATACGCCCCAACAAGGATAGCGGCAGGTTCTCTCATACTTTCAATTCTAATTTAACATCTTGAAGTACCGGGGTTTAGTTAAGAGAGATAAAATCTGATACATTGCGGGATAAAATAACAGCCAAGCATATAAATGCTTCCAGCCATTGTAGCTGTATATCTGATGGAGCTGTGAGACGTGCAGCAGGATCTATCAGGAAAGCAAAGATTTAGTCCAATTCACGTTAAGCCCTGTAATGAAGAAGTAGGAGTTTAACACACAGAGGGCCCTGTTTAAGGAGGGACCAGCATCATTGAAAAATAATAAGAGTTTATCTGCATACAAGGGCACCCTCTCCTCCATCCAGTCAATCCAAAGACCTTTAATATGGGAAGAGGTTCGGAGGGCTTCAGCCACCAGCTTAATAGCTATGGCGATGAGGGCCAGAGAGAGGGCAGCCCTGCTAAGTGCCCCTATAAAGGGTGAAGGATATGTGTATACAATCTATGTAGACTAATGTCTGTAGATTTAGGGGCCATGAACCCTTTTTGGCCTGACTTAATCACTGAGGGTAGCAGGCGATGGAGTCTGAGAGTAAGAAGCTTGGTCAAAAGTTGTTATTAAACAGTGCAATAGGACTATATGAGGCACGGGATATTCAAATCTTTAGGTGGCTTATAATTTAATAGTACATGAGCGAAACACATAGAGGAAAAGAGAGCACCCTCATCTAAGCACTGCTTATAGAGAGAAGTCAAAAGGAGATTACCATGAGCCTGATAAAACTCAATGGGAAGGCCATTAGGGCCTGGGGCATACCCTGTAGGAAAAGATTGTATAGCAGTTAGAACCTCTTCCGAGGAGATCAAATGCACCAGGGCAGATCGTTAAGTGTCCAAAGCCAACCCAAGGCCACTTGGTCCAAAAGGGTGGACAGGTAGAAGTATATAATGTACTGTTGAATTCATGGAAGGCTTCAAAAATACAATCAGAGGAACAGATTGTTTTGCCCATGGGGGTTCTAAGTTCAGGAATCAATGTATGGGGCAAGTTATGATGGGCCATCATCGCTACAAGTCTACCATTCCTATCCCCCTGTTCATAAAATGTTTGTCTAATTCTTGTCCAGTCTGGTGACCTTGGCCAGGTGGAGATGGAGTTCCCCTTGCAGAGCTAATAACTGATCGAAATTTTCTGCACTGGGTTCAGATTTATACTTGGCAGACTAGGTCTGGACCGATTTCTGGAGAGACTGGGTAGTGGCAGAACTTTTGTTCTCAATTGCAGTAATTGGGAAAATGTACTGTCCCGGGATATATGCCATAAAGGCAACTCATAAAACAACTGGAGAGGAGAACTCTGTATTCAGGCCCAGTATTCGGTCAAAAGAGGTGGTATCTTTTCAGCAACATCAGTGTGAGAGACCCAGTGCTAGGGGGCAGTGGTCTGACCGCCTACTGGGTAAATAGGAAGCATCCACTACATCGACCAGTAAGGAGGGGTTTATGAAAGCCAGATCAATATGCGAAGAGGTCTTATAGCAGATGGAAAAACTGGAATTAAACCACAAATTGTGATGCTTTCATCAACAAGCCTCCATGACGCTGCCTGGACCCAAGCTGAGATACCACTAGAAAAATGTTTAGGGGGCATAGGCCTCTCCAGGTTGGGAGAAAGAATGGCATTAAAGTTACCCATGAAAAACAATTTGGTGGGGAAATAGGGTAATTCTCTCCAGTACAGTATATAACAAAGCAGGGCAGAAGAGAGGAGGAACATAAAAAGCAGGTATATTATAGTGCTGATGCCACAGGGTTAACACCACCACAAAATATGTGCCCTGGGGTTCAACATGTACAGCTTCAACCACGCAGGGAAAATGATTTGCTAATCAACACCATGACCCCCCTGGCAAAAAGTGGAGTAAATAGCATTGGATACCTTTGAGCCCATATTTTTCAAGCACCAAGAGTTTGCTGCCTATTAGATGCATTACCTGCAATAATAACACATGAGGGGTATGAAATTTAACATGTTGAAACGTAAGGTCCACTTGAATTTTGAATTGAGACCCTGGACATTCCAGGAAAGGACAGTACATTATTCACAGTTCTTTGAAGCTATGGTGAGGGTAAAATACCATAAAAAGCATGGCAACCACATCCAGGAGACAGGGATATCTGATGGGTATCAATATTAGTGCAAGCCAACACCTTTATATAATATAACAAAAAAAGCAAAAACCCTCTTAAAGTCTCTTTACAGGTGGTAATCTCCACCAGGATGTCAGCGCTGGAAGGGAACACCTCCTCTTTATCCTCTGGGGAGGTCTGACTGCCGACGGACATGGCCGCCACTGGAAACTGCATGGTTAAGATGGCCGCTGAAGGAGAAGGGCGAGGAGTACTTGGGGATTTAGGACTGCGGAGGATTGAGCGGGCAGGCTGAGAAGAGGCATGTTCCTGATCCATGATGTGTGCCTGGGAGGATTCTGGCAAGCCCAGTTTCCATACAACCAATATAGTGACTCTCTATTGGTCATTAAGGAGGTCATCTTCAGCTGCCCAGGTTCAACAAGTCTCCAGGCCTCATGTCATTCCAAGTAGGAAGATCCAGTTCTAACCCTGACTATCTACACTTTACTTATGTACCTTGGAGTTACAGTTAGAGGCTTGTATATTGTGCTTTACAAATTTGCTTAGCAAGAAGCTGGTTTCAGGACTCTGAAGCTGGTGGAATACGTTGAAAATTAATAATAGTTATTTACAAAAAAAAGCCAAAAGTAGAGCTCAATCCTGTGACCTGTCAAGGTCATATGACCAGCCCTCCTCTAATAATAAAGCTATTTCTGTCCCATTGGGCTTTACTGGAAACACAATGCTGCCTGGTTATTATGAATGTGTGGGACTCAGTGTGTGTGCAAAGGAAAGCACATAGCCATATTTTCCCTCCATTGCATACAAGCCCCTTTATGTTACAAGCAATTTATATTTTGTTTGTTAGGTTGAGTTCTAGAAAATGGTAACATATGTAGCCAATGCCCTCTTTGGGGGTGGCTGGAAGTTGTGGTTCACCTGATCACATTACCCTCAGTCACCCATTTTTCCTTACATCCGGAGACACAGAACTGGCTGATACTTTGTTTTTGTGTTTTATTAGGGGATTTGAACTTGGATGGGGTAGGGATGATTATGGGATGCCCAAGGATCAAACGGTTCTTTACACCGGGACCTCTATATACAACTCTGTATATACACGTCTTCTTTACACACTGACACTTGCTGCACGTTTCACTCCTTGTTCCTCACTCCTGCAAAATTACTTGATTCACAATACTCCTTGTTCCTCTCTCCTGCACAGTCACTTAGTTCCGGCCTAGCTAGCACATGGTGAGGCCTGGTATAGTCCGGACCACCCATTACAGGCAGAGGCTGATAGCCCCAAAGTGTAGCAAAGTACAATGTGCTAGCTAGTGTGATGGACTACAACTCCCAGCCCATCCTCTCCTGGACCCTGCCAGATCTTCCAGACACAACGGCCTCCTCCACTGCCACAGCAACACCAAAGTCCCAGACTGGTTTTTGCATCCTTCCCAGACTGTCTCTCACCCCAATCCACTCTGGCATGCCTCCTCCAGTATCCTAGGGTGTGTCGCTCACTGACTCCTGACACTTGTAGTTCCTCACTGAAGACCTCCCTCCGATAATGCTCTCTCCCGCTGTCCTTTCTGCTTTGCCTTGTGCCACCAATCCAAGATCTCACTCCTCCTAGTTGCATCTGAGAACTCCAGGCCCTGGGTCACCCCCCCCCCCCAGACTAGGAGATTCCCTTGGGCCACGACAGCCTCCACACTATCTTGTCTCCAGACTTCCTTCCAAACTCTCCTCCCAGACTGGGCTGACCCAGGGTATTTGAGGAGGCCTCCCCCCTGCCAATCCAGGTTGGGGATTGATTAGGGCTCCTCAGAATACCCCAGATGGCTACACCTCCCCTCCTACCTATCTTTAGAGAACAAAAGTGGGAGGTCCAGATGACACCACCCGTGAATCACCCAGCCCTACCCCGAGCCACTCCCAGCCCAGAATCAAAACAATCAAGCCTGCACTCAGTCAGGCCTGACTAAATTTGCCTCACGTAGCAAAAATCTCACACCAACATCTACCTACCATAAAGGGCGCTACACATATAAGCAGTGATTTTCTATAAACGTCTTGATCTCTGGAAGATTTACCCCCCCCTTCATGACCAACACATTTTTTGCTATATGGCACTGCATTACTTTACCTGACAACTGCGTGGTCATGCAAAGCTGTTTTTTCCCTGTAAATAGAGCTTTCTTTTGGTGGTATTTGACCACCAGTGGGTTTTTAATTTTTTGCACTATAAACAAAAAAGGCCAACAAGTTTGAAACTTTCTTTCTA
>BLSH010023598.1:249617-264478 GCA_018402905.1 Glandirana rugosa
AGAGTCTACGTTGATCCTCCTCACTCTTTGTGCCACCAATCCAAGATCTTACTCCTCCTAGGTGCATCTGAGAACTCCAGGCCCTGGGTCCCCCCCCCCCAGACTAGGAGATTCCCTTGGGCCACGACAGCCTCCACACTATCTTGTCTCCAGACTTCCTTCCAAACTCTCCTCCCAGACTGGGCTGACCCAGGGTATTTGAGGAGGCCTCCCCCCTGCCAATCCAGGTTGGGGATTGATTAGGGCTCCTCAGAATACCCCAGATGGCTACACCTCCCCTCCTACCTATCTTTAGAGAACAAAAGTGGGAGGTCCAGATGACACCACCCGTGAATCACCCAGCCCTACCCCGAGCCACTCCCAGCCCAGAATCAAAACAATCAAGCCTGCACTCAGTCAGGCCTGACTAAATTTGCCTCACGTAGCAAAAATCTCACACCAACATCTACCTACCATAAAGGGCGCTACACATATAAGCAGTGATTTTCTATAAACGTCTTGATCTCTGGAAGATTTACCCCCCCCTTCATGACCAACACATTTTTTGCTATATGGCACTGCATTACTTTACCTGACAACTGCGTGGTCATGCAAAGCTGTTTTTTCCCTGTAAATAGAGCTTTCTTTTGGTGGTATTTGACCACCAGTGGGTTTTTAATTTTTTGCACTATAAACAAAAAAGGCCAACAAGTTTGAAACTTTCTTTCTATTTTCTTCATAAATTTAGGCCAATATGCATTCTGTCACATATTTGTGCTGAAAAAAAAAAATCCTTCGAAGCCCTACAACTCCTCTTCTTCCATTTTTTTTTGTTGTTGTTGCTTTTTCTTTTTTTTTTGCTTACAAAGATATAACCGTTTTGTTCCCTACTAATACACGTAGTGTATATTTGTACTTTTCGGCTACTCCATACCTAAAACCTTGACTAATTATTAATGTTGGATGTATATACAGCTCTCCTTTTCTCTTGGCACAAACTCATGCATTAGCGCTGTGGGAAAACCACTGCGCTAAGTTACCTACGCAGGGGTAACTGTAGATGGTAATGTTACCTGAGATGACTTCTATTACACCTCTTGTGTGGCACTTGATGTTTGTTCAACTTGTACACAAGGTTTGACACATTATGGGGTACGTCCCCAAAGTTTGTATGATACCTTTGGCTTCAGCAAATTATCTCTTGTACTCGTTTTTTGTAAAAGATTTGTAAATGTGTTACTCCCACTGCACCGATAATTCTGGACTATGCCAGACATGTTTTATGATAAGTGCCTTTGTTGTAATGCTATCTCTTCCAAAAATAATAAAAACTTTTAACGAGAAAAAAAAAATCCCAATAAGCGTATATTGATTGGTTTGTGCAAATGTTATGGTGTCTACAAACTATGGTATATATATACTGGAGCTTTTATTTATCAATTTTTTTATACTAGTAATGACGGCGATCAGAAATTTATAGCAGGACTGTGATATTGCGGTGGCCAAACTGACACTTTTTGACACTTTCTGGGAACCAGTGACACTAATATAATGATCGGTGCTAAAATGTACTGTGCTAATGACACTGGCTGGGAAGGGGTTAGATAATTTAGGGCAATCAATGTGTGTACTATGTGTTGCTTTCACTAAGGGATGTGCTGGATTTTATTCCTTGCTTTGCAGGTAAACAAAACCCAGGACATCCCCACTGATAGGACAGAGCTCTGCTTTATTTACATGCCGATCGCTTCTGCTGTGACTAATCACAGCAGAAGTGGGGTGTCATGTGCCCCTACCAGGTAAAGCATAATCGCATATATATAGGTGATTATGCACAAAGCAGCTGCCCTATAGCAGTCAGTGACGGCTGGTGAAGTTTTAGGATGGGGGCCCCAGACCCCGCCCCTCCATTTGACCCCTCCCATGTTTCATAAGCTCCACCCCTTATATAATCCACCCACTCCGTCTCCTGTATTTCACTAGCTTCCACCCACAGTGTCAGGAGTATACAGCTCAGCATCACAGGACAGAGTATACAGCCCCAGCATCACAGGACAGAGTATATCGCCCCAGCACCACAGGACAGAGTATACAGCCCCAGCATCACAGGACAGATTATACAGCCCCAGCATCACATGACAGAGTATACAGCCCCAGCATCACAGGACAGAGTATAAAGCTCAGCATAAAGGGACAGAGTATAAAGCTCAGCATCACAGGACAGAGTATACAGCTCAGCATCACAGGACAGAGTATACAGCCCCAGCATCACAGGACAGAGCATACAGCCCCAGCATCACAGGACAGGGTATACAGCTCAGTATCACAGGACAGAGTATACAGCCCCAGCATCACAGGACATAGTATAAAGCTCAGCATCACAGCACCGAGTATAAAGCTCAGCATCACAGGACAGAGTATACAGCCCCATCACCACAGGACAGAGTATACAGCCCCAGCACCACAGGACAGAGTATACAGCTCATCATCACATGACAGAGTATACAGCCCCAACATCACAGGACAGGGTATACAGCCCCAGCATCACAGGACAGAGTAAGTAAGAAGATTAAAGTGACTGCATTTCAACTCATTTTTCACAAGACTATACACCAAGAACCAGACCCTGAGATTAAAATGTTAGCCTGCTACTCAATGTCATTCCACCCCTGAGAGGAAGAGTTCTACATTTTTAGCACCCACTGTGGAGCTTGATGGAATTTTTGGCCTGCAAGTACCCAGGGTAACTGGCAGAAAAGTATACATTTCACCTTGGTACGATAGGATAAGTGTTTCTGTGTTTCTTTTGAGAAAATGCAAGAAAATTCTGTTGCAGAGCTGTACTTTATTGTGGGGAAGTGTTTTATGCTGGAGATCAAAGATTTGCATGATTTGACACTTTGGTAATCTGAGGGCTAATTTTTGCAGGAGGTTGGCCTATAGACTTTTCTGGCAGGAACTATTGGTCCCAGAACTGAGAGGAAGAAAGGAGGAGCTATTGACATTGCAACACATGTGAGCAGTCTACAGTCTATGAAAGAGATAGACAACCCATGTGGTGTATGATCAAAGATGACAAACTACAGATTCTTTGATTGTTCAGCTATTTCTAGGTTGTACTAGACCCAGTACTCCAGAATCGCTAACCCGGTCAGCCTGGAGAGACTCCCTTGCAGACACAGGAGTAAAGATTACACTAAGAGGAAGTTAGGAACTCAGATTTCCTACTGGGTGTGCTGCCGAATAACCTCCTGCTCAGGATCTTGCAATATGGTCTAAACTTGCACAGACTGCCCCAGTGTTTTGTTATCAGAGAGAAATCCAATCTGTTGTATTACACACAGCCTAGTGTAATGATGGGGAGGGGAGGGAGAGTGGGAGCACTGCAAGTGTTTAAACACTGCCCAACCAGCTCCTCAAGTGCTCCCTACACTCACTATCTCACTTATCTCACACTCCCATGTCTTCTACATGCCTCATCCTTCCCTCTGCTCATTGCTTGGCTTCCTGAGACCTGGCCACCATTAACCCTTCTACTGTCCTGGCCTAGGGCTGATCACCCCCTGATAATAGTCTTTTCTCACCTTCAATGAATCTAGGGAAAAAGCAGGGTTGGCCCTACCATGGGTCCCAGTGGGTCCATTAGACCCAGATAGCACTTTGAGTGGGGCACCAAATTGAACCAAGGCCACCTCTCCTTCTCTTCTATTTACCCAGCATTTTGACGACCAAGAATTTTTCCCAGCAGTTTTGTGTCTCATGATGACACAATATATACTACCCCAGCCTGCCCCTATACTGCCCTAGCCTTTCCGTATATTACCCTATCCTGTCCATCTACTACCCTAGCCTGCCTCTATACTACCCTAGATTGCCCCTATACTACCCTAGCCTGCCCCTATGCTGTCCTGGCCTGTCCATATACAAACCTATATACTACACTAGCCTGTCTATATACTACCCCAGCCTGCCCCTATACTACCCTAGCCTGCCCCTATAATACCCTAGCCTGGCCCTATACTGCTTTAGCCTGCCCATATACTACCCTAGCATGCCCCTATACTGCCCTAGCCCGCCCCTTGGAATTGAATATAATGGTATGTCATATAATTTTGCATATAGCCAAGTTGCTGTTACATGTAAATCTGACTTCCTGATAATTGTAATTTTATTTTTTAAATAATCATGATATAAAATAATGGATGTAGGGGCCTTTTGGTGGGAGTGATTTCTTTTTTGGGGGGTGGGGCAGCATTTCATTCTTGGACCCAGGCAGCACAATGTCTTGGGCCAGCCCTGGAAATAAGTTGAGAATATACAAGACATCAAAAGTAAAAATAGAGACATCATGCCTTGGAATGCTTCAATTTTTTTTTTTGATGGCAGAATGTATACAAAGCAGCAGGTCCAGCTATAATACAATAATCAAACTGTCATAGTGCAGAGGAGATTGGTTTTATCTGGGTATTCTTCCTTCTGCGAGCCAGCTGGGAAACCGGCTGATGCCGTGTTGCTGAAAACACACCGCCCAGTCGTCCTCCGGTTTCGACCAATAAGAAAAAAGGACAGGAGCTACAGTCAAATTAGTGTAGCGTGAAGAGTGTTCGGGGACAACACTCCCTAAACACGGGCAAATCAGCTTACAGTCAGCTGATTGCAAGCTGGGAAGCTTCCCATAGACCACTGTGTGTCCGGCGGCCGGACACCCTTAACCGTTTGCCAACCAGCCGCCATCCTAATACGGTGGCAGGTCGGCTCCCCTGGGTGAATCGTGGCTCGTGCAGGCGCAGTTGCTCTCACACCCGATGCATGCTTCGTGAGCGTGCCTGCGGGTCTGGGGACTCGATGTCCGCCCACGACCCACGATCGCCTTTTACAGAGTGATTGGGAACAGTTAGATCTGTCATGTCCCTGCCAGCCCAGCTCCCACAGAGTTAGAACACAGTGAGGGAACACAGTTAACCGCTTGATTGCCCCCTACAGTTTAACCCCCTTCCCTGCCAGTGACATTTATACAGTAATCAGTGGCTATTCAAAGTTCTGATCACTGTATAAATGTCATTGGTCCCAAAAAAGTGTCAAAAGTGTCCAATCTGTCTACAGCAATGTCTCAGTCCCAATAAAAAGCCATTACTAGTAAAAAAATAAAAGTGCCATAAATCTATTCCCATAGTTTGTAGACGCGATAACTTTTGCATAACCCAATCAATATACGCCTATTGCGATTTTTTTTACCAAAAATATGTAGAAGAATATATCGACCTAAACTGATGAATACATTTTTTTTTTGGATATGTATTATAGCAAAAAGTAAAAAATAAATGTGTTTTTTTTCCAAATAGTCGCTCTTTGTTTATAGCTCAAATAAAAACCGCAGAGGTGATCACATACCACCAACAGAAACTCTATTTGTGGGAAAAAAAAGGACATCAATTTTGTTTGGGTACAGCATCGCACAGCCGCGCAATTGTCAGTTAAAGTGACGCAGCACTGTATCGCAAAAAGTGCTCTGGTCATTAAGGGGGCAAATCCTTCCGGGGATGAAGTGGTTAAAGTGACTACTTTTTTTTAAAGCTTGGGGGGGGGCGTAGTGACGGGCCGCCACTGGTAGCAGTAAAGCTACAATGGTCCGGTCACTAAGTGGTTAAATTATTTAGTTGTCATTTTCTTCTGCATCAAAATGCAGTCACTAAAATCTATTACATTTTTTATTCTGTAATATGTTGTTAAAAACATTGAATTGTGTAGTTTGGCTGGTAAAGAACTGGATGTGCAAGTAAGACCTAGTAGAGGGTTTGTGCAGTTAGACTGTGGGACAATAAAAACTAAAAAACCAAAGTGAGAGGAAAGCACTTAAAAGTGCATAAAAGAAAGCATGAATGAGAGATGCACAAAAATCGTATTTACAATGCTGGCAAAAAAGGCTGGTTCACACTTAAAGATGAACTCTAGGTAGATGTGAAAGATGTTATTAAATTAGTACTTTTGGGTACCACAACACCACAACACACTATGCTACGTGCACTGCCATGCTGAGCCTTATCACGTGCAGAAATTGATCAGATCGAGGCACAACAATCTGAGCACTATCAGACTTGGAATGATTGCCACTGGAGCACGTTAACTTTGCAGTGAATTATTTACACATATGTTTAGCCACCAATTGCTTTTGCAATTCTGACCTTTTAAAGAAAATGACTGTATCACTTGTTGCTTCTCCCATACAGAAATTTAACAATGTTTATGATATGAACATTTTCAGCATTATGAGTAAAAAGTACTTAGCAAAGTTTACCTGGTCTTTAGTTTCATGCAGAGCCCACTTTGCAGAGTAAGTCCAATCTGGTGTATATCAGTCAGTGGCTCTCAGAGTTGACTCTCTCCGTATCCTTAGAAGTTTTTAATGTCAAACCAATGCTGCAGAGCTGCAAATAAAAGTGTTAAATGAGGTGCAGTAACCCATAGCAGCCAACCATAACCTTTCTTAAAGCGGAGTTCCACCCAAAAGTGGAACTTCCGACTTAAGTGCAGGTGACCCCCTGACATGCCACAATTGGCATGTCATTTTTGTTGGGGGGGGAGCGGGTACCTAGTTTTCATAAGTACCCAGCTCCCACTTCCTCTCCTGGCACCACGGTGCTGGAAGGAAGTTCACCTCTCCCCCCTTCCTCCCTGCACACATAGCGGGTCCCAGGAGATTGCCCATTCATTCACAGTGTGCAACGCGGTTCATGCGTGTGCAGTGCACATCCAGCTGTGAAGCCACTGCCGGACGCCCACACTTGTGATGCCAGCACCACCGAGGGGAGGAGAAGAAGAGCGAAGCGTCGGTGGCCGCATCGCTGGACCAGGGGACAGGTGAGTGTCTGATTATTAAAAGTCAGTAGCTATATTTTTTGTAGCTGCTGACTTTTAACTGGATGGAACTTCGCTTTAAGTCTGACATGTCAAGACTACTACCGATTGGTTCCTATGTGATGTACCTCTATCTTATCACCATATTATATTTTCTGGTTCCTGCAGAGGGCATTTTGCAGACATAACATAATCAAACAAAGGATCTGAGGGGTGTGCATGGGGGTGTTGATTTTATGCACGATATTATGCGCGACACAAGCATCCTTAATGCAGAGTTTTCCAAATGCGTCTATATTTCCATATGACAAGGTTTTACAATATCTAACAATATCGAACAACCAATGAAAAAGTCATGTGTGGAGTGACAAAACACGCGTCGGGAGGAGATTATGACGTCACGATGTCCCTGCTATCGCCGCTTGGTTCAAACCATCTGCAGCAGCCGCATACACAGTGACTGAATGTAGTTACTGTATTTGATGTACGCATTACCCGAGTGTACCTGTGGCTGCACACCCTCAAATGTGAGTGTATCTCTGTTTTTACAATAAATTTACACATTTTTATAAGGATTCAGCACTATATAGATTTCTTTGATTTCACATACCACCATTACCACTGTACGTTGGAGTTCCCCTGACCATGGCCGAGGAGGATTTAGCCCCAGCAGGGGAAGGCGCGACTTGGCCCATCAGGGGTCGCACAGGGAGGTGAGCTCATAAAAGTGTCGGTGGTGGTGTGTGGTCCCACGCTTTTAGCACTTATTTCATCACTGCAATGGACTTTGTTTGAAGACTGTGATTATGAGCACTTGTGTACTTTACCTGGTTCTCAGCGCTACTTAAGAAGCCTTGTTCTATTCATATAGCTTGGATGGACTAGGAAGCATTTATGAATTGCACTTATGGACATTGGTTGCTATTTATTTATGCATTTCAAGATATTGCTCTATATTATATGCACTTTATTTTGTATGTTTCACTGTGACCACTAGGTGGCACTAGTAGAACTTGTTTTAATTTTATAGTTTTTTACAGTCTTGCACTGCACCACATGGGATTTTAACCAATATACTGCTGCACAGAATAAAATTACGATCAGTTAGAGACCAAATATGATATAGATCAAATACATACAGTTGTGATCATAAGTTTACATACCCTGGCAGAATTTATGATTTCTTGGCCAATTTTCAGAAAATATGAATAATAACACAAAAACATTTCTTACACTCATGGTTAGTGTGTGGCTGAAGTCATTTATCATCAATCAACTGTGTTTACTCTTTTTAAATCATAATGACAACAGAAACTACCCAAATGACCCTGATCAAAAGTTTACATACCCTGATGATTTTGGCCTGATAACATGCACACAAGTTGACACTAAGGGGTTTGAATGGCTATTAAAGGTAACATCCTCACCTGTGATCTGTTTGGTTGTAATTAGTTTGTGTGTATAAAAGGTCAATGGGTTTCTGGACTCCTGACAGACCCTTGCATCTCTCATCCAGTGCTGCATTGACATTTCTGGATTCTGAGTCATGGGGAAAGCAAAAGAATTGTCAAAGGATCTGCGGGAAAAGGTAGTTGAACTGTATAAAACAGGAAAGGGATATAAAAAGATATCCAAAGAATTTAGAATGTCAATCAGCAGTGCTCAAACTCTAATTAAGAAGACGGAAAATGAGGGGTTCTGTTGAAACCAAACCACGGTCAGGTAGACCAACTAAAATTTCAGCCACAACTGCCAGGAAAATTGTTTGGGATGCAAAGAAACACCCACAAATAACTTCAGGTGAAATACAGGACTCTCTGAAAACATGTGGTGTGGCTGTTTCCAGATGCACAATAAGGAGGCATTTGAAGAAAGATGGGTTGCATGGTCAAGTCACCAGAAGAAAGCCATTACTACACAAATGCCACAAAGTATCCCACATACAATATTCCAAACAGCACAGAGACAGGCCTCAAACCTTCTGGCACAAATTCATTTAGAGTGATGAGACCAAAATTTAGCTTTTTGGCCACAACCATAAATGTTACATTTGGAGAGGAGTCAACAAGGCCTGTGAAATACAGAGGCGGATTGCTGATGTTTTGGGGATGTGTGAGCTACAAAGTCAGGGAATTTGGTCAAAATTGATGGCAAGATGAATGCAATATGTTATCAAAAAATACTGGAGGAACATTTGCATTCATCAGCCAGAAGCTGCGCATGGGACATACTTGGACATTCCAACATGCAATGATCCAAAACACAAGGCCAAGTCGACCTGTCATTGGCTACAGCAGAATAAAGTGAAAGTTTTGGAGTGACCATCTCAGTCTCCTGACCTCAATATCATTGAGCCACTCTGGGGAGATCTCAAACGTGCAGTTCATGCAAGACAGCCCAAGAATTTCCAAGAACTGGAGGCTTTTTGCCAAGAGGAATGGGCAGCTTTACTGTCTGAGAAGATATAGAGCCTCATCCACAAATACCACAAAAGACTTCAAGCTGTCATTGATGTTAAAGGGGGCAGTACACGGTATTGAGAACTGGGGTATGTAAACTTTTGATCAGGGTCATTTGGGTAGTTTCTGTTGTCATTGTGGTTTAAAAAGAGTAAACGTTCCGGTTCCGGCGCCTCATGAGGAGAGAGGGAGCGCGCACAGCTCCGCTCTCACAGGCAATAATACTGCCAGTTACACCGGGAATCGGCTCCATTAAACCGGCAGCCAAGCAAGGGGAAGCTTCCAGGCACCAGATGGACCGCTTTCTAACAACTCAGCGGTCGGAGCCAGCCGCTCCGGGCCGTGCAGAAACAACAGGCCAGACGTCTGGGTGTACCAAGATGGCCGCGACCGCGGACCAGGCGGCGATATCGATGGACACGCAGGCCCCAGAGACTCGCAACGCAGAAACACCAGATGAGTATACTAAAATAGCACAAGCAGTAGCTGCTCTCCTGCTCCCCAACATATCTCAGGTGGTAGATGCAGCAGTCCAAACGGGGATAGCACAGCTGAAGAGGGAGCTGGGTGAACAGGCCCGAAGACTCTCAGCAGTGGAAGCAAGGGTGTCAGACATAGATGATGAACTCTATCAGGCGTCAGGCACTTTGGAAACACATGACAAAGCATTCTCAGCGATCCCAGAAAAGCTCGAGGATCTTGAAAATAGGTCCAGAAGGAGCAACCTGAGAATAATAGGCCTACCTGAGGACTGTCCTAATAATGCCCTGGCACACATATGCTCCTCTCGCATTCCTGAGGCGCTAGGCCTACCTGCTCCCTGCACTGTCGAACGTGCACACAGAATAGGCCCACCTGACCCCAACCGCAGAGCACCCAGAGCAGTTATAGCTAAATATCTTAACTATGCTGACAAGCTGGAAATACTAAGGGCCTTCAGGAAAAATCGTAACCTAAAAGTAGAAGGAGCTAGCTTACTCTTGTTTGCAGCTTATTCTGCAGAAGTTTCCAAGAGACGCAAGGCCTTTCAGGCGGTCTGCTCAGAACTATACAAGCAAAAGATACGTTTTACCCTAGCCTTCCCGGCGACACTAAGGATCCAAACAAATGAGGGCAAACAGCTATCCTTCAAACCCCCAGAGAGGCAGAGACTTTCCTCAGATCCACCATTTCTACACTAACCAGCCCCTCCACCACCCAGGGACTGTCCTCTCCGGGCTCCAGAGAACAAAGGAGCCCCAGAAAGGATCCAGCAAAGCGCCTGTGCCCCAACAACATCGGGGGCTCACCACCGCTACCAACTTGAAATATCCCCACTAACTTTCATAAACGTTAACCAGGATGTCTACAGGGTTTATAAGCCTCTCCGACTACTTTCCGGGAGAAATTCCCCCAGACACCTGCTACCTGGCGTTAAGCATTCAACTTGAACAAGTTCACACTTTATTAGCCGAGACTTCCCCTCAGTTTCTTATTACCTGCAGCCAGGCCTGTTTGAGCGGACTAGCCGCGCAGTAGTGGCGTTACTCATGAGGAAAAACGCGAAGTGCAGAAAGTTTGTTTTATTGTTCTCTGTACTAATGTTCCTATTTGTCTCCTATAGATATCACCCCATTTCTTGTTCTCGTCTCTCAAGGGAAGAGACTGCCGATATTCACCCTAGAGAGCTCATACCTACATTTCTACAAAATCGTGAGTCCATCTTATTTATCACACTGACACTGTTCAATTCCTATAACAGATCCAAAAATTGCCTTATACATTCTTACGGGTAGTGACATGGAATGTTAAGGGACTACGGTCCCCCTCCAAACGGACCAAAGTCCTCAGACACCTCAAAAGCCTCCGCACTGACGTGGCTCTGCTTCAGGAGTCTCACCTCAGTGCGGGCGACTACCATCGCCTCCGGAAGTTCTGGGTGGGGAGCGTACATGGCTCACCTGCGGTAGGTAGGAAGGCCGGAGTTGTTATCCTTTTACACAAAAAATTACAGCCAACCATCCTAGAGGTGAAACATGATTCTCTGGGCCGTTTTGTGACGATACACATTCGATTCCAGTTGAAAGAGATTATGATCTCCAATGTATACGCACCAAACTCACCCACCCTGTCCTTCTTCCAGGAGGCGACAAGATGGGTGATGCACAAACCACATCTTCCTCACCTGGTTGGAGGTGATTTCAATACGGTGAACAACCCAGCAGAGGATAGGACCCCCCATAAAGCCCCACTGCGACACACCAACACTCAAAACACTCCTTCACTATTAGAAAGATTCGCCTCGGACACAAACTTAATAGACACTTGGCGCCTAGCCCACCCAATGGGTAGAGACTACACATTTCATTCCCCTCCCCATGGGTCATTTTCAAGAATTGACTATATATTTGCTTCCCACTCGGCACTTCACTGTGTCAGGGACTCCCACATCCACGACATAGTGATCTCGGACCACAGCCCAGTTTCGGTAACCATATCTGACTTCACAACCACAACCTCTCCAAAGATCTGGAGATTCCCCTCATATCTAGCGGGGGACACACATCTCCAAGAGGTTCTGCGCACAACCTGGGAAGACTACTCCAACAACAATAGACCAGACTGTCCCAATCCCAACCTTTTCTGGGATGCAGGGAAGGCTGTCCTGCGTGGCAAAATCATTGCCTACGCGGCCCACTATAAAAAAAACGCTACCAAAAGGTACACAGAAGCAAGCAAACTACTGAGGGAATCCCAGAGAACGCTCCAACAAACGAACACCCCTGAAAATAGACAAAAGTGGCAGTCTGCCAAACAACAATTTGAAACGTGGGCAGAACACATAGACCGAGTACACACGGCACACTGGGACCTCACACTACATAAACAGGGGAACAAGGCGGGGAAACTACTCGCTAGATTAAGTAAAGGACAACACAAGCCCACCCACATCACCCACCTTAAAGATGGTAAAGTCTTAGCAGTACTAGACTATGCTAAGTCACACCCCGCCCAAAATCTAGCCATTATTACCCTTGACGCAGAAAAGGCTTTTGACAATGTCAGTTTCCCCTGGTTATTCCAGACCCTGGACAAGTTTGGGTTCTCGGGCCCCTTCATACACTTTGTCAAAAGCCTTTATGCGGCCCCTCAAGCACAGGTAGTAGCAGCAGGGATCATCTCCAACCCCTTTCCCCTTCACAAGGGAACCAGGCAAGGATGCCCCTTATCCCCACTACTATTTAATATTGCACTAGAGCCCCTCTCGAGACACCTTACCTCTAACATCCCCCTCCACGGAATCCACATAGGAAACGAGGAGATCCGCGTCGCACTGTTCGCGGATGATATTTTAATCTTCACTTCTGACCCTCAAAAAGATCTCCCTGTAATAATGGACACCTTCAACCAGTACCGAAAATGCTCGGGTCTGAAAATCAATTTCACCAAGAGTGAAATTCTGCCCCTCCAACCCAACAATAAGGCCAAGTGGATTGCAACATCCCCACTACCTATTGCCAAACATCACATCACGTATCTAGGTGTTAACATCGGCAGAGACTCCTCTTCGATCTATTCTCTCAACTATCCTCCACTACCTGCCCCTCACGCTCACAGGGAGATGCTGCTTATTCAAAATGATCAGCTTCGCCAAATTATTATACCCTATGCAAACGATCCCTATATTAATCAAACATTCAGACCTCCAGAAACTTGACCGAGGATTGACTACTTTCCTCTGGCAACGCAAAAAACCAAGAATAGCACTATCGAAGCTGCGTCTCCCGAGGAGCGAGGGGGGCTTGGGACTTCCGCATATTAGACTTTACAACTTATCGTGTGTTCTGCGAAGTGGTATAGACTGGCTAACTGGAAAGTCGAAATATACCAATTATAACATAGAATCAGCAATGGTTCACCCCTACGAGCTGGGATCTGTTCTTCACTGTAACCCAAACAGCCTCCCGCCTCACCTGAAACACAAGCTCCCAGTGAGAGACACTCTAGTGGCCTGGAGAAACACAAGGCGGGCCCAGCACCTTCCTGCTCACATTTCGGAGTTCCTACACATAAGGGGGAACCCGATGTTCACCCCCTCCACTCACCACGAGGCATTCCGCACATGGGATAGCTACAACCTCAAAAAACTGGCTGACCTATTTGACCCTATAACCGGACTACCCGTTCCAGCTCAGACTACGCTGCAACGATACAAACTTCCAGCCCACCACACTTTCTACATACACCAAATCACCACCTTTGTACGCAAAATCTGTCCAGACCCACGAGCCAGATTTCAACCCTCTGCCCTGGATACCATGATACGCACCAACAGTTTCACCGTATCCCTTATATACAAAAACCTTCTCCCCTTCTTCTCCAAAACACTGGAAACTTCGTCCATAAAAGCTTGGTCCAGGGAACTTGAAATAGACCTGCCCCAGGACGTAATCCTGGGGGGCCACAACAAAATTCTGACACTGACCACTAATGAGACCTGGAGAGAGATGCAATTCAAGATTCTACATAGGGCATACATTCCCTACTACATCCCCCCGTCCTCCCCAGGATCACGAATCTGTCCTTGGTGTGACCAGCCTAACCCAACGCTTACACACAGACTTTGGAAATGCCACAAAGTGGCACTCTTTTGGTCCCAAGTCCAAGCTCTGGTTGTCAAGGTCACAGACCAACCTCTCAAAGACCACCCTGTTCTAATGCTCTTTGGTGCCAACCCCACCACTCACCAGGGATCAACTCCACCCGACGCCCTCAAAGACATATGGACACATATCTGCCTACTAGCGGCACGCAAAGCAATAATGTCTCATTGGACACAAACGCACCCCCCCACCATCGCAGAGGTGCAGAGATATTTAAATACCCTCCTCCACAGGGAGC
The DNA here is from genome assembly GCA_018402905.1 of Glandirana rugosa. NCBI lineage: Eukaryota > Metazoa > Chordata > Amphibia > Anura > Ranidae > Glandirana > Glandirana rugosa. Next base: position 263,792 of record BLSH010023598.1, read on the forward strand.
TACTTGACTACTGGGCCAACAAACAAGGATCACTAAAGAGGCTCCATAGCAGATGGAACAGGTATATTGTGTCTACTTTCTCCACACAAGCTCAAGAAGGACTCACGCCTCCACGTCTCTATGATCAATACCTACAACCTAATTACACGCCAACCAAAGATGCCAAGCAACATCACTCTCTCTAACTCCTCAAGTCCCGACAACTGCTATCTAGGACATCGGCAGTCAAACCCAAATAACTTTAGAGATGACTCTTGCACCTAGGATCAAGACGATAATCTACAACAATAGAACTTAAGAGAACTTCCTACTTCATTATAACCCATCAAGATCTTGACTACTGTTTAACTATTATATAATATGATCCAATACCATATTGTTCAGAGGAATTCTGCAACCCAGCAAGCCTAACAAGTACATGAAGTCAAAATTTTCCCACTGAAATCAGACCACCCACCCCAACTACCCCTGGAAGCAGGCTTCTCCCCCTGTAGTCCCTCTTCCCTCCTCCACAGGGGGAGGGGGAGAGCTCCGGGAGGGAGTCTAGTCTCTCTTATCCATCCAGGAATACCCTCGTATAGATCTGACGATCTCATGGGAGACTTTAATCGTACACATTGAGCCTGGCTTGCAGGACAACCTCTGTTCCCCCTCCTCCCCCTCTTGCCTTCCCCTCCTCTTCCCCTC
>BLSH010023598.1:264488-275708 GCA_018402905.1 Glandirana rugosa
CGTACGGTGTGAAAAGATTTTCACTGCTCATGTCTTTAATAAAAATCTTTAAATACAAAAAAAAAAAAAAAAAGAGTAAACACTGTTAAATGGTAATAAATGGCTTCAGCCAAACAGTAACCATGAGTGAAAGAAAAGTTTTTGTGTTACCATCCATATTCTCTGAAAAATGGCCAAGAAATCATAAATTCTGTCAGGGTATGTAAACTTATGAGCACGACTGTATATCACTTAGGAGATCTAATGTATTCCATTAGCCTGCAGAACCTTGTAATATACAGTGCCTTGAAAGAGTATTCATACCCCTTGAAATTTTCCACAGTTTGTCATGTTACAACCAAAAACGTAAATGTATTTTATAGGGATTTTATGTGATAGATCAACACAAAGTGGCACATAATTGTAAAGTGAAAGGAAAAGTATAAATGTTTTTCAAATTTTTTACAAATAGATATGTGAAAAGTGTGGCATGCATTTGCATTCAGCCAATACTTTGTAGAACCACCTTTCGCTTCAATTACAGCTGCAAGTCTTTTTGGGGATGTCTTTACCAGCTTTGCACATCTAGAAAGTAACATTTTTGCCCATTCTTCTCTGTAAAATAACTCAAGCTCTGTCAGATTGGATGGAGAGCACCTGTGAATAGCAATTTTAATGTCTTGCCACAGATTCTCAATTGGATTTAGGTCTGGACTTTGACTGGGCCATTCTAACACATGAATATGCTTTGATCTAAACCATTCCATTGTAGCTCTGGCTGTATGTTTAGGGTCATTGCCCTGCTGGAAGGTGAACCTCCTCCCCGGTCTCAAGCCTTTTGCAGACTCCATCCATCTTCCCATCAACTCTGAGCAGCTTCCCTGTCCCTGCTGAAGAAAAGCATCCCCACAACATGATTCTGCCACCACCATGTTTCACTGTGGGGATGGTGTGTTCAGGGTGATGGGCAATGTTTGTTTTCCTCCACACATTTTTAGTTTTAGGCCAAAAAAGTTCAATTTTGGTCTCATCTAAACAGAGCATCTTCTTCCACATGGTTTCTGTGTCTCCCACATGGATTCTCGCAAACTGCAAACGGGACTTCTTATGGCTTTCTTTAAACAATGTCTTTCTTCTTGCTTCTCTTATACATATAAGCCAGATTTGTGGAGTGCACAACTAATAGTTGTCCCGTGGACAGATTCTCCCACCTGAGCTGTGGACGGCCATGTCTTGGTAGGTTTGCAGTTGTGCCATACTTTTTCCATTTTTAGATGATAGATTAAAGAGTGCTCTATGAGATGTTCAAAGCTTTGGATATTTATTTATAATCCAACCATGCTTTTAACCTCTCCACAACTTTATCCCTGACCTACCTGGTGTGTTCCTTGGCTTTCATGATGCTATTTGTTCACTAACGTTCTCTAACAAACCTCCAAGGGTTCCAAAGAACAGCTGTATTTATACTGAGATTAAATTACACACAGGTGAACTCTATTTACTAATGAGGTGATTTCTGAAGGCAATTGGTTCCACTAGATTTTAGTTAGGGGTATCAGAGTAAAGGGGGCTGAGTACAAATGCATGCCACACTTTACAGATATTTATTTGTTAAAATTTTTGAAAACCATTTATCATTTCCTTCCACTTCACAATTATGTGCCACTTTGTGTTGGTCTATCAGAGAAAATCCCAATAAAATACATTTATGTTTTTGGTTGTAACATGACAAAATGTGGAACATTTCAAGGGGTATGAATACTTTTCAAGGCACTGTAGATGTGTTTGCTGTCTAACTGATGTGTTATTTTTTTATACAGTATCTCACAAAAGTGAGTACACCCCACACATTTTTGTAAATATTGTAATATTTGTAATTATTTCATGTGACAACACCGAAGAAATGATCCTTTGCTACAATGTAAAGTAGTGAGTGTACAGCTTGTATAACAGTGTAAATTTGCTGTCCCCTCAAAATAACTCAACACACAGCCATTAATGTCTAAACCACTGGCAACAAAAGCGAGTACACCCCTAAGTGAAAATGCCCAAATTGGACCCGGTTAGCCATTTTCCCTCCCCGTGTCATGTGACTCATTAGTGTTACAAGGTCTCAGGTGTGAATGGGGAGAAGGTGTGTTAAATGTGGTGTTATCGCTCTCACTCTCTCACACTGGCCACTGGAAGTTCAACATGGCACCTTATGGCAAATAAATCTCTTAGGATCTGAAAAAAGAATGGCCGCACTACATAAAGATGGACTAAGCTATAAGGAGATTGCCAAGACCCTGAAAATGAGCTGCAGCATGGTGGCCAAGACCATACAGCAGTTTAACTGGACAGGTTTCACTCAGAGCAGGCCTCGCCATGTTTGACCAAAGAAGTTGAGTACACATGCTCATCGTCATATCCAGAGGTTGTCTTTGGGAAATAGAAGTTTGAGTGCTGCCAGCTTTTCTGTAGAGGTTGAAGCGGTGGGGGGGTCAGCCTGTCAGTGCTCAGACCATACGCCGTACACTGCATCAAATTGGTCTGCATGGCTGTTGTCCCAGAAGGAAGCCTCTTCTAAAGATGATGCTCAAGAAAGCCCGCAAATAGTTTGCTGAAGACTAACAGACTAAGGAAATTAATTACTGGAACCATGTAATGTGGTCTGATGAGACCAAGATAAACTTATTTGGTTCAGATGGTGTCAAGCATGTGTGGAAGGCAACCAGTGGAGTACTAGAAAGACAAGAGTGTCTTGCCTACAGTCAAGCATGGTGGTGGTATTGTCATGGTCTGGGGCTGCATGAGTGCTGCATGAGTGTTGCCAGCACTGGGGAGCTACAGTTCATTGAGGGAACCATGAATGCCAACATGTACTGTGACATACAGAAGCAGAGCATGATCCCCTCCCTCCAGAGACTGGGCTGCAAGGCAGTATTCCAACATGATAATGACCCCAAACACACCTCCAAGACGACTGCTGCCTTGCTAAAGAAGCTGAGCGAAAAAGGCGATGGACTGGCCAAGCATGTCTCCAGACCTAAATCCTATTGAGCATCTGTGGGACATCCTCAAACGGAAGGTGGAAGAGTGCAAGGTCTCTAACATCCACCAGCTCTTTGATGTCGTCATGGAGGAGTGGAAAGAACTCCAGTGGCAGCCTGTGAAGCTCTGGTGAACTCCATGCCCAATAGGGTAAAGGCAGTGCTAGAAAAAAATATTGACACTTTGGGCCTAATTTGGACATTTTCACTTAGGGGTGTACTCACTTTTGTTGACGGTGGTTTAGACAGTAATGTGTTGAGTTATCTTGAGGGGACAGCAAATTTACAACGTTATACAAGCTGTACACTCACTGCTTTACATTGTAGCAAAGTGTAATTTCTTCAGTGTTGTCACATGAAAAGATATAATAAAATATTTACAAAAATATGAGGGGTGTACTCACTTTTGTGAGGTACTGTACATTACTGTAAGTAACTGCATGCATGGAACTCTATGCGTAATTTACTCTGCTTAAATGTAAGTAGCCATTTGGCTTTGTTTTCTATTTGTCCTAATAAACGTTATTACACTATCTGGGATCCTACTTTTGTTTCATATGCTACGGAGACGATTATCTGGCTAGAGTGGATTTGGAGGTGCCGTTCAGCTCTCCCCGCTTAAAGCCCGCAGAGGCTATCTGCCTGTGAACATTGTTTGCCTAGAGATAGGTAAACAATGGCATTCTGGTAAGAGTACCTGATTCATATCACGTTTGGTGTCTTTAACTTTTCTTATAAATTTGCCTGGTGAAGGAAGTTCTCCTATCAATTCTGTGGAGCTACTTTGAACTTTATTTTTGGCACTAATTAGTTTGCCTATTTTTATACTGGGTTTTACTGGTGAAGGAAATCCTCTGGAATCACATTGGACTTTTGTTTTCATATTTTGGTATTGTTTGTTTGCACTTTATAGTTGCAAATTACTGCATTCTAAGATTGCTATTATCACATATGTTGTGTTTTTTTATCAGCTGTTTAGCACTTGCACTTTATTTACTTATTCACTTTATTATTGCACTTTATTCAATTACTTAAGTATTTATTGGCTGCGCAGTTTTCTTTAGTTCATGGAACTCTATTACATCAAGAATTATACATTATGTATAGAGTTTGGTTTTGTTAGTTAAAAAAAAAGATTCAGGATGTGTATTTATTCAAAGCATAAAAAATATTTTACAATAACTATTACGAGTTTCTAGCGTAAACGATAACTCCACTTTTGTGGGGGAAAAAAATATAAAATAAAGAAAAAAAATACTGACAAATTGTAACTAAATGTTATTAACAATCACCTTTCCCTTTCAATCTGCAGCTCTGTCATTTTTTGTAAAATACAATGCAATATGGAAACCTGGAGGCATTTTGTACACAGTGGGTGTAGAAACCCCCCCCCCCCCCCCCCAAAAAAAAAATGTAATTTCTTGCTTGTGTGATTGGCTCACTTACCCTCCCAGAAGTCTGCACTAAGATACAAGTCATGTTTTGAGCATTCTTTGCACAAAAAAATTTAATTTTGTAACATACTCCCAAAGGAAAATCCCCTCTAAAGGGATGCAGACCTTGCCACTAACCATGTTAGAGCCCTGAAGGTGCAGCAGCTGATTGATAATTATACAATCACTTACATGTATATTCACTCTGAATATGGACACAGACAAACAAACAGCTGTTATTTCAGAATAACAAAAGGTAGGAATCTGCAACAAAGTTTGTTAAAATCCCTGCAATGCACATTGATCAATCAGAGGGGGGTGCTTTTTTCTCAACAGAAATTAAGTTACACTTTAAAGGGAGATGATGACACTGCTGCATCCATTTCTAGTTCATCTGCTTTGTTAATATGTCTGATTATTTTTGGTTATTTTTGTTTGTCAATGTATTACCACCCATGAATGAATGCCTATGAGAGACATACAATTTAAATCTGGTGCTTTTTGTTATTGCCTTGAATTTTGGAGAAATGTTAGTAGCAATGTATTCAGTCTTACTCCCCTATTCCCTCCACAAAGTCTGGAACTTGTCAGAGCCCAATTTTGTCACACAATGTATTGTGGTAAAGCGTATTTCCTAAAATTCGTATGCTTTTAATGCAACTAATGTAATTACCTAAATTCATTTGATTTCAGCCTCTTGAAATACCTTGTACAAGAGAGCGTGGGATAGGGAGGGGCAGGACTGGGAGTCAGCAAGTAAGCCAGGGGTGCTGTATGTAAGGCCTCATACACACAAGCTGTAAAGCTAGTACAGACGCCAGGAAAAAAACTGTGATAAAAACGTGAATTTATCAGCATTTTGCATTGGGGTCAGTGCACGTTTAGCCATGCTAGCTTTTAGCAGCTTTTCACTGCCTCTATTCAAAATCAATGGTTCCCTATGGGAGCCCATTGATTTGAGTAGAAGTCACACCAGAAGTCGGATCATGATGATTGTGTGTTGAGGATCTTAAAGGGGAACCCCCACCAAATTGAAAAATAAAATTGTGGGGGCTCCCCCCAAGACAATACCAGACCCTTCAGTCTGGTATGCATTTTAAGGGGAACCCCCACACCAAAAAATTTGTGGGGCCCCCCCAAGATCCATTCCAGACCCTTATCCAAGCATGCAGCCCGGCAGATCAGGAAAGGGGGGATGAGCAGGAGCCCCCTCCTGGACCATACCAGGCTACTGCCCTCAACATGGGGGGTGGGTGCTTTGGGGGCACCCCAAAGCACCTTGCCCCCATGTTGATGAGGACAAGGGCCTCTTCCCAAAAACCCTGGCCAGGCGGGTGCTTATCAGTATCTGGAAGCCCCCTTTAACAAGGGGGCCCCAGATCCCGGCCCCCACCCTATGTGAATGAGTATGGGGTACATTGTACCCCTACCCATTCACCTAAAAAAGAGTGTCAAAAATAGACAGAGTACACAGGTTCTTAAAGTATTTTATTAAGGCAGCTCCGGCATCTCTTCCGATTTCTTCTCCCCTCTCTGGTTCTTCTCCCTCCTCCAGTAATGTCTTCTCCCTCTGCTGGTTCTGATTCTTCTCCCCTGTCTTCTCCCTCTTCTTCTGGATCTTCTCTCTGTGCTGTCTTCTTCCTCTGTTCTTCTTCTGAGTTTAACTCAACGCAATCTCCTGGTGTATTGCTGGGTCCACTGTGTGCCATGACTTATATTGGCATGGGGCAGGGCCACCTGCTGACGTAAATCAGAGGCCCTGCCCCCTTGTGACATCACCACCCCATCATGCCCCAGTCAGTGACATCACAAGGGGGCAGGGCCTCCGGGTGGTGTCGGCGGGTGGCCCCGCCCCATGCCAATATAAGTCATGGCAGACGGCGGACCCAGTGTTACACCGGAAGATCGCGTTGAGTCAACATTGGAAGAAGAACAGAGGAAGAAGACAGAAGAGAGAGAAGACCCGGGAGAAGAGGGAAAAGACAGCACAGAGAGAAAACCCGGCAGATGAGGGAGAAGATAGAGCAGAGAGGAGAAGAACCGGAGAGGGGAGAAGAACCAGCAGAGGGAGAAGACATCGCCAGAGGAGGGTGAAGAGTCAAAGAGGGGAGAATAAATCAGAAGAGACGACGGAGTAGCCTTTATAAAATACTTTAAAAACCTGTGTACTGTGTTTATTTTTGACACTTTTTTAGGTGAATGGGTAGGGGTACAGTGTATCCCATACTTATTGATATAGGGTGGGGGGCCGGTATCTGGGCGCCCCCTGTTAAAGGGGGCTTCCAGATTCCGATAAGCCCCTGCCTGCAGACCTAACAACCTCCGGCCAGGGTTGTCGGGAAGAGGCCCTTGGGGTGGGGGGTGCAGGACCCCCTGCCCCAAAGCTCCCACCCCCCCAATGTTTAGAGCATGTGCCCTGGTATGGTCCGGGGGCGCTCGCTCACCCCCCCTTTCCTGACCAGGCTGCATGCTCGGATAAGGGTCTGGTATGGGTTTTTGGGGGACCCCACACCATTTTTTTTGGTGTGGGGGCTCCCCTTTAAATCCATACCAGACCAAAGGGTCTGGTACCTTTTAGGGGGGAACCCCACACCAATTTAATTTTTCATTTTGGCAGGAGGTTCCCCTTCAAGGTCCTCAGCACACAAGTCACACTGTAAGTCGGATCATCATGATCCGACTCCTGGTGTGACTTCTATTCAAATCAATGGGCTCCCATAGGGAACCATTGATTTTGAATAGTGGCAGAGAAATGCCAGACGAGGCTTAATGCTCTGTATACAGCATTAAACCATGTTTAATAGCTTTTACCGGCATCTGGCGTTTTTACAGTTCTAGCACTGGAGCCTCAAAACGAGCTGGTCCTAGGGGTTTTTTTGGAGCTTAAAAATGCCTATGCCACTTACAGCTTAAAAATGCCTGTGTGTGTATGAGGCCATTGAATAACATGGAGAGGCATTTTTACGCTACAAAAAAAGCTCCTAAATGCAGCTGTAAAAACGTCCGTGTGTATGAAGCCTAAATGTGTTGACAAAGGCAATACTGTTAAAAGGAGAAAACAAAATGAGCAAAGTAATGACCTTATCAGACTGCACCTGCTTTTTTATTGGTTACATGGAAGGCAAAAGTGTCATGTACATGCACATGTGTATTATGACCGTCGGCTTGGGAGAATGCAAAACGTGTCAAAATTGCGGCACAATTTTACAGTGATTTTGTTGCGTTTTGCTACTGGCGGTCAAAACTTTCCTATCCTGAACGGGATTTTTCTGCGTTCAGGAGAGGGGGGCTGAACCTCCTCTAACCGCAGTAGCTCCTAAACCATCCTAAAAGCCTATGTGTACATGGACTCAGATTTTCCGTAATTATGTCCACAATTTCAAAGTGCCCAGATGTGAATGACAAACTGAATGGCATCTAAAATCACGGTCCAGTTCTGTGGCAAACTGCATTCCGTGAAGCTTGTCATCTCCAAAACATTTCTGTAAATTTAGTGCCAAAATGTCAAATGTCACACTAGTGAAGAGGCCTACAGGATACTGAGCATGACAGATGAGAAGGAAGGGGAAGCTTCACTGTCAGAATCACAATCTGATTCAGGCTCACTATACAAACCTGTAGAGAGCAACAGCACCCTGACAGATAGCTCTGACAGTGGAGTAGCGGTCCCTGCTAAGGTCAGGCGTACATGACCCCATTCTTCTTTGTTGCTGAGGTGCAATAAACACATGGTTGTCATATGCAGCAGAGAGCCAGTACTAGTCCCGCTCAACCTTCTAGTGAACTGGCAAGCACCAGCAGTCTAGTACTCCTGGTCATAGACAAACCAGCACTGCAGTAACACTTGGTGAAATGGCGAGTCTCATAAGTGCAGTTCAAGCTGGTGCGGTGGCTAGCACTAATAGTGTCCTGCAGCCTCCAAGAGTTCGAACACAGGCCCATAGAGCCCATAGTGCCCTCCCTTTTATGAGCTGTTTTTCATGGACCAAAGCAATTTATATGCTGGCCAATTTATCGCTGCAAACCCAAATTTGACCCATGCCAGAGCATTTGGCTGGAAACCTATAAAGGTTCCCTAATATTCCCTCCTCACGGGCATTACTACAAAGAGTGAGTTGCGGTCGTATTGGGACACTGACCCAATTCACCATATGCTTGTGTTCTCTGTTTCCATGGCCAGGGCTAGATATGAGCAAATCTTGCGGTTCATGCACTTCAACAACAATGAACTCTGTCGTCCTCTGGGTGACTCTTAACATGATCAGCGCCATAAAATTCGGCCTTGTGTTCAAACAATTTCTCCCCAGCAAGCATGCCAAATATGGGGTCAAGATGTATAAGCTCTGTGACAGGGCCACAAGCTATACATATAGTTGTATGGTTTACAGGGAAAAGATAGCAGTCTGGAGCCCCCCAAATGCCCAGATTACATAGGGAGCAACGGCAAGATTGTTTGGGACTTGGTGTCACACTTGTTAGGAAAGGGGTACCAATGGCTTCTAGATACCCAACTTAGATGGGGGGAGAGAGCCTGCTTATGTTTCAATGAATTGTTTGCCGTGATATGGAAGGACAAAAGGAACGTTTTCGTTCTGTCTTTCATTCACACAGACACGGCAGTCCAAATTACTACAGCAACTGGTGTTGTTGAGAAGCCCCTCTGTATCCATGAATTCAACCTCAAAATGGGAGGGGTGGACTTTAATGACCAGATGATGGAGCCGTACTTAATTGCCCATAAGGCCAGACACTGGTACAAATGGGTGCCTATATACTTATTTCAATTGGCTCTGTTCAACGCTTATATACTATACAAAGCATCTTCCTAAAATTCTAGGAAGAGATCATCATAGCCCTTCTGTTTCCAGACCATGCTGTGGCCCAACTTCCCAATTCAAATGCAGTGAGCCGGCTGCATAAGAGGCATTTTGCAGATGTCCTCCCTGGTACCCCTAACAAAAGATCACCCCAAAGATGTTGTGTCTGTAGAAAATGCGGACATAGGCATGACACCTGCTGTTATTGTCCCTCCTGTCCTGACCAACCTGGCCTCTGCATCGGGAAATGTTTCCGTCGCTACTGCACACTGGTGGAGTATTAGCAATACGTACAGCACGGCACAGTCCTAGGGCACACTATCACACAAGGTCCCGAAAGATGAGATGGCCATCGCATATTGAGAGATCCGAAACTGGAACCTTTACAGTTACAAAAAAAGTGTTAAAAAAAAAAAATATATATATATATATATATATATATATATATATATACACAGTATCTCACAAAGGTGAGTACACCCCTTACATTTTTGTAAATATTTTATTCTATCTTTTCATGTGACAACACTGAAGAAATGACACCTTGCTACAATGTAAAGTAGTGAGTGAGTAGCTTATATAACAGTGTAAATTTGCTGTCCACTCAAAATAACTCAACACACAGCCATTAATATCTAAACCGCTGGCAACAAAAGTGAGTACACCCCTAAGGGAAATGTCCAAATTGGGCCCCGAAGTGTCAATATTTTGTGTGGCCACCGTTATTTTCCAGCACTGCCTTAGCCCTCTTGGGCATGACGTTCTCCAGAGCTTCACAGGTTGCCACTGGAGTCCTCTTCCACTCCTCCATGATGACATCACAGAGGTGGTAGATGCTAGAGACCTTGCGCTTCTCCACCTTCCATCTGAGGATGCCCCACAGATGGTCAATAGGGTTTAGGTCTGGAGACATACTTGGTCAGACCATCACCTTTACCCTCAGCTTCTTTAGCAAGGCAGTGGTCATCTTGGAGGTGTGGTTGGGGTCGTTATCATGTTAGAATACTGCCATGCAGCCCAGGGAGGGGATCGTGCTCTGCTTCAGTATGCTTCAGTACATGTTGGAATTCATGGTTCCCTCAATGAACTGTAGCTCCCCAGTGCCAGGAGCACTCATGTAGCCCCAGACCATGACACTCCGACCACCATGCTTGACTGTAGGCAAGATACACTTGACTCTGACAGGCTGACCCCCCCACCCCTTCAACCTCTGCAGCAATGCTGGCAGCACTCATACGTCTATTTCCCAAAGACAACCTCTGGATATAACGCTGAGCATGTGCACTCAACTTCTTTGGTCGACCATGGCGAGCCCTGTTCTTAGTGGAACCTGTCCAGTTAAACCTCTTTATGGTCATGGCCACCATGCTGCAGCTCAGTTTCAGGGTCTTGGCGATCTTCTTATAGCCTAGGCCATCTTTATGTAGAGCAACAATTATTTTTTTCCAGATCCTCAGAAAGTTCTTTGTCATGAGGTGCCATGTTGAACTTCGAGTGACCAGTATGAGAGAGTGAGAGCAATAGCACCAAATTTAACACACCTGCTCCCCATTCACACCTGAGACCTTGTAACCCTAATGAGTCACATGACACCGATGAGGGAAAATGGCTAATTGGGTCCAAATTGGACATTTTCACTTAGGGGTGTACTCACTTTTGTTGCCAGTGGTTTAGACTTTAATGGCTGTGTGTTGCGTTATTTTGAGAGGACAGCAAATTTACACTGTTATACAAGCTGTACTTTCACTACTTTACATTGTAGCAAAGTGTTATTTCTTCAGTGTTGTCACATGAACATATATAATTAAAAAATTAACAAAAATGTGAGGGATGTACTCACTTTTGTAAGATACTGTATATATATATATATATATATATATATATATATATATATATATATACAGTACTGCCCATAATTATTCATACCCCTGGCAAATTTTGACTTAAAGTTACTTTTAT
>BLSH010023598.1:275718-287294 GCA_018402905.1 Glandirana rugosa
TCCCATTAATCCTACGAAATCTTGTCGAACCTGATATATATATATACAGTACTGCCCATAATTATTCATACCCCTGGCAAATTTTGACTTAAAGTTACTTTTATTCAACCAGCAAGTAATTTTTTGGCGGGAAAGGACATAGGTGTCTCCCAAAAGATAATAAGACGATGTGGAAAAAAAATTATTCATACCCCTGGCAAATTTTGACTTAAAGTTACTTTTATTCCACCAGCAAGTAATTTTTTGGCGGGAAATGACATAGGTGTCTCCCAAAAGATAATAAGACGATGTGGAAAAAAAACATTTCTCAGCTTTTATTTACATTTGAGCAAAAAGTGTCCAGTCCAAAACTATTCATACCCTTCACAAACTGTCACAGTCTGTGGGAAAATCAAAAGTTCTATACCATTCCAAATAGTCCAAGCTGTTCTAAAGCATCCTAATTACCCTGATTAATTGGGAACAGCTGTTTTAATCAACTCAAAAGGTGAAAAACAGCAGCTCTCTGCAGTTGGTTTGTGGACAGTCATGGCTAAGACAAAGGAGCTCAGTGAGGACCTGCGGCTGCCTATTGTGGCTGCTCACAAGTCAGGAAAGGGCTACAAGGCCATTTCTTAGGCTCCATTTACACTGAGGCTGTTAAACGGACGTTCAGGGGCATTTGGACGTTTTTTCCAGCTGCCCCTGAACTAATTTAATGATATCTTATGTGTACATTTACACAGAACGTCTATAGTTGTTTTGAGGCAGTCACGTTTAAAGGCTTTTTCTGAACGCAAAAAAATAGGTTCAGGCGTCGAGTTTAATGTCGTTTGAAACGCCGAACACTGCTAAATGCCACTAAACGCTGCTAAACGCCAGTAGCCGCGTTTAGGAGCATTTGTGCCTAAAAGCAAAGGGGAATATATTTTTTTGGATGGATGAAGAGAGAGAGAGAGAGAGAGAGAGAGAGAGAGAGAGAGAGAGAGAGAAAGGGATGTAAAGAGAGAGCAAGGTATGGAGAGAGAGAGGGATGGAGAAAGATGTTGGTGGAGAGAGATCAATATATACACATATGATAGTGATCAAAAGACGTTCTTCTGATTACGCACTCTCCCTCATGTTTGTGTCCATGCGAGCAAGACACGGCCGAATCTTTTCTAGGAGAAGGTCAAAGGTGGTAATAGACATGCGTGTGAAATTGAAAAATGTAATTCCGCAGCTGGACATAAATATTAGAAAAGTAGCCTGTTGACATGCGTTGGTCCATCAACGCATGAGTCCAGTAGCGACGAACTCTGGTCCTCACACGCGATTTTCGCCTTGATTCAACCCTCCGCAGCAGCAACAAGAGGAGCATTTCCTGACACATGCTCATCATGTTATCCATATCGGCAACACAAGAAATAACAGCACTCTCTCGAAGTACACTGCTCTCTCTACTGCTGCAGCTACTGACTCTACTCTCACAGAATGGCTTAAATAGTTAACAAATACTGTTTATTTTGGATTTGGGAGGGTCTCCAGGAGGTCTCCTGAGGTTATCTTCAAAAACGCTTCTGAACGCAAATGCCTCTAAATGCCGCTAAATGCTGCTAAACGCCACATGTAAACACATCTAACTGGGCGTTTTTAAACGTTGTTTTGAAGCTGTCAATTTATGTCGTTCAGGGGAGGTTGTGTAACGTCCCATGTAAATGAAGCCTAAATGTTTTCAAGTTCCAGTGGCTACAGTGCAAAGTATTATTAAAAAATACAAGATGTTCCGCACTGTGGAAAATCTCAGAGGACATGGTCGGAAGCCAAAAGTGACACCTGTGCTGGCCAGGAGGATAGTTAGAGAGGTGAAAAAGAATCGAAGGATCACCACCAAGGCCATCCTGGTGAATCTGGGCTCTGCTGGTGGCAATGTCTCAAGGCAAACAATCCAACGGCCACTGCACACTGCTGGGTTCCACGGATGCAGACCAAGGAAGAAGCCACTTCTCCAGACAAGGCACACAAAAGCTTGCTTGCCCTTTGCAAAAGCTCATCTGGACAAAGAAGAAGGCTTCTGGTCTTCTGTGTTATGGTCAGATGAAACAAAAATTGAATTGTTTGGTCACAATGATGTTTCCTTCATTTGGCGTAAAAAAGGAGAAGCCTTCAACCCAAAGAACACCATTCCCACTGTCAAACATAGTGCTGGGAACCTAATGCTTTGGGGGTGTTTTTCAGCCAATGGATCAGGGAACCTAATCACAGTAAACATCACCATGAAAAAAGAGCAATGCATGAGGATTCTCAACAACAACATCAGGCAGTCTGCAGAGAAACTTGGCCTTGGGGACCAGTGGACATTTCAGCATGACAATGACCCAAAACACACAGCAAAAGTGGTGAAGAAATGGTTAGCAGACAACAACATTAACGTTTTGGAGTGGCCCAGCCAGAGCCCAGACTTGAATCCAATTGAGAATCTGTGGAGGGAGCTAAAGATCAGGGTGATGGCAAGAAGACCCTCCAACCTGAAAGATTTGGAGCTCATTGCTAAAGATGAATGGGCAAAAATACCTGTGGAGACATGCAAAAAGCTGGTCTGCAATTATAGGAAGTGATTGATTGTTGTACTAGCCAATAAAGGCTTTTCTATTGATTATTGAGAAGGGTATAAATAATTTTGGACTGGACACTTTTTGCTCAAATGTAAATAAAAGCTGAGAATTTTTTTTTTCCACTATAATGCCTCTTGTACATCGTCTTATTATCTTTTGGGAGACACCTATGTCATTTCCCATCAAAAAATTACTTGCTGGTTGAATAAAAGTAACTTTAATTCAAAATTTGCCAGGGGTATGAATAATTATGGGCAGCACTGTATATATATATATATATATATATATATATAAATGAAAAAGCCAAAAATATTTGTCATTTTATTGTACTTCTCTCTCTATATTTCTGCTCTGTTTTACTGTATTTTATGCTTCACTGTAATGTTTTATTGTTACTGTGTTTTATCGTGTTTGCTTTGCAGATATTTCATTCTACTGTTATACTGTACTGTTACTGTTTTTTATTCTTAACCGTAGTTTGCTTGGTTACTGATTTATGTATTTTGACAGCAACAGAGTTTGCTCTCACGATATGTAAATCAGTGACTCTAGTGCTTTAGGAGGTGATTTCACCACCACAGTTAAAAAAGAGCATATATGCCAAAGCATAGGGCAGGGGTGGACATAGGGGCGTATCGCCCCTATGCTTCAGCATATATTTGTATTTACTTTTCTTGGCAGAGATTTCTTTGTCCACATTGATTGATGTGAATGGAGGAATCTGCTAGGTTCTTTTTTTTTTCATTCACCTCAACGGTGAATATATTCCCATCATTAGAAGTGGGTAGATGCAGGGTGATATTCGGAAGGTGGGCATACCACCGATTAATCAATATGAGTGGAATAATCTGTTAGGCTCTATTTTTTCATTTAACTCAAAGGCTGCATGAAAAAAAGAGTATTACAATATATGCCCAACAAGGACCGGCGACCTACTGGTATGTTGCTGGATTTTGAGTGGTTATACCAGAACGATGCCTGCAGGTTTAGGTATCATCTTGGTGTCATTTTTTTCAGCCGGCGGTCGGCTTTCATGTAAAAGCAATCCTAGTGGCCAATTAGCCACTAGACTGCTTTTACAAGCAGTTGGAGGGAATGTTCCCCCCCCCTCCCACCGTCTTCCATGGTTTTCTCAGGCTCTCCTGTCCCACCGGGGAACCCGAGAATTCAGTCCGTGGTTCCACTAGCTGACCATAGAGCTGATCAGAGACCAGAATGGCTCCAATCATCTCTATGGCCTAAGAAACCGGAAGCTACGAGCATCTCATGACTTTGGCTTTGCCAGCTATAAACCTCGCCATTGGGAAATTTGAAAAGCATCTTATCACACCGATCTAGGTGTGGTCAGATGCTTTAAGGGCTGAGGAGTGATCTAGAGTCTAATAGACCCCAAATTTTTCAAAAAAGAGTACCTGTCACTACATATTGCTGTCAGAGGGGATATTTACATTCCCTGTGATAACAATAAAAATAATAAAAAAAAACAAAAAAAAATAAAAGGGACAGTGTAAAAATAAAATAAAAAAGTAAAATAAATAATTAAAAAAAAAAAAGAATTAAGGCACCCCTGCCCCCCCCCCGTGCTTATGCGCAAAGGCAAATGCAAGCATCAGTCTCGAGTCATATGTAAACTGCAACTTGCACCATGCATGTGAGATATCACCACAAACATCGGATTGAGGGCAATAATTATAGTAGTAGTATAGATGTTACTCTCGTGCTACCACATGAATAAACAAATAGGTGAGGTTTTATATTTAAGTAGCTATCAGCTGCTGCTAGCACTCGTTTGCTTATCCCTGGCTAATAAAAGTGACAAAGTTATATGAAATGTGCTGCGCTGCTCAGAATTGTGTATCCCAATATAAAAGTTAAATTGTATAACAATTATTTAGATGTGGTGCGTACACCTTTAAATGAATAGATAAAGTGACTTGTGCAATAAATAAACATTCATAAATATGTGTATTATGTGATTTCATCAACTGACAATTTCAAAATTCATCAAATCAGTTGTGGAAATAGCAAAAAAAAAATTAAATAAACAGTAATAAAGTTCTATGGGGTTTATAATATAGTCCCTCCACCAATAGTTAACAAAGTGTTGAGATGCTGTTATCTGTGCTTCAGTTTTTTCACCTCTGTGCTCACTAGCCTTTCACCTTAAAGAGGAATTGCAGTCTGCTCACATAATTTGTAATAAAAACATCTTTGCCATTCTGAAGCTTCCCTCCAACCACTTTGCATATTCATTTATATATACTGTGATTCTGTACTTGCCAAATTTGCTGCAGAAATCTCCCTCCACTGAGTCTGGCTGCAGTCATTTTAACTGTGGGCAGCTGAAGCTGCTGCCTGTTCACTTCCTGGATTTACACAGACACACAGAGTCCCACCTTCAGCTTTGCGGCACTCATTTGGCCCTCTTATGACTTCCTCCTCCCTTCCTGGCAAAGTCTAACGAGATTGAGAGAGAGAGTTGTGCATGATGTCATACGCCGAGGCATTTTTCCAGCCAAGAAATAGGAAGTGGGCTGTATAAGGTATTTACTGGCAGAAAAAAAAAATTTACTATCCAAAGTTAACCACTTCAGCCCCAAAAGGTCTTCCCACTTTAGGACCAGAGCACTTTTTGAGATTCGGCACTGCGTCATTTTAACTGACAATTGCGCGGTCATGCGACTTTGTACCCAAACGAAATTTGCGTCCTTTTTTTCCCACAAATAGTGCTTTCTTTTGGTGGTATTTGATCCCTTCTGTGTCATTTCTGATCACTGCTATAAACAAAAAAAGAGCAGCAGTTTTGCAAAAAAAAAAACAAATTTCTTACTTTTTGCTAAAATACAAATAAAAAAAAATGAAAAACAAATTTTTTTTCCATCGATTTTGGCCGATTTATATTCTTCCTCATATTTTTGGTAAAAAAAAAAATCGCAATTGGTGTTTATTGATTGGTTTGCACAAAAGTTGCTGCATTTACGGATGATGAGAAATCATTTCTGGGGTTTTAATTTATTTTATTTTTTTTACTAGAAATGGCGGCGATCTGCGGTTTTTAGCAGTACTGCAATATTGCAGCGGACATGTCGAACCATTTTGACACTTTTTTGGGACCATTGGCATTTATACAGCGATCAGTGCTATAAGATGCACTGATTACTGTGTAAATGCCATTGGCAGTGAAGAGGTTAACCTGGAGGGGGCGCTCTAAGGGTTAACTGTGTTACCTGGGCATGTTCTAACTGTATGTGGGCTGGCCTGGCTGGGGGAAGGGAGTGATCACGGCTTCCATATACAGGAAGCCTGTGATCACAGCCCTTCCCCCTCTAACAGAACGAAGATCTGTGTTTACTAAAACGGACCTCCATTCTTTCACTGCAGAGGGGCCATTGCGGGTAGCCGGCGGCGATCAAGTCTGCCCTACCCACTCCCTGGCTTCCCCAAACACAGTGAGTGCGCAAGCGCGCCTCCGGCGGCGCGTGCATGCTCACAGTGGAGGATATCGCAGCCGTCGTTATATGACGGCGGTTTGCGATATCGAGTCACTTTGTCGCCATCCGACTGCGGTCGGCGGCCGGCAAGTGGTTAAAACAACAAGGGCAGAGGATTTAATAGATGGAAAGATGAAAAAATGACTGAAGTTCCGCTTTAATTAGGCTAGGTATAAGTCGTAAATGATAATATCAGTACTCATCGCTATGGCCTCCTCTCGCCACTAGGGGTCCTCTTTGTGCTTCTCCCGCCCTAAACTCAGATGATATGATGCAATATTCCCCGGGGTTCACCTTAGGTTATCCTTGGATGATTCACTCAGAATATGGGGAGAGAGATACTCTCATAGCGTGATCCCATTTCAGTAAAAAAAAGTTTTATTAAAGAAAGTAGTTAATACACTCACATTTCAGATAAAAATACAGGCATCAATCCACAAGTGCAGAACTCGAAACCGTGTGTGCGTCACTTCCAATGTTCCTCCACTCTCACCCTATGCATTACGTCATGCCCACGTGACTACCTCAGGGGATTATGGGGAATGTAGGAAGTGAGCTTAAATATAGCAATGTTAATTAGCTTAGACGCAGCGGCCATATTCTAGAAGTCCAAGCTGCTCGGGTTTTTCTTATGGGCAATTTGATGCATACTGGCAATACAGCATATAGTTTAACCACTTGCCGTCCGCCCACCGTCAAATGACGACGGAGCGGAACGGCTATTGTTCTGGGCAGAGGTCATATGATGTTTGCCCTTGGGCACGTGCATCCCAGTTCTGTCGGTGGCGGAGTGTCCCCGGTACACACCGCATGATCAACGGGGGTAAATAGCCATTGGTCATGACTGTTTACCATCTGATCGGCCGTGACAAATCCACGGCTGATCACAAATGGTACTGCCCCCATTTACACGGCGCATGCGCGCGATTGGGAGCACGCTGCGCATGCGCGTCGGTGGCGGCGTGTTCCCAGGGAACACTGCCTGTCACCGGCACTGGTATCAGCCGCTGGCCGGTGGCTGTTACCTTGTGATCGGCTGTGATCTACTCACAGCTGATCACATGAAATGTAAACAGAGCAGTAACTCCAGTTTCCAGTGTGAGGAGAGAAGAGCTAGGATCAGTGAGTTACTGATCTGTAAAGCACCAAACACACACCTGTCACATCACCCCTGCCCCCCCCAATGCACCTGTCACCCAACAGTCACCCCATCTGCCCCATAAAGTGCACCTGTCATCAGACTGCCATCATAAAGTGCACCTGTCACCCATCACCCATCAGTGAATGTGGCGTGTCACCCGTCACCCATCAGTGACCATGTCATGTCACCTGTCACCCATCAGTGACGTGGCGTGTCACCTGTCACCCATCAGTGACCGTGGCCTGTCACCCTTCACCGATCACTGACCATGGCCTGTCACCCGTCACCCATCGGTGACTGTGGTGTGTCACCCGCCACCCATCAGTGGCCATGGCGTGTCATCTGTCACCCATCAGTGACTGAGGCGTGTCACCTGTCACTGACCTTGGCCTGTCACCCGTCACCCATCAGTGACCACCACCAGTCACCCATGGCCTTTCACCCATCAGTGACCAATGCCATTCACCCATCACCCATCAATGACCAGTCACCCATCAATGACCACCACCAGACTCCAGTCACCCATCAGTGACCACTGCCATCACCCATCAGGGACCCCTGCCAGTCACCCATCACCCATCAGTGACCACCGCCAGACACCCATCAGTGACCATAGCCAGACACCCGTCACCCATTAGTGACCACCACCAGACACCCGTCACCCATCAGTGACCACTGCCAGACACCCGTCACCCATCACTGACCGCTGCCAGACACCCGGCACCCATCAGTGACCCCCGCCAGACACCCGGCACCCATCAGTGACCAAAACCAGTCACCCATCAGTGACCACCATCAGTCACGCATCACCCATCAGTGACCACCGCCAGTCACCTATCAGTGAGCACCGCCAGTCACCCGTCACCCATCAGTGACCACCACCAGTCATCTATTAGTGACCACCGCCAGTCACCCATCACCCATTAGTGACCACCGCCAGTCACCCGTCACCCATCAGTGACCTCCACCAGTCACCCATCTGTGACCATTGCCAATCACCTGTCAGAGACCGTCATCACCTATTAGTAAACATCACCTGTAAAAGTCTCACACATTTGGTATTGCCATACTCAGGGGGAATAGTAGAATGTATTTTGGGGAGTCATTTTTGCTATGTACATGCTATGTGTTGGAAATATCATATAAATGGACAACCTTGTGTAAAAATAAACGCGTTTTCATTTTTTTTCCACATTTTCCAAAAACTACTGGAAAAAAATTACATGTTCAAAAAACTCATTATGCCTCATAGATTATATGTTGGGGTGTTTGCTTTCCAAAATGGGGTCATTTTGTGGGCAATTCCATTGTCCTGGTGCTCCAGGACCTTCAAAATTGTAATAGGTAGGTGGTTGAGAAATGAGATGTGTAATTTATGCTTGTAGAACGCCTAAAAGTGCTAGTTCCATGTTGGGCCTCTGTATGTGGCCAGACTGTGTAAAAGTTTTACACATGTGGTATTGCCATACTCAGGGAGAGTAGTAGAATGTATTTTGGGGTGCCATTTTTGCTACATACATGCTATGTGTTGGAAATATCATATAAATGGACAACTTTGTGTAAAAAAAATGTGTTTTCATTTTTCCCCACATTTTCTAAAAGCTACTGGAAAAAAATGACACGTTCAAAAGAATCATTATGCCTCATAGATTATATGTTGGGGCGTTTGCTTCCCAAAATGGGGTAATTTTGTTAGCAATTCCATTGTCCTGTTGCTCCAGGACCTTCAAAAGTGTAATAGGTGTTTGAGAAATGAGATGTGTAATTTATGCTCATAGAACGCCTGAACGTGCTAGTTCAATGTTGGGCCTCTGTATGTGGACATGCTTTGTAAAAGTCTCACACATGTGGTATCACCATACTCAGGAAGAGTAGCAGATGTATTTTGGGGTGTAATTTTTGCTAAGTGCATGCTATGTGTTGGAAATATCATATAAATTGACAACTTTGTTTAAAAAAAAATGCCTTTTCATTTTTTTCCCACATTTTCCACATTTGGAAAAAAATGACATGTTCAAAAGACTCATTATGCCTCATAGATTATACGCTGGGGTGTTTGCTTTCCAAAATGGGGTTTGTGTGGGAAATTCCATTGTCCTGGTGCTTCAGGTCCTTCAAAAATGTGTTAGGTCGTCATGACATTAGATGTGTAATTTATGTCCCTAGAATACCTGACGGCGCTCCCTGCATTTTGGGCCTCTGTATGTGGCCAGGCTGTGAAAAAGACATGAGATATTGCCATACTCAGGAGGAGTAACAGAATGTGTTTTGGGGTATAATTTGTGGTATGCATATGCTGGGTGTGAGAAATAACCTGCTAATATATGGCAATTTTGTGAAAAGAAAAAAAATCTTCATTTTGCAAAGAATTGTGGGAAAAAAATTACAACTGCAAAATTTTATGACAGAAACAAAGAAAATGCATTTTTTCACAAAATTTTCAAACGTTTTCTATTCATAGCACAAAAAATAAAGAACCCACTAGTGATTAAATAACACCAAAAGAAAGCTCTATTTGTTTGAAAAAAAGTACGCAAATTTCATATGGGTACAGTGTTGCATGACTGAATAATTGTCATTCAAAGTGTGATAGCACTGAAAGCTGAAAAATGGCTTGCACAGGAAGGGGGTTTTCATGCCCAGTATTGAGGTGGTTAATTTATCGTATTATAGGTGTCCAAATAATAAGTAAATACAGCCGTAGATTATGTAATAAAGGTTATATATAATGAGGGGGGCGTGGCTAGCCGGCGCTGAAGATGGACGCCTGAAACAGAGCTCTACAGCCTGAGGAGAGCACTTCACAACACACAGACAGCCCAGGTCTGTATAAACTGACAGAAATTGCTGACACACTAACTGGGGACACAAGGAACCATGTCCCGCAAGAAGGTGACCGAACGGCAGCCTACAAAGCTGACGGCCTTCTTCTTCAAGCCGGCGGGGAAGGAGGGTGACGGACATGATGGCGCCGAAAACCATCGTTGCAACAAACGCTCGGATCGCCGCGAGGCATACACAGACCTCCCAGACGAGGTTCCAGGAGACACAGATACCTCAACCCTCCACTCACCGACTGCACAAGACGACTCAGGGGGGGAAAATTACACGGGCAGCCCTGCTAAAGCCCGCATGAGACTGGATGCCCTGCAATCTCCGCTACAAACATCCAGACCGCCACTTGAGTCCCAGGCTTCTATTCCCTTACTAAACCACCAGGCCTTAACTAATCCAATGGCGAACTTCCCAACTACAGGCCAACCAGTGATCGACACCACTCTTAAAGAGATGCTGGTATCCCTCCAGACTTCTCTAATGACAGACCTGGCATCTCTCTTCACTAAAATGTCGACGGACATCCGCAACATGGACGGCAGAGTGACGCATATTGAACAAAGCATGGAGACATGCTCCACTACAGTCAATGCCATAATTGACACATATGAAGAAGTCAGGGAGGAACAGGAGTGGGTGCGAGCCAAACTCGCAGATTTAGAAGATAGGTCCCGCAGGAATAATGTTAAGCTAAGGGGGGTCCCCGAATCAATATTGCCTGCAAACCTCCCCAACTACGCCAAAGAACTGATGCGCACCCTTATACCGGAGGCGTCCCCCGGTATGATTCATTACTGTCAGGATCCACAGGATCGCCAAGCCCTCACAGCAGCTTAAATTCCCAGAGATGTGCTCATGAGAGTACACTTTTACCACAAGGAAAAGCTGTTACTCAATGCCAGGAAGATCAACTCACTGCCCCCACCGTACGCAAATCTCCAACTTCTCCCTGACCTCTCCAAATATACCCTTCAACTACGGAGGTACCTCAACACCATCACTAAGGGGCTGAACAATCACAAGATCCAATATAAATGGAGATACCCGGCAACCCTCATCATCACCAGGAATGGAGCATCTCACGTAATTAACAACCTATCCTCTGGGCTCCAACTCTTACACACCTGGGGCATCATCATTACACCACCTGACGACACAGCTTCTTCGCCTCCTCCTCGAACCCTGCGACAACGACACCAACCACCACAACGTCAGCTGGGCAGGAATGCACATAACTTCAACACTTGAAAAAAAAAAGCGACACCTGGGCCTTAAAAGGGGAGACCCCGAGTGACTGGGGACTCACTTTGCCCCCAGACCTCGTGTCTCTCCGAGCTCAACAAGACATCACATGAAGCTCTCCCTGGCTGCAGATCCTGCATCTACCAATCTTCTCTGCTATAGACTGATTACCCCCAATCGTTCGGTAATGCAGCCGAGTTAAGTTCTTGTTTTGTTCTTTTTTTTTTTTTCTCTTTTTGTCAACAGATCTTACCAGGGCTGGCCCAAGGCATTGTGCTGCCTGGGTCCAAGAAT
>BLSH010023598.1:294484-305038 GCA_018402905.1 Glandirana rugosa
GGTCAGATAAACACTAAACACCTCAGCCAAGACCGAACGACGGTAACACCAAAGCATTAACACCACATCCGGCTGGTTAAGATCTCAAACGAATTAACACCCCCAAACCTACCTAAAGGTATCACTACAGTTCCACCCAGAGCTCCGATCCGCCAGAACCGACTCCACAAATCACAAATAGACTGGAAACCCTGGACTACGTGGCCAAACATGGAGAAATATCTTTAATCCTGTTCCCTACTCATGATCTCTGTTTCCTCTCTCCTCGGATACAAAAGTGATCCCACATGGGGTATCCAGGAAAGAGAGGAAATCCACCCATAATCACCATAATACACCAAACACCTATTGGAAACTCGTGTACATTGTCATGTGGAACAGGTGACTCCGGAAACGTATATAAGCGCTGGCCACCCCTCTTCCTTCACTCCTAGAGGATGTTAAACTGAGACACTTATACACTCAGTGTCTTCAACTGACCACAAAAGTTTTCTCTTTGATTTGTTCTATTCCACATATTCACACCAATGTTACCTTGTATTTACATTTGCATTTACTGCATCCGAAAGCTATGCAACAGATAATGACTGAATTGTCTCTTCCTGGAACTATATACAAAAGCTTTCTCTTTGATTTGTTTTATTCCACTTATTCACACCAATGTTACCTTGTATTTACAAATGCATCTATTGTAACCAAAAACTATGCAGCAGACAATGACTGAATTGTCTCTTCCTGTAACTAAACTCATACCAATAAAAATCTTAATGATAAAAAAGATTATATATAATGAGCAAATTTTAAGGTAATGCACCACTGGAAGGTATGGGCGCTGGTTAACTTCTGCGGTCTCCCTGTCCTCTTGCAAAAGGTTTGATATCACTGTCCTGATCTCTTTCAATCACTAGGTAATATAACATGAATCATGCTTTAATAATATACACAACAATTAGCAATTATAATATCATAATTATACTCATAAAATACTCATAAAATAATCATATAGATATTTATATGATATAATTGCTAATTGTTGTGTATATTATTATAGCATGATTCATGTTATACTACCTAGTGATTGAAAGAGATCAGGACAGTGTTATCAAACCTTTTGCAAGAGGACAGGGAGACCACATGAGTTAACCAGCGCCCGTACCTTCCAGTGGTGCATTACCATAAAATTTGCTCATTAGATATAATCTTTATTACTTACTCTATGGCTGTATTTACTCATTATTCGGACACCTATAATATGATAAATTAAACTATATGCCGTATTGCCATTATGCATCAAATTGTCCATAAGAAAAACCTGAGCAACATCCACCATTTTAATCTATAGGGCCTACGCTTTCAAAATACAGTATATATAATGACACTGAAAGAAAGGATAGGCAGCACTTCCACATGCAAAAAATATTTCCTTTTTTAATGTAGTCCAAAAAATATGTAAACGCAAATAGATGGGTACATCTATTTGCTCGACCCTCGAGCGAAACGCGTCAACCCAGCCTGTCTCTCTCCCCTGTCTGTACCCATCTATTTGCTTTTACATATTTTTTGGTCTACATTAAAAAAGGAAATATTTTTTGCATTTAGGAAAGTAGACACACCAAGCTACTTGCTGAGAGGCATGTTGAGTCCATGGAATATTTTATATTTTGCCACAAGTTTCAGGAAAATTACACATTTTATTTACACAAAATTGTCACTAAATAATATATTACTCACACATGGCATGGGTATATGTGAAATTACTCCCCAAAATACATTCTGCTGCTTCTCCTGAGTATGGGGATACCACATGTGTGAAACTTTTTGGGAGCCTAGCTGCATACAGGAGACCGAAAACCAATCACCGCCTTCAGGCTTTCTAAGGGCTTAAAATGGTGCTTTTACTCCTCACTACCTATCACAGTTTTGGAGGCCCTAAAATGTTAACCCTCCCCCCAAAAGACCCCATTTTGTAAAGTAGACAGCCAAGGTATTTGCTAAGAGGCATGATGAGTGCTTTAAAGCTATAATTTGTTTTGGAAAATGAAGAAAGAAAAGGAAAATATATATTTTTTTCTTTTTTCACTTTTTAAAACTTTGTGACAAAAAGCGAGATCTGCCAAATACTCAACATGCCTCTCAGCAAATAGCCTGGGGTGTCTACTTTCCAAAATGGGGTCCTTTGGACACAGCCTGGTATCCCCATACTCAGGAGAAGCAGCAGAGTGTATTTTGGGGTGTAATTCCACATATACCCATGGCTTGTTTGAGCAATATATAATTTAGTGACAACTTTGTGTAACAAAAAAAAAATGTAATTTTCCCGAAACTTGTGGCAAAATATACAGGCAGTCCCCGAGTTACGAACATCCGAGTTACGAACGACTCCTACTTACGAACCGAGAAAGAGTCCTGTCCAGTGAGGTCCGGCTCAGGTGAAAATTCAGGTCAATTGACTTCTATGAGAACGCTTTGAAATTGCACGTCATTCAGTTGTGAAAAGGATACAATCCTGACCTGATACTGATACAATCCTGATCTGCTCCTGATCAAAAACTGACCTGATACTGATACAATCCTGATCTACTCCTGATCAAAAACTGACCTGATACTGATACAATCCTGATCTGATCCTGATCAAAAACTGACCTGATACTGATACACTCCTGATCTGATCCTGATCAAAAACTGACCTAATACTGATACAATCCTGTTCTGATCCTGATCAAAAACTGACCTGAAACACTGAAAAACTACTTTGTAAATTAGCTGTGAAAAACTAGCTTCAATTTGCACCGCACATGTGTGAACCCAGCCTCACAAATGAACAGTTCCGACTTACAAACAAATTTGATTAAGGCTGGATTCACACCTGTCCGGTGCGAATTCCAGCCTATCTGCTGCCGGGAAGGGGCAGAGCCGCCGTTAGGTGGCTCCTGTCTGTTCCCACAGCGCAGCAGCTGCGGGGGGAGGGATGGGCCACGAGCAGGGGAAAATATCCCCGTTCAGTGCGGAGTGCATCTCACGGTGCATGCTTACATTGAACTCAATGGCCTGGGAAATCGCACCGCATTGCACAAAAAACGCACACGTTTTTTGTGCAATGCGGAGTGCGAATGCACAGGACATATGTGAACTGGACACATTGAAAACAATGTGTTTTCAAGTGCCCTGCGAATTGGATGCGGGTGTGAACCCAGCCTTAAGAACGAACCTACAGTCCCTAACCTGTTTGCAACTCGGGGACTGCCTGTAAAATATTCCATGGACTCAACATGCCTCTCAGCAAATATCTTGGGGTGTCTAATATCCAAAATGGGGTCATTTGGAGGGGGGGGGTTGTGCTATCTTCTCATTCCATTGCCTCCGGAACTGTGATAGGTAGTGAGGAGTGAAATCAAAAATGTACGTCCTTAAAAATGCTGAAGGCGGTGATTGGATATTGGGGTCCTGTACGCGGTTAGGCTCCCAAAAAGTCTCACACATGCGGTATTCCCATACTCAGGAGAAGCATCATAATGTATTTCAGGGTGTTATTCCACATATACCCATGGCATGTGTGAGCAATATATAATTTCAGTGACATCATTGTGTAATTTTTTTTTGTCATTTTTCAATCCCTTGTGACAAAAAAATAAAATATTCAATGGGCTCAACATGCCTCTCAGCAAGTTCCTTGGGGTGTTTACTTTCCAAAAGGGGTAATTTGGAGGGGTTTTGTACTGCTTTTCTATTATAGCACCTCAAGAAATGAGATAAGCAGTCATAAACAAAAATGTTGGGTTCATATCTATGCAAACTGAATGCAGCTAACACCACATCCAATTCGCAGGTCACTTGAAAACATGTTGTTTCATTGTGTCCAGTTCACATATGTGTGGTGCATTTGCACTCTGCATTGCACAGAAAACGTGTGCGTTTTCTGTGCAGTGCGGTGCGAATTCCAGCCCCATTTTGTTCAATGGGAACGCATCTAATTTGCAGATGTGTTCCGCATTGAATGGGGATTCTTTCCCCCTCCTCACTGCACCCCCACCCTCCCCGGGCAGCTGATGTGCTGTGAGAATGGACAGGAACCATTGAACAGCAGTTCCTGTCCTTCTCACAGGCAACAGAGCTGGAATTCGAACCGCAATGGTGTGAATCGTAGACGCTATAACTTTTACGCAAACCAATAAATATACGCTTATTTAATTTTTTTTACCCAAGACATGTGTCTGAATACATTGTGACCTAAATGTATGACTGAAATTGAGTTTATTGGAATTTTCTAATAGCAAAAAGTAGAAAATATAATTTTTTGGTTTATATGGCAAAAAAAAAAAAAAATTCCAGATGGGATCAAATCCCACCAAAAGAAATCTCTATTTGTGAGAAAAAAAGGTTGCAAATTTCGTTTGTGTATAACATTGCATGACCGCGCAATTACCAGTTAAAGCAGCACAGTACCAAATTGCAAAAGGGCTCTGGTCATTAAGCGGGGTAAAAGTGGTTGATCATATTAGCAAAAAAATTAAAAAAGACTCCGGGACTCAAGTGGTTAAATGACTCCAGCTAGCGGAAGTAAAAACTGATGGTAAACTGATGAAAAACAGATGTAAACTGAATCCATTTTTTCTTTGAAAAAACGTGACTGAACTGAAGAAACAGGCAGACTGCCCATGTGAAAGGGTAGGGAGATGGCACCAATGTATTAATTAGCTTTATGTGGTGTCATCCACGCAGCTGAACTGTGAAAAAAACTGTATGAATCTCAGAAACGAAGGTAAGAACCGTTTGCCTAGATTTTAGCTTTAATTGAATCACAGTGACATTGTTGTCAAGGATTCATTTCTCACTTAAGATGCACAATAGTTCTCAGCTCAGTGAATACCCTCTTTGTCTAAACTGTTCCCATTACATTTATGTTCTACAGCATTGATTCTTTACAATAACGGCCACCTCTGTGTGGTGCATCTGACTATATAATCAATGTAGTCAATAATGTTTCATATGCAGTTCTCATAATATATTTATGTGCATTTCTGCTCAGTCTTAAAAAAGCACAATGCTACATTACAGCAATGAACATATATATAAAAGGCAGCATAAACAAAAATCAGATATTTATAGGATAAAGATGTGGTGAAAATGTTAACACTCACAACTTCAATCGAATAACATTATGTGTAATTAATTGCATCTATTAAATATATGAGACATTTCTCATAAAAAATATATATAAAATGACGTTTTGATATATAACATGGCAATTGACTAAAATTACAAATATTGTAGTTACTCTATTATCTTGCTCACAGCCAAAGCTGCTGTCAATGTAACCAAGTGGTTTAACATATACAATGCAGTATCTGTAAAAGGAAAGTCTTATATGGGAATAAGTGATTACATTACACTCAAAGTTTTTTCCATAATGCACAGAAATGTTGGATCCACAATAATAAGATTCAAACTGTTATCCATTAACAGTGCAGCAGTATACACTATGCCATCTAAATTTAACACAATGATTTCTGGTAGTTTGCTACTATGCTGACAAAAATGCATACAATTTAAATGATCAGAATTAGTATGGCTTCAAAATGAATGTGTTTATACTTTTAGGCTTCTTGCACTCTGTACTGATGTATGAGCAGACATTCCTGGTAGAAAAACATGTAAGGGTGGACTGTATATATGTTTGTGAGTATTTGTGCATATTTGATAGTATGCATATACAAGCAGGAAGCATGGCATTTGCACGTATTTGCAAGTATGTGCGTATTTGCAAGTATACACGCATTTCAGATTCCTGTATTATTTTTACTAGTCAATATGTGCCGCGTGTCTATGCACCCATGTGTACAGGCACACTGAAAACAACGGGCTGCATTTAAGTCAGTAAAAAACTCAGGTCTTAGAATACATTTTGCAAAAAGTTAAGTCTTGCCCTTGTTCCAAACCAGACCCCCAGCCTGGGCTGCGCAATCAATTTTCAGATAGCTAAAAACTACATAACATATTTAGGCATCAAAATAGGTAAAAACCCAGCATCTATATATCTAAACTACCCACCTCTAGTATCTAAAATAATAAGTGAATTGGAGAACAGGGCTAGTCTCCCCCTATTGCTATTGGCAAGATGCCATTTATTTAAAATGGTGAGTTTCCCAAAGCTACTTTACCCCTTGCAGACCATTCCCCTCCTGTTGAGACACAAAGCCATACATAAAGCCTTGACATCCTTCCCCTGGCGAGGACGATGATCCAGAATTGCCCTCACAAAACTATTCTAGCCCAAACAAGTGTAGCGCCCTCCTAGTTTGGGTACTAGTGAGTGTATATAGTTTTTGGCTCTATCTGCTTAACAGAAGAGCTGACAGGTAAATTGACATGCTGTCTGCTTATAAGGGAGCCTGAATTGAGTAAGGTCTGCTCTGTGTGCTCTGGTGCTGTTTCATATGGTCTGGAGCTATTTCACGCTGTCCAGTAGTATGGGTCCCTATTGGACAGAGGGAGAAATCCTCAGCCAGTGACAGCAGGTGTATTTCAGGGTGGTTCTGACCAGCTAGCAGGGGAGAGGTGACCCACTGCATCTTGGGTGAACACCTTCATATAAAAAGGAGAACATGGGCTCAAGGTTAGGAGTCCCAGCCCACCCAAGCCTGAGGGGAGAGGCGTATGTTCAGCTCTTGGCTGCTAGGCCCGAGAGCCTATCCAGGAGGCTGCTAGGCCTGGTCGTGGCCTATCCGGATGCTGAAGCTGCAACCCACAGTTCTTTGAAAGCTGATAGAGGGAGAATGTCCTTGGATTCGGTCTGATACTGCAGTGGCAAAGTGTCACTTGGAGGTTGGCAGAAAGGGCTACCGACTGTCCCAGGATATGGTGTGAGTACAGATCTGTGAGAGGATCCTTGAGACTGTGTTGCTAGAATTCCCCTGCCCTCTTAATCAGCTTGTTGGGTGTGCCAGCTAGAAAGGAGACACTGGAGAGTGTCTTGAAGAACAGAGTCCAGCTTCTGTCCTTACTGCTTAACAAGGGACCTGTTCTGCTAAAGTCAGCGTGCCATAAAGTGCCTTTGGTAGTCTGCTACACTGAGTCAGAAAGGAGACACTGGCTGGTGTCTTGAAGAAACAAAGTCCTGCATGTCCTTTGCTGTTTAGAGATGGACTTTTGTTTCACTGGAGTCAGTCTGCTGTGTGAAGCCACTGACCGCCTGCTATACAGAGCCTAGGGAGAATTTGTCCTCAGTTACAGTCAGTTACTTGGAATATCTCATACCTATCCTTCTCCTATCCAAGTTCAACAATAAATCATTGAAAATGCATCCCCTAGACTGGTCACTGGAAATAAGCAGGACTGTGTGTTCACCTGGCTGTGTGAAAATGCTATAGTGACTGGCTGCAAGAATATTTGGTGGGAGGCTCGGAAACAAATATAAATTTCATTAGCAGCTCCTACGGGGGTACCGCTACACAAGAGGGATGTGTTAACTTACCTAACATTAGCAACTATAATTTAGCATGACAATTGAGAGTGGGTATGGACTGGATGGCAGGCACCTCCATATATTCTAATTTGGACTTGGAGGACCAAATCGTAGAACCAGGTGCTTTAGCCGCGATCTTCCATTGCAAATTAAGCCTCTTACCACCAGCCCTGAAACAAAACCTGCTAATAAGAGACACCAATGTTGCCTGGAGAGAGGTTAGAAACAAACTAGGTCTTCCACCTTGTATCTCTCACCATCTACCCATTATGGGTCACCCTTTATTTGCACCTTCTAGACAAAATGCGGTCTTCTCCACTTTGGCCTCTCATGGACCAACTAAGTTGGCAGAACTAGCGGGTTACAATACCACCAGAGCTTTTGTCACTAACGAGTTTTGGAGGGAGCAGCACTTAAAAATCCTTCACCGAGCTTACTTGCCGTTTTCAACCTCCCACACCTCAACAAACCCCTACCAATGCCCTTGGTGCAACCAGTATAGACTGTCTCTGAAACACAGACTTTGGGATTGCCCACATATAATAGCCTTTTGGGAGCAAACTGAAAAATTTGTCAGCAAGGTTACAGGCTAAAACCAACCAAAGACCCACTTCACCTTTTATTTGGCTACTTAGAAGACTCATCCAAGGCCCAACATAACCACAACAAGCTCATAATGAGAGCCAACAAGATCTGGCTCACATCTTGTTTTATGATAGCCAGGAGGACCATGTTGAAACAATGGATTTCATCTACTCCACCCACCATCTCCATGGTCAATACCCCCTGATTGTGGAGAGACTTCCCTGCTTTCAAAGTACACAGATCAGAGCTGCCGTCTATAGCCAGCAGTGCTAATTGAGTGACAAATAAATGATGGGCAGTTGTACCAACCAAAGCTCTTCAAAGACATCAGAGTGTAATGCATGAATGCATGAATGCTTATTTTCACCAAGTATAAAAGACATCCTGTCTCTACGTTACTTTAGGGAAAAGGAATGTAGTCTAGCAGATCCAAACCAATTATTTAATGCTTCTCCCAAGTAGGCTCTGCCAGAGGGTGATTCTCCATTCCCAGTGGAGGACATTTTTGTGGAAACGCATTGGGTTGGAGAGCTCCTGTAAAGCCACCCAACTGGCTAGACGAGCGATATCGCCACCAGATTTGAAATTTCTTATGCTTGAATTTTCAGCCTTGGTGTAATTGCAACCTTTAAAGATTTTAATCAAATGGTTTACTATTTTACACTATGAGTAGAGTCGAGCGAACCCGAACTGTAAAGATTGGGTTCGTACTGGACATTAGGATGTCCGTGTCCTGAACCCAAACCCGGACATTTGAGAAAAAGTCTGGGTTCGGGTTCGGAGTTCGGGTATTTCTTCGCACCTGTTGAATAGCTGCAGGGCACTCGTTTGCCCTTAGAAGCCATCACAGCCATGCCTATTAATGGCATGGCTGTGATTGGCCAGTGCATCATGTGACCCAGCCTCTATATAAGCTGGAGTCACGTAGTGCTGCATGTCCCATCATCTCATACTAGTGTAGGGAGAGGATATTGCTACTGCTGCGAGGGACAGATTAGCTTTAGAAAATCATCTCATACTAGTGTAGGGAGAGGATGCTGCTGCTACTGCTGCTGCTGCTGCTGCTGTGAGGGACAGATTAGCTTTAGAAAATCATCTCATACTAGTGTAGGGAGAGGATGCTGCTGCTGCTGTGTGGGACAGATTAGCTTTAGAAAATCTGTTAAAAACAGCGATTTATTGGTGGATGGGTGCTAGAGGAGATTTTTGTTCTGTAGAGTACATTTTATTTGCTAAACAAAGTGCCTCATATAAAACCTACCGTATATACTCGAGTATAAGCCGTCTCGAATATAAGCAGAGGCACCTAATTTTACCACTAAAAACTGGGAAAATGTATTGACCCGAGTATAAGCCTAGGGTGGCAAATGCAGCAGCCAAAACACAGGAATTGTAGCCACAACACAGGGACAGGGAGCCAGAACACAGGAATTGTAGCCAGAACACAGGGACAGGGAGCCAGAACTCAGGGATTGTAGCCAGGACACAGAGACTAGCCAGAACACAGGTATTGTAGCCAGGACACAGGGATTTTATCCAGGACACAGAGACTGTAGCCAGAACACAGGTATTGTAGCCAGGACACAGGTATTTTATCCAGGACACAGAGACTGTAGCCAGAACACAGGTATTGTAGCCAGGACACGGTGATTTTATCCAGGACACAGACTGTAGCCAGAACACAGGTATTGTAGCCAGGACACAGGGATTTTATCCAGGACACAGACTGTAGCCAGAACACAGGTATTGTAGCCAGGACACAGGGATTTTAGCCAGGACACAGACTGTAGCCAGAACACATAAGGGATGAGTAAGGTAGATTCACATTAAACAGAGCTGTGCCGCTTCTAAGAGCCGTTCTGTGCTTTGTAACTGTGATTAGAGTTGAGCGAACCCGGACTGTAAAGTTCGGGTCCGTACCGAACTTTGGGGTGTCCGGGACCCGGACCCGGACTTTTAAAAAAAAGTCCGGGTTCGGGTCCTGGGTTCTGGTAATTTTAATGAAAAATCTTAAAAATGCTGTAAAAAAGTCCAGGAAGGTCCTGGAGGTCTGCAAAAGGAAGGAAATGGGGGTAAGGGTGGGACAAGTGCCCTACAAAGAAATGGGGACAGGGAAATAACTTTAAATATTAAAAAAAAAATAAAAACATAAAAATGCAAAAATGGAGATCATCTTCAAAATGGGTCTGAAAAGTATTAATTAACATTAGAGGCCATAGAACTGTTCTAAAATCATCTTCAAACTGTGTCAAAAAAGTATAAATAAGCCGGGAGTACCCATATCACTGTTCTGCAAAATGTGTGTGTCACTTTAAATGAAACCGGGAATCAGTGCACATCTCTTCTGCACAATTATTTCAAGTCTGTGTGTCACTTTAAATCAAACCGTCAATCGTTGCACATCTGTTATTCACACTTCTTTTTAAAGTCTGTGTGTCACTTTAAATGAAACCGTCAATCATTGCACATCTGTTATTCACACTTCTTTTTAGTCTGTGTCACTTTTA
>BLSH010023598.1:309490-332297 GCA_018402905.1 Glandirana rugosa
CCAGATGTTCAATACCACGGTTAGTGACTTATAACTAGTGTGGCCTACATGACATCCGGTGTGATCAATATTCAGTGATTGGCACCATAACTTGTAGACTCTATAACTTTCACAAAGACCAAATAATATACACTAATTTGTTTTTTTTTTACCAAAGATATACAGCAGTATAAATTTTGGCCAACATTTATGAAGAAAAATTACTAATTTGCAAAATTTTATAACAGAAACAAAGAAAAATGATTTTTTTTACAAAATTTTCGGTCTTTTTTAAATTATAGCGCAAAAAATAAAAAACCCAAAGGTGATTAAATACCACCAAAAGAAAGCTCTATTTGTGTGAAAAAAAGGACGCAAATTTCATATGGGTACAATGTTGCATGACTGAGTAATTGTCATTCAAAATGTGAGAGCACTGAAAGCTGAAAATTGGTCTGGTTAGGAAGGGGGTTTAAGTGCCCAGTGGTCAAGTGGTTAATCACACTTACAAAGCACAGAACGGCTCTTAGAAGCAGCGCGGCTCTGTTTAATGTGAATCTACTGATCACCCACAGACACTGACTCGAGTATAAGCCGAGGGGGGTCTTTTTCAACACAAAAAATGTGCTGAAAAACTCGGCTTATACTCGAGTATATACGGTAAGCAATTTTTCTGTTTGTTAGGTGGGCGTTTGCAGCCATTTTGGCAAGGGCAATGCACTTGCAACTGCTTGTGTGTCAGGGACACTACTTTAATCGTGTTCTGTTAGTTCAGTTGGCAACATTTTGGCATATTTTAATACTGCTTTTACATTGCATTTAGACAATTTTTTTTTTTTGTGCAAAATATTACATTTGTAGCCAGCGGGGCATTTCTTGCACAAAAATAAAAAGTGTGTCTACATTGCTGGTTTAAAAAAATAAAAATATTCTAAATACTACATTTGCGGCCAGCAGTGCATTTCTTGCACAAAAATAAAAAGTGCGTCTATATTGCTGGTTTAAAAAAATATATATATATATTCTAAATACTACATTTGTGGCCAGCGGTGCATTTCTTGCACAAAAATAAAAAGTGCATCTACATTGCTGGCTTACAAAAAAAAAAAACATTCTAAATACTACATTTGCGGCCAGCGGTGCATTTCTTGCACAAAAATAAAAAGTGCGTCTACATTGCTGGTTAAAAAAAATAAATAAAACATTCTAAATACTACATTTGCGGCCAGCGGTGCATTTCTTGCACAAAAAATAAAAAGTGTGTCTACATTGCTGGTTTTAAAAAAAAATATTCTAAATACTACATTTGCGGCCAGCGGTGCATTTCTTGCACAAAAATAAAAAGTGCGTCTGCATTGCTGGTTTAGAAAAATATATATATTCTAAATACTACATTTGTGGCCAGCGGTGCATTTCTTGCACAAAAATAAAAATGCGTCTACATTGCTGGTTTGAAAAAAAAATAAAACATTCTAAATACTACATTTGCGGCCAGCGGCGCATTTCTTGCACAAAAATAAAAAGTGCGTCTACATTGCTGGTTTAAAAAAAAAAATAAAACATTCTAAATACTACATTTGCGGCCAGCGGTGCATTTCTTGCACAAAAAATAAAAAGTGTGTCTACATTGCTGGTTTTAAAAAAAAATATTCTAAATACTACATTTGCGGCCAGCGGTGCATTTCTTGCACAAAAATAAAAAGTGCGTCTGCATTGCTGGTTTAGAAAAATATATATATTCTAAATACTACATTTGTGGCCAGCGGTGCATTTCTTGCACAAAAATAAAAATGCGTCTACATTGCTGGTTTGAAAAAAAAATAAAACATTCTAAATACTACATTTGCGGCCAGCGGCGCATTTCTTGCACAAAAATAAAAAGTGCGTCTACATTGCTGGTTTAAAAAAAAAAAATAAAACATTCTAAATACTACATTTGCGGCCAGCGGTGCATTTCTTGCACAAAAAATAAAAAGTGTGTCTACATTGCTGGTTTTAAAAAAAAATATTCTAAATACTACATTTGCGGCCAGCGGTGCATTTCTTGCACAAAAATAAAAAGTGCGTCTGCATTGCTGGTTTAGAAAAATATATATATTCTAAATACTACATTTGTGGCCAGCGGTGCATTTCTTGCACAAAAATAAAAATGCGTCTGCATTGCTGGTTTGAAAAAAAAATAAAACATTCTAAATACTACATTTGCGGCCAGCGGCGCATTTCTTGCACAAAAATAAAAATGCGTCTACATTGCTGGTTTAAAAAAAAAGTATTCGAAATACTACATTTGCGGCCAGCGGTGCATTTCTTGCACAAAAATAAAAAGTGCGTCTACATTACTGGTTTAAAAAAAAAGGATAATAAATAGTGCTACATAGTACATTTGGACCTTGCTGTGCATTTCTTGCACAAAATTAAAAAGTGTGTCTACATTGCTGGTTTTAAAAAAAAGGATAATAAATAGTGCTACATAGTACATTTGGACCTTGCTGTGCATTTCTTGCACAAAATTAAAAAGTGCATCGACATTGCTGGTTTAAAAAAAAAATAGTGCTACATAGTACATTTGCACCTTGCTGTGCATTTCTTGCACAACATTAAAAAGTGTGTCTACATTGCAGGTTTAAAAAAAAATAAAAAAATAGTGCTACATAGTACATTTGCACCTTGCTGTGCATTTCTTGCACAAAATTGAAATGTGTGTCTACATTGCTGGTTTTAAAAAAAAGAATAATAAATAGTGATACATAGTACATTTGCACCTTGCTGTGCATTTCTTGATCAAAATTAAAAAGTGCGTCTACATTGCCGGTTTATAACATAATATAAATTTGTGCTAAATAGTACATTTGCGTCCAGAATGAGCAGAGCGTCAAATAAGGGACGTGGTCATGGTCGTGGTGCTGCTGGTGTTGGTGAAGCTCCTGTTGCAAGGAGAGGACGTGGTCGATCTGTGCCAGCTACATGCACAAGTGAAACATCTTCCTCAGGTGCGAGTAGCCGACAGAACCTTCAACGTTATATGTTAGGCCCGAATGCCTTCAACGAATGGTGAGGCCAGAACAAGTATAGGCGATAGTAGATTGGGAGGCTGACAATGCCTGCAGTTAATTCACATTGTCTCCCACCTGGTCCCTTGCTGAAAGCTCAGAGTTGGCACCTGAACCCCATGGCCATCTGTCTTTCACCTCAGCCCCTTGTAAATCAGCCAAGCAGTCTGAGCCCCAAGTCATGCAGCAGTCTCTTATGCTTTTTGATGACTCTGCTGGTGTGCTTTCCGTGGGCCATCCACATAGCCCTGCCCCAAAAGTGGAAGACATTGAGTGCAACGATGCCCAACCACTTCTGTTTCAGGATGAGGACATGGAGACACCAGAGCAGCACGTTTCTGATGATGACGAAACACAGGTGCCAACTGCTGCAGTTTCTACAGTGTGCAGACTGACAAGGAGGGCAGTCGTGAAGAGTGGGTGGAAGATGATGTGGAGGATGATGAGGTCCTAGACCCCACATGGAATGAAGGTCATGCGAGTGACGTGTGCAGTTTGGAGGAAGAGGAGGTGGTCGCACAGAGGCACCAGCACAGCAAAAGAGGAAGCAGGTTGCAAAAGCGGAGCGACCGTCCCCTAGACAGTACGACTGCTACTACCCAGCACACAAAGGGACCTGGTACACCAAAGGCAGCTCAAAGGAGTTCCCTGGCATGGCAGTTCTTCAGACAATGCGCTGACGACAAGACGCGAGTGGTTTGCACGCTGTGCAATCAGAGCCTGAAGCGAGGCATAAATGTTCTAAACCTGAGAACAACCTGCATGACCAGGCATCTACATGCAAAGCACGGGCTGCAGTGGAATAAGCACCTCAAAATCCAAGAAAGGTCTCGGGCTCCTCCTGCTTCCTCTTCTGCTGCTGCCTTGGCCTCTTCCTCCACCTCAATAGTGCCAGTGTCACCTGCCACCCAGCAAACAGATGATGTGACAGCAACGCCACCATGCCCACCATCGTCCCCAAGCATTTCCACACAGTCCCACAGAAACTTATAGCTGTCCTTCTCCCAAACACTGGAGAGAAAGAGGAAGTACCCCCCTACCCATATCGCAATCCCTGGCCCTGAATGCCAGCATTTCAAAATTCCTGGCCTTTGAAATTCTGTAATTCCGTCTGGTGGACATGAACAGTTTTAAAAACCTGATGGTGGTGGCTGTCCCACAGTACTTTTCCAGGCAAACCATCCCTTCCCTGCACAAACAAGTCGGGGACAAGATCAAGTGTGCACTGCGCAAAGCCATCTGTGGTAAGGTCCACATAACCACTGATACGTGAAACAATAACCACGGGCAGGGACGATATATCTCGCTAACTGCACACTGGGCAAATGTAGTGGCGGGTGGACCTGAGGCGGATAGCAGTTTGGCGCATGTCCTTCCGCCACTGAGGATTGCAGGGCATTTCTCTTTGCCTCCTGTTACCACCAACTTCAGCACATCCAGGAGGAAACGACAGCAGGCTGTTTTAAAACTGATATGTTTGGGGGATAAACCCCACACTGCGCAGGAGCTGTGGATTGGCATTGAACAACAGACTGATGAGTGGTTGTTGCCACTGAGCCTCAAGCCTGGCCTGGTGGTGTGCGATAATGGGCGAAATCTTGTAGCAGCTCTGGGCCTAGCCGGTTTGATGCACAGCCCTTGCCTGGTGCATGTGCTGAATTTGGTGGTGCAGAAATTTCTAAAAAACTACGTGGATATGTCAGAGCTGCTGCAGAAAGGGCAGGTCGTCTGTGCGCGCTTTCAGCGATCTCACCCTGCTGCTGCTCGCCTGTTTGCGCTGCAGCGGAACTTTGGCCTTCCCGCTCACCGCCTCCTATGCGACATGCCCACAAGGTGGAACTCAACTTGCACATGCTGGAGAGACTGTGCGAGCAGCAGCAGGCAATAGTGGAGTTTCAGCTGCAGCACGCACGGGTCAGTCACTCTGCGGAACAGCACCACTTCACCACCAATCACCAACTTTGAGTGGGCCTCCATGCGAGACCTGTGTACCATATTGCGGTGTTTCGAGTACTCCACCAACATGGCTAGTGCCGATGACGCTGTTCTCAGTGTTACTATCCCACTTCTATGTCTCCTTGAAAAGACACTTCGGGCGATGATGGAAGAGAATGTGGCACATGAGGAAGAGGAGGAAGAAGAGGGGTAATTTCCACTGTTATCAGGCCAGTCATTCACAAGTGGCTTGGAGGGTGGGTTCCTGCACCAGCATAGGCCAGGTAAAACAATTTCAAGCCAGGGCACAGTTCTGGAGGATGAGGAGGAGGAACCGTGTTCACAGCAGGGTGGCACCCAACACAGCTCGTGGGCATCACTGGAGCGTGGCTGGTGGGATACAGAGGACACAGATGATACACCTCCCACAGAGGACAGCTTGTCTTTGCTTCTGGGCAGCCTGGCACACGTGAGTGACTACATTCTGCAGTGCCTGCGCAACGACAGCCGAGTTGCCCACATTGTAACTTGTGCTGATTACTGGGTGGCCACCCTGCTGGATCCCCGTTACAAGGACAACATGCCGTCCTTAATTTCCTCACTGGAGCATGATCGGAAGATGCAAGGCTACAAGTGCATGCTGGTAGACGCGCTGCTGAGGGCATTCCCAAATGACACCGGGGGCTCAGTGGAAGCACAGGGTGAAGGCAGAGGAGGAGGAAGAGGTCGCCAACACAGCTGTGGCACCGCCAGCACCTCAGAAGGCAGGGTTAGCATGGCCGAAATGTGGAACAGCTTTGTCAGCAGCACACCACAACAAACAGCACTACCAGCTGATAGGCAACGTATTAGCAGGAGGCAGCATTTCAGCAACATGGTGGAAAAGTATGTGCACACACGCCTACACATACTGACTGATGGGTCTGCCCCATTCAGCTTCTGGGTCTCCAAATTGGGCACACAGCCTGAACTTGCCCTTTATGCCTTGGAGGTGCTGGCCTGCCCAGCAGCCAGTGTATTGTCTGAACTTGTGTTTAGCACAGCAGGGGGCGTTATCACAGACAAGCGCAGCCGCCTGTCCACAGCCAACGTGGACAAGCTAACATTTATTAAAATGGACCAGGCATGGATCCCACAAGACTTGTCTGTACTTTGTGCAGAATAGACATTTATACCGGCCTCACACAGCCATTGGTATACTTAAGTGAACTTATTTGTTTATTTTTTTTTTATAGAACATTTATTGGAATTTGTAACAGGAGAAACATGAAAAATAAACCATGGTACATTTTATATGGAAAAAGTGAACCCTTGCTGGAACATCTCTGGGTTTGTCTACAGATAGTGATCTTTTTTTTTTTTAATGTCTCAATATTTTGGGGGCTACCCCAATTAGAAAAAAACAGCAACAAACAAAAAACAGTGTTGGCTACCTCCTCCTCCTCCACCACTTCCACCTACACCGCCACGGTCACCGCCTCCTCAACCTCCTACTCCACATCCACCTCCTCCTCCATTTTTTATTTTTTTATGTGATTTTAAGTTATTTCCCTATCCACATTTGTTTGCAGGGCACTTGTCCTACTCTTATCCCCATTTTGCTTCCTTTTGCAGCCCTCTAGCCCTTTCCAGGACTTTTTAAAGCCATTTTAGTGCCCAAAAGTTTGTGTCACCATTGACTACAATGGGGTTCGGGGTTTGGGGTCAAGTTCAGGGCCGAACTCAAACTTTTTTGCGAAGGTCCGCCGAACCCGAACATCCAGGTGTCCGCTCAACTCTAATTATGAGGCTTTTCCCCCCTTTTCGA
The DNA here is from genome assembly GCA_018402905.1 of Glandirana rugosa. NCBI lineage: Eukaryota > Metazoa > Chordata > Amphibia > Anura > Ranidae > Glandirana > Glandirana rugosa. Next base: position 316,262 of record BLSH010023598.1, read on the forward strand.
TATATGATTTACAAATATTTGTAGCTCCATCTATGAAATATATCCATGCCATTAATTACTTGAAGACAAGCTTTTTGGGATATTGATCCAGCACTCCTGTTTTGGAATGACCTGGGCTCAAGTTGATTTTTGATATGTGGCAGCAGTGGGAGCAACATCCATACATATCAGGATTTTTACACAGCGGATTGGTAAGAGGCTATTCTTAGCAGATTAAATACTATACCTTGGAACACAGAAGATTGTGCAAAACAGGCTATATATGACACTTTGGGGTTTATTTACTATAGTGCTCAGTGCTGCAAATGTACGCCTGAGCGCTAATTAGCACCAAAAATGGCAAATGGCACTAAATAGCACTAAAACAGTATTCACAATAGCGCCGGCGGCAAAAATACTCCCAAACTCAAATTCACTATAGCGCCCAGGCAACAGATAGTGCCCAAATCCTTACTCCAGTCAGGACCTGGCAAAGTGCACATGGAAATAATGTTTGGAGCATGATATAATCACCTAAATTGTACTAAAATATGCAGTATATTGTTTAAAGATAATCTGGTTTTAAACTGTATGAAAAAGTAATTTCTACACTGAAATATCTTAAAAAGTCTGAGAAGAGATAAATTACACAACTTTTTAAAATTAGGTGCACAGCACAGCTGAGCACAACTGAGCATGCTCAGACCTTAAACTGCTTTAAATTTTACTCCCATGAAGTAACTATAGTAAATACCAAAATGAACACTGTTTTAACCACTTCAATACCGGACGTTTATACCCCCTTCCTGCCCAGACCAATTTTCAGCTTTCAGCGCTCTCACACTTTGAATGACAATTACTCTCTCATGCTACACTGCACGCAAACAAAATTTTTATCATTTTTTTTCACACAAACAGAGCTTTCTTTTGGTGGTATTTAAGAACCTCTGGGTTTTTTATTTTTTGCGACATATTTGAAAAAAGTGCGTAAATTTTGAAAAAAAAAAACACTTTTTTTTGTTTCTGTGATAAAATTTTGCAAATAAGTAATTTTTGTCCATAAATTTGGGCCAAATCCTATACCGCTACCTATCTTTGGCAAAAATAACCCAAATAAGTGTATATTATTTGGTCTGTGTGAAAGTTATAGAGTCTACAAACTATGGTGCAAATCATTGAAAATTGATCACTACTGATGCACTGATGGCCTATCTCATTTCTTGAGGCCCTGAAATGTTGGGAAAGTACAAATACCCCCCAAATGACCACATTTTGAAAAGTAGAAACTCCAAGGTATTTAGCAAGATGCATGGCGAGTTTTTTGAAGTTGTACTTTTTTCCCACAATTCTTGGGAAAATTAAGAAATTATTTTTTTTTTTTTTGCACAAAATTGTCAAAACAAGTTATTTCTCACACACAGCATTTGCATACTTCCAATTACACCCCAAAATACATTCTGCTACTGTCCCCGAGTATGGCGATACCACATGTGTGAGACTTTTTCACAGCCTGGCCACATAGAGAGGTCCAACATGCAGGGAGCACCGTCATGCATTTTAGGAGCAAAATTTTCACATCTAATTTCCTAACGACCTATTACATTTTTGAAGGCCCTGGAGCACCAGGACAATGGAATTACCCACAAAATGACCCCATTTTGGAAATCAAACACCCCAACGTATAATCTATGAGGCATTATGAGTCTTTTGAATGGTTCATTTTTTTCCACACGTCTTCGAAAAACGTGGAAAGAAAATGAAAACGCTTTTATTTTTACACAAATTGGTCAATTTATAAGTTATTTCTAACACATAGCATGCACATAGCACAAATTACCCCCCAAAATATATTCTGCTACTCATCCAGAGTATGGCGATACCACATGTGTGAGACTTTTACACAGCCTGGCCTCATAGAGAGGTCCAACATACAGGGAGCACCGTCAGGCATTCTAGGAGCAGAAATTTCACATCTAATTTCCTAAAGACCCATTACACTTTTGAAGGCCCTGGAGCACCAGGACAATGGAATTTCCCACAAAATGACCCCATTTTGGAAAGCAAACACCCCAATGTATATTCTGTGAGGCATTATGAGTCTTTTGAATGGTTCATTTCTTTTCGCAAGTCTTCGAAAAACGTGGAAAGAAAATGAAAATGCTTTTATTTTTACACAAAGTGGTCAATTTATAAGATATTTCTAACACATAGCATGTACATAGCAAAAATTACCCCCCAAAATATATTCTGCTACTTGTCCCGAGTATGGGGATACCACATGTGTGAGACTTTTTCACACCCTGGCCACATACAGAGGCCGAACATGCAGGGAGCACCGTCAGGCGTTCAAGGAGCATAAATTACACATAAAATTTCATTCATACCTATCACACTTTTGAAGGCCCCGGGGCACCAGGACAGTGGAATTGCCCCCAAAATGACCCCATTTTGGAAAGCAAACACCCGAGGTATATTCTATGAGGCATGGGCTGCAGATAGGTACTCGGGTACTCTAATGGGCTGCAGATAGGTACTCAGGTATTCTGATGGGCTGCAGATAGGTACTTGGGTACTTTGATGGGCTGGAGACAGGTACTCAGGTAATCTGATGGATTGGTAAAAGGTACTCGGGTACTCTGATGGGCTGGTGACAGGTACTCGGGTACTCTGGTGGGCAGGTAACAGGTACTTGGGTACTCAGTTGGGCAGGTGACAGGTACTTGGGTACTCAGGTGGGCAGGTGACAGGTACTCGGGTACTCTGATGGGCTGGTGACAAGTACTCGGGTACGCTGATGGGCTGGTGACAGGTGCTCGGATACTCTGATGGGCAGGTGACAGGTACTCGGGTATTCTGATGGGCAGGTGACAGGTACTCGGATACTCTGACGGACAGGTGACAGGTACTCGGGTACTCTGACGGACAGGTGACAGGTACACGGGTACTGTGACGGACAGGTGACAGGTACTCGGGTACTCTGATGGACAGGTGACAAGTACTCGGGTACTTTGATAGGCAGGTGATAGGTCCTCGGGTACTTTGATGGACAGGTGACAGGTACCCGGGTACTCTGATGGACAGGTGACAAGTACTCGTGTACTTTGATGGGCAGGTGACAGGTACTCGGGTACTTTGATGGGCAGTTGACATGTACTTGGGTACTTTGATGGACAGGTGACAGGTACTCGGGTACTCAGGTGGGCAGGTGACAGGTACTCGGGTACTCTGATGGGCTGGTGACAAGTACTAGGGTACGCTGATGGGCTGGTGACAGGTGCTCGGATACTCTGATGGGCAGGTGACAGGTACTCGGGTATTCTGATGGGCAGGTGACAGGTATTCGGATACTCTGACGGACAGGTGACAGGTACTCGGGTACTGTGATGGACAGGTGACAGGTACTCGGGTACTTTGATGGACAGGTGACAAGTACTCGGGTACTTTGATAGGCAGGTGACAGGTCCTCGGGTACTTTGATGGACAGGTGACAGGTACTCAGGTACTCTGATGGACAGGTGACAAGTACTCGGGTACTTTGATGGGCAGTTGACAGGTACTTGGGTACTTTGATGGACAGGTGACAGGTACTCGGGTACTTTGATGGACAGGTGACAGGTACTCGGGTACTTTGATGGACAGGTGACAGGTACTCGGGTACTTAGATGGACAGGTGACAGGTACTCGGGTACTCTGATGGACAGGTGACAAGTACTCGGGTACTTTGATGGGCAGGTGACAGGTACTCGGGTACTTTGATGGGCAGTTGACAGGTACTTGGGTATTTTGATGGACAAGTGACAGGTACTCGGGTACTTTGATGGACAGGTGACAGGTACCCGGGTACTTTGATGGACAGGTGACAAGTACTCTGATGGACTGGGGCAGGTACTTGGGTACTTTGATGGACAGGAAACAGGTACTCGGGTACTTTGATGGACAGGTGACAGGTACTCTGATGGACTGTGACAGGTACTTTGTGGTGGGGGGGTGATCAGTGTGCTTGGTGTACACAGTAGGCGGTAACAAGCTGTTACCGCAATCTCCCTGTCACACACGTGTGACAGGGAGAACCGCGGTAACAGCTCGTTACCGCGGTTTGTTTACATCACATGACCGATTTTATTGGCTCTTTACCCTCATCTGGGGGGGACACAACCCCCGGCAGATGAGCGATCTGTGATCGCCACTCTGCGGGCCCCTGGGGGCCCGCAGTAGTGGCGAGAAGCGGAGGACATCATATGACATCCTCCCGGATCGAGGAGCAGTCCCTACCGACGTCATTTTACTATGCGTCGGTAGGGAACTGGTTAAAGACAGTTTTTTGGGAGTGAAAGTTGGATGTAGCCCAATGCAATTTTTAGCCATTCATTCTAATGGTACAATTGTGACTTCTCCAAAGAAACACGTTTCATGTTAAGAAGAAATGTATCTTCCTCTCAAAGAAATTGTCCTTGCAGCAATGTTGCTATTTCATAATCTATTTTGGTTTTAAGAAACATAGAATGTGTAATGTTTTCATGTTTTGGTAAAATGTTTTTTCCTCCATCACTTTCACTTGTTAAGATCTATCTCACAAAAATATTTCCCCAAACACACATGTGTCTTTGCAAACCACAAACAATACCATTGTTAATGGAAATGTAAAGTTAGTCCCATTTTTAATTTTTTTATTCTTTCCAAATGATCCTAATTTGAGCCCAAAAAATGTGATATGTGTACCAACATCAGAAATAAAAATGTCATTCCGAAAAAATCAGAGGATAACATTACTATTGTACACTCACAAAGCAAAAACCACCAAATATCACAGAATAAATCAAGAAGAATAACTCCTGACTAATGTAATTCCTATATATTCCAAGAAATGCAGCATCTGTGTATTTATGTGTAGGAGGGATCCACATGTAGCAGCCCCATGGCTCACAGGGTAGCAATTCTGCCTACTATTGCTGAGGTCCTTAGTTTGAATCCCAAACACGCCACTTCATGTAGAGATGTTGTTTGTTCTCTCTATGTTGTTAAACATGACTCAGGGCCTTACCTAAATTATTTCTAAATGTAGTATTTATGTCTAGGAGGGTTCCACCACCATTGCAAATCTTGGCAGATACACTATCTAGGCAAAAGTATTGGGACGCCTGCCTTTACACGCACATAAACTTTATTGGCATCCCAGTCTTATTTCTTGGGCTCAATATTAAGTTGGCCCACCCTTTGCAGCTATAACAGCTTCAACTCTTCTGGAAAGGCTGTCCACAAGGTTTAGTAGTGTCTATGGGAGTGTTTAATCATTCTTCCAGAAACACATTTGTGAGGTCAGGCACTGATGTTGACGAGAAGGCCTGGCTAGCAGTCTCCATTCTAATTCAGCCAAAATGTGTTCTATTGGGTTGAGGTCAGGACTATGTGCATCTAGCCAAGTTCCTCCACCCCAAACTCACTCATCTATGTCTTTATGGACCTTGCTTTGTGCACTGGTGCGCAGTCATGTTGGAACAGGCAGGGGCAATCCCCAAACTGTTCCTACAAAGTTGGGAGCATGACATTGTCCAAAATGTCATGGTATGCTGATGCCTTAAGAGTTCCGTTCACTGGAACTAATGGGCCAAGCCCAACCCCTGAAATACACCTTTGGGGTGAATTAGAGTGGAGACTGTGAGCCAGGCCTTCTCGTCCACCATCAGTGCCTGACCTCACAAATGTGCTTCTGGAGGAATGGTTGAACATTCCCATAGACACACCCCTAAACTTTGTGGACAGCCTTCCCAGAAGAGTTGAATCTGTTATAGCTGCAACGTGTGGCCCAACTCTATACTGAACCCCGGGCTGCCATTATAGTTCATGTGTGTGCAAAGGCAGGTGTCCCAATACTTAGGACAATATATTGCTTGTGACACTGAGCATGGCTACGGACTTAGGGCTGGTTCACACCACAGAGATGCACAAGACATGTGTGTGGCTGCTCCCTAGCTAAGCGGTTGCTGGTTCAGATCCCTGACATGCTAATGCTTGAGTTGAAATTTATATGTTCCTCCTGTGTGGGTTTCTCACCACATTTTATTTGTCTCCTGTCCATATAGTGTGTAATGTAAACAAGTTATTTTTGGACTTTAAATTGGAAGCTCATTGCAGCCAGGGACTGATGTTAATGTTTGTTAGCACTAATCATGCCCAGGGACTTGGACATTTCAAATTGTAGGGTTTACACTGCATAGGTACATCTGGTTAGAAAACTGTTGCTTGGAATATGTGCATGCATATGGACTTAGAATTTTGGCCTGGATTTATAGATTTGATGCACCTAGCCAATGGCTAACACAGAAAATAGTAGTGGGTGTTGCTGCTTCTCAGGTTCAAGGTACTGGTGGACATGTACTTCTATTGGGCATGCGTCAGTGTGCTAACAATACAACCTATCTTATATAAAGGACTAAGTGGGGGGGGATGGTTGGTTTGGCCTGACAACAAGCCAGTTTTTTTGCTGTGGTTTTTGTGGGATAAAGAATGATATTGTGAATAATGACAAATGCCTCACTAAAGCTGTTTGATGGACGGGCAAGACAATTTCAGATTCCTTGTAGATAACCAGGTCATGTCGCCAGGTTGCAGATAAAGTTCGCCGCGTTTCCCTTTGTCGAAGGTGGCCTTACTCTGCTCTTGCATTTTGGTGAGCTTCTCTTGCAACAGCTTCCAGTTAGACTGTAAGAACTGAGAGGATTCCTGTACCTCTGGCACCGTGGTTTCACCTGCTAAGCTGGGGAGCACCGTGGGGTGAAAGCCATAGTTGGCCCAGAAGGGAGATTGCTTCGTAGAAGTGTGTACGGAATTGTTGTATGCAAATTCTGCCAAGGGGAGTAATGTGCACCAATCGTTTTGGGAATAGGATGAGAAACAGTGGAGATATTGCTCTAGCGTTTGATTCGTCCTTTCCGTCTGGCCATTAGTTTGCGGGTGGTAGGCCGTTGAGAATGATAGATCGATTTCCAGGGTGGAACAGAGGGCTCTCCAGAAGCGTAAGGTGAACTGGACACCTCGATCAGACACTATGTTGTCTGGGAGGCCATGCAGCCGGACGACTTCCCTAATGAAGATTTCCAAGGTCTCCTTTGCAGTGGGGGTGCCCTTCATTGGGAGGATTGTGGTATGTCCTTTGGCTGGGGGCAGCTCCATCGTCCAAAGTCCATCGTAATTTTGGACCAGGGTTGTTCAGGGATAGGCAGAGGTTTCAACAGCCCCCAAGCCTTGGTCTTGTCTGTCTTATTCCTAGCGCATGTAGGGCAGGAGCGGACATAGCCCTGACAGTCCTCAGTGAGTGTTGGCCACCAAAAGGAGCATAGCACCAGTTCTGTGTTTTTTTTGGTGCCGAAGTGCCCGGCTAATTTGTGGTCGTGGCAGAGTTTTAAGACGACCAAGCAGAGTTCCTTGGGCACGACAATTTGGTTCTTGTGCCACCAGAGACCATCCTTCCAGGTCAGCCCTTGGCTAGGTGCTCCAGAAGAACAGGTTGAGGTTCTCTGAATCTGGGAGAGGAGGTCGTCCTGCGTGAGCAGGAAGTTTCGAGGTTGCAGAATAGTATCTGGAGAGGCGGGTGTTCCGGGTTCAGAGAACATGCGGGAAAGAGCATCGGGTTTTGTATTCTTCCCCCCGGGCCTATAAGTCAGATGAAACTGGAATCTGGAAAAGAAAAGTGCCCAATGGGCTTGACGGGGCTTAAGTCTTTTGGCCATTCGGAGATATTCCAGATTTTTATTATCCCTATAGATCAGGATGGGGTGCAGAGCTCCCTCCAGTAGGTAGCGCCATTCTTCTAGAGCAGCCTTTATAGCCAGCAACTCCCTGTCCCCCACATCATAGTTCTTCTCCGGGGCAGAGAGTTTACCAGAGAAGAAAGCCACGGGGTGAAGGAGTGCCTTTGTTCTCTGCCTTTGGGAGAGGACTGCCCCCACGGCTGTCTCGGAGGCGACAACTTCCAGAACGTAGGGTAGAGTGGCGTCTGGGTGCTTAAGGATAGGCGCTCTTGTAAAGAGTTTGGAAGGCATTTTGAGCGTCAGAAGACCACTGAAACCGCTGACCCTGTTTAGTAAGCTGCGTGATGGGGGCGATGATGGCTGAGAATCCCCTGATGAATTTTCTGTAAAAGTTGGAGAACCCCACGAAGCGTTGGACCCCTTTTTTATCCACAGGTGCTGGCCAGTCGAGTATAGCGGTCACCTTTTGAGGATCCATCGTGACCCCAGTAACCTACAAGATAAGTCCAAGGAAAGGGATCTGGGAGCGCTCAAAGGCGCACTTTTCTGCCTTGGCGTATAGCCTGTGTTGCCGCAGCCGGCTGAGGACACAACGGACATGTTGGCGGTTCTCTTCCAGGATAGAAGAAAATATTAAAATTTCATTGAGATAGATGATAACAAAACGGTCCAGGTAATCTCGGAAGACATCGTTGACCAGATGCTGAAATATAGCGGGGGCATTACAGAGGCCGAAGGGCATGACGAGATACTCGTAGTGGCCAAAACGTAAGCCCCCCTGAGATCCAACTCAGAGAACACGGTGGCTGACCCAAGCCTCTGAAAGAGTTCCGGCACCAGTGGAAGGGAGTATCGATTTTTAACCGTGATTCGGTTCAAATCCCTATAGTCAATACAAGGACGGAGGGTGTGATCTTTCTTCTCAACGAAGAAGATACCCGCCCCGGCAGGGGAAGTGGATGGTCGGATGAACCCTTTGGCCAGATTATCATCTAAATAGGCCTTGAGGGCCGACAGTTCAAGCTCTGACAGTGGATAGATGCGGCCAAAGGGGACCTCTGTTCTCAGAAGCAACTCAATGGGGCAGTCGTAAGACCTGTGTGGTGGTAGTTGATCTGCCCACTTCTTGCTGAACACGTCCAGGAACTCGTGGTAAACTGAAGGGACTGCTTGGTGGGTTTCCTGGTCAGGCTCAGAATCCAAGCTGAAAAGTGAGGGACCAAGTCCCAGGACGGGAGCAGGCAGTGTTGGCCACAGTAAGACGAGAGGACCGGAGGACCAGTCTATGTCAGGGCTATGCACCTGGAGCCATGGAAGCCCCAAGATGATGGGGAACAGAGGTGAGGAGATGACATCTAGGATAAGCAGTTCCCTGTGCCCCTCAGCTGTGGACACAGGTATAGGCTGGGTTTCCGTGGTTACTATGCTGGACTTAATGGTCGTCCCGTTAGTCAGGTGGACAGTCATTTTATGGGCCTTGGGGCTCAGGGGCATCTGGTGTAGCTGGGCGAAGGCCTGGTCCACGAAGCAACTACACGCCCCGGAATCAATAATCGCTGGCACCTGGATGCTCCCTTCGGGCAACTGCAAAGAAAGAAGAAGGGTCAAATGAGACACGTTACCGCTGACAGAGGTCGTCTTCAGGTTAGCCCGATGAGGCCACTTACCGGCTTTGGCAGGACAGGTCCGTACCATATGTCTGGGTTCTCCACAATACAGACACAAGCTCAGAGCGCGGTGTCCGTGTCTCTCTTCTGGGGTGAGAGATGGCCAAAGAAGTCCGATCTGCATCAGTTCAGATGGGTCAACAGGTGCGGAAGTGGTAGGTGCGGGAGCAGTATGACTGGGAACCTGGGGCATCATCCATGTCGGGCGAAGAGCGGGGGAATTTCCAGTGACTCCCGTTCCCGAAGTCTCTGATCTATTTGGATTGCCAAGTTGATGAGGGCATCCAGGGTCGCAGGCACCCCAACGCGAGCGAGCTCGTCTTTTAGCCGCTCAGATAGTCCCAGGTGAAACTGGTATCAGAGCGCTGCATCGTTCCACGCTGTGTCTGCACTCCAACGCCTGAACTCTACTACATAGTCCTCAGCGGGACGTCGGCCCTGCTGCAGGGCATGCAAGGTGGCCTCAGCTGTGGCAATAAAGGTGGGGGTCCTGATACAATTTGGCCATGGCGTCAAAGAAGGCATCCAGGGTGGCTACTTTGGGTGCTCTCTGCTCCCAGAGTCGATGAGCCCAGGTCTGCGGTTCCCCCTGAAGCAGGGAGACCACCAGTCCCACTTTAGTGGCCTCCAGGGAGAAGGTGAGAGGCTGGAGACTGAAGTACAGCTCGCAGGAGCTGTTGAAGGCCCTGAACTTCCTCCGATCCCCTGAAAACCTGTCCGGGAGGGGCACCTTAGGCTCAGATGGCAGAGCCACGATAGTGCGGGCCGCTGCAGCTCCTCCTCCAGGTGCAGGGGGAGTGGAGAGCTCACAGACTTGCTCCTCCAGGCGGAGGAGTAGCCATCTTGCAAATTTTTCACCGCCTGTGTGAGGCTGGCCAAATGGATACACAGTTCCTCCATAGCAAAGGGTGTTCCCTGCGCAGACTCAGACATGGCTGCCCATTACTGTCATGGTCCTGGTGGTGGAGTCTGGCGTGTGCAGGGAACAACCACTCTTGTGCACCCGATTCAGGGGTCCCTGGTAGAGCGGACAGGGAGCCAGAGAGTGCGGGATGGCACGAGAGCTGGATGGTCACTGGTGGTGGTGTGAAGCTCCAGGTAGTCATACGAGACAGAAGAATGGTCGTTCAGGCTGGGTCGGCAACTAGCGGGCTGTGCGGTGCAAAGGGTTCAGGCAGAGAGTGGTCAAGTCCAAGCAAAGTTCGTTAACAGGCTGGCAGCAGAAGTACAGAGGGTTCAGACAAATGGATGGTCGTGGATAGCCGGGTCGGTGCAGGCAGAAATCAGCAGGTCAAGTCAAGCCAGGTCGGATCAGGAAAGCAGGTAGCAATACAGGAGCAGGAATACAGGAACAGAGCTGGGGCTCACAGGTACTCAGACGCTGTAGAACGGACAGCACTTGCTGACAGGTGCAGGGGATTCAAATAGCACCGCTTGGCGGCATTTCCGGTGCGTGCACACGCACGGGTGCGTGCATCGGCGCTAAAAAGACTCAGGCTGCCGATTTTCTCTTAGCAGTAACACCATATATATTGTAGAATACTTTAATGGCAGTAAACATGTACATAATTGTGTTTCTGCTGGCAAAATAAAAGGCCATTTTTTAGCTCTTGTTTGTTGTTTTTCTCTTGTTTCTTCTTACATTTTAATTCGTTTTGGGGGCTGGTGGTTTTGGGAAAGTGGATTATCTTCCTTAGGGTCGGTTCACACTTCTGCGGTGTCTGAGATTGGATGTGATGCGCACCGCAGTGCAAATCACATGCGATCTCTGTGCTATGCAAATTCAGCCATACAGATAGTATGGCTGAATTTGCATCACAATCGGACCAAACTCGCACAGGACCCTTTTTTGTTCCGCAGCAGAATTGGATCTTATGGAAATTCACACCCATGCAATCAGATTCCTGTCCAAATTTGCAGTTCGCAATGTGATATGCAAACTGATTTAGGGGTTTCATTAACTTTCTATTGACACTCCCAGCAGTTTGCATATGGCAGTGTGAACTGCCTGCGAGTCGGGTGCGATGCAGGATCCCTGCGAATCCACTGCGGGTTCCCACATCGCACCCGACTTGAAGGCAATTCATACTACCATATGCAAACTGATGGGAGTGTCAATAGTAAGCTAGTGATACCCCCAAATCCAAGTAGAAATAAAGTGCAGCGCTGTAAGATAAATTCCTCTGGATAACTAGCACCCAGTGCAAATCCGTGCAGAGATGATACAATAGTGCTTCAGTGACACTCCACCTTCACCATTTATACTAGCAGCTCACCTCCCATATCAGGCTCTTATTACAGGAGCCAGATAATGCCTGTTGTCTCAATCAATGGACAAATCAAGGATCCCGGTGGGTAAGTAATACAGGTATCTCCACTTTATGGTACTCCAGTGAAAATCACCAGCTCAGATTCAATCATAGGTGACATAGAAGCAAAGAACCACATCTAGTGCTCTCTATATATAAAATCTCTTGCTTTATAAAAATAAGTGAAAACATACTCACAAAAGAAGCACTGATGCCCAGTGCTCAGCTAAAGACATGTTGATATTAGAAACGTCTTGTTCTGGAGAAGAAAAGGAAAAGGAAGGTTGCAACACCAAGTAAATTCCCATAATAGGGGTGGTTCCTCACATAGAATAGACACTGGGCGCCCCTATTATTACTCCCCGATGAGAACTAACCCTCCCACTAATAGGAACTATGAGTTCCATGGAACACCTAGGGGTAGAGGTCAATATAGGAACTCAAGAGGTGGTTTTAATAGAGGGAGAGGTAATGCGCAGACAGGGGGTTACCCGATACCGATTGCTAACAGATATGCTCCCCTCCAGGAATATACCACCAAAAGGCAGAGGGATTTTCAGGAACCCCAGAATGACCCAGGGGGAGGGAGAACTCAGCAAACCCAGGAGGGATGGTGGCACTCCCCATACACAGAATCCAGACAAGAGGAGTATTCCAGAAAGAGAAAAGGAAGAGAGGAAAAAGAGGGGGTAAACGGATACAAAAGATCAAGGCCCCAATTGGTGAAGGTATTTATATTTATCTGACCTAGGGGCACTTAAAGTGAAGAAGGTTAATGACCCTCATTTTATAACAAAGGGGATTAAGGACCTGGAAAATAGAAAAAACACCGTAATTAGGCCAGCTGACAAGGGAGGGGGACTGGTTGTTCTTAGTAGGAATTACTATTTGTCAGAAATGGATCATCTCTTAAGTGATAGAAAGGCAGATGGGGTACTTACAAAAAAGGAGGCATCATACCTGGACCCCTTATTCTGTAGAATGCCAATTATTTACTTTCTGTTAAAGATACACAGGGATGTGGTCAACCCGCCTGGCAGACCTATAGTCAATGGCATTGACTCAGTGTCTGCCAGGCTGGATCAATATATTGACCACTTCCTACAACCTCTCGTTATGAAAACTAAAGCATTCTTAAAAGATATGAAACACATCATACAGATTGTGGAGGGGTTAAAATGCAATTCACCAGTCTTCCTTGTGACAGCGTATGACAGCTCCCTGTACACGATCATAGGCCACCAAGCAGCTATTTCCTCTGTCCAATGGGCATTGTCCTTATCGGATCTACCTGTGAAGGTGACTGACTTTTTAATTGACAGTTTAAAATTTTGTTTAACCAAGAATTATTTTTGGTAAAACAATCAATTTTATTTACAGTCCAGAGGTGTTGCGATGGGAGCTCGCTTCGCTCCCAGTGTGGCGAATATTTTTATGGCCCACTGGGAGGAAGGAGCAGTTTTCACCAGACGGCCGTCTGAGCTGGTATGCTACAGGCGATTTATAGATGACATAATGCTTATCTGGGAGGGTGACTATCCAGGTTTGGAAGTGTTTATGCAAACTCTCAACTCTAACTCCAGAAATATTATTTTATCCTGGAATGTAAGTCAGGAGCGCATCACCTTCTTAGATCTGGATATCTTTAGAGATAATGATCATTTCATTATGGTAAACCACTGTAAGCCAACAGATCGAAATGCGTATATAGTTGTTACACCAGAGTTGGGGAGTTGTCATCACCAGAAATGGTTGAGCAACATCCCCAGGGGGCAATTTATTCGACTAAGGCGCAATTGTTCACGAAAGGCTGATTTTATGGAACAAGCCAATATGCTCTCTATGAGGTTTCAGCAGAAAGGTTACAGTAAGGAATCACTTGATCAGGAAATCAGCAGAGTGGGTGCTATGGACAGAGAAAAATTTGTTGCCAATACTGAAAAGAAAAATAGTGTTGAGGGTCAGCAGTTTAAAATAATCTTTGATTATAATGTGCAACTTAAAATACTGGAAAGAATAATTCAGCGGAACTGGCCTATCCTTAAATTAGAATAAATTCTTAGCCCATTTCTTCCAGAAAAACCTCAGTTCATATATAGAAGGGCCTCCACCTTGAGAGATAGGATAGCCCCAGGGGTTATAGACCCCCCGAAACAGGTAGAAAATAGACTCTTTTCCTTTTTAAAAGGATTTTATGCCTGTGGGCGTTGTAAGGCATGCAGAAGTTGTAAATTTAATATTAAAAAACAGAAAACGTTTGTAGCCATGGCCACAGGGAGAGAGCATGAGATACATCAGCTTATTACCTGTCAAACCATTGGAGTGGTGTATATGCTTTGAGAGAACATGTAAACAACATTCATAAAGGGTTCAAAGATCACAATGTATCACTGCGCTTTAGTAAATACCATAACAGGGACCCCAGTTCACTCAAATTTTGGGGGGTTGAACATGTGGTCAAACACTGGAGAGGGGGTAATTATATTAGACAACTGAGTAGAAGAGAATCTTTTTGGATACACCAAGCCGCAGTTTTAGCCCCCAATGGATTAAACATTGAGTTTGATCCCTATTGTTTTATCTCTGACCGTTAATCTTTATCTGGCAGATCATGAGAAGTTAGATAGGATTTTTATAAATATTCTGATTTTATTAATATTTTGATTTTTTTGAATGATGTATGTTGATATAATAATGAAAACATAGTATTATATTTGCAATATATACGTGTGGGGGACAGCGATGGTCTCGGTATTATTAGTAATATTATGCCATTAATTTGATTATGGAATTTTTAAGAATGTTTAACTTATTTACCCTTATCAACCGGTATTATGGTGGGGGGTGTTTTATATATATGTGTATACCTCTTTTATCCTTGACAAGGACGCAGCTCAGCCAAGTTATGACAACAGGAGGAGCTAGAGGTTTTAACTAGTTTTGATAGGCGCTCTAGAAGTCACATGTATGCGATGGTCTCTTTATATGCGGGTGGTATCGTCACTTCCTTATCCGCCGAAGAAGTTCCGGTCTGTGGAACGCAACGCGTCCGGAACAGGAAGTGACGTCATCCACGGCCATCGCTGTCTCCAGAACAAGACGTTTCTAATATCAACATGTCTTTAGCTGAGCACTGGGCATCAGTGCTTCTTTTGTGAGCATGTTTTCACTTATTTTTATAAAGCAAGAGATTTTATATATAGAGAGCACTAGATGTGGTTCTTCTTTGCTTCTATGTCACCTATGATTGAATCTGAGCTGGCGATTTTCACTGGAGTACCATAAAGTGGAGATACCTGTATTACTTACCCACAGGGATCCTTGATTTGTCCATTGATTGAGACAACAGGTGTTATCCGGCTCCCGTAATAAGAGCCTGATATGGGAGGTGAGCTGCTAGTATAAATGGTGAAGGTGGAGTGGCACTGAAGCACTATTGTATCATCTCTGCACGGATTTGCACTGGGTGCTAGTTATCCAGAGGAATTTATCTTACAGCGCTGCACTTTATTTCTACTTAGACATTCTTATAGGATTTTGATAAATTACCTATAGTGTACAGCTGCTTTTGAATTGCTGGACTGCGCTGTTTGAATCTGTATATTGTGATTAGAGTTGAGCGAACTTCTGGAAGTTCGGGTTCTGCTGGTTCAGCCGAACTTCGGGACAAAGTCCGGGTTCGGGTCCGGACAGAACCCAAACTTTGTCCAGGACCCCGAACCCCTTTGAAATCAATGGGGGCCCGAATTTTTAGGCACAAAAATGGCTGTAAAAAAGTCCTGGAAAGTCCTAGAGGTCTGCAAAAGGAAGGAAATGGGGGTAAGGGTGGGACAAGTGCCCTACAAAGAAATGGGGACAGGGAAATAACTAAAAGCATTTAAAAAAAAAAATCAAAACTGGAGGTGGATGTGGACCATCTTCAAACTGTGTCTGAAAAGTATTAATTAATGGTAGAAGCCATATCACTGTTCTAAAATCATCTTCAAACTGTGTGAAAAAAGTATAAATAAGCCGGTAGAACCCATATCACTGTTCTACAATCATCTGGAAACTGTGTGTTAAACTTTAACTAAAACCGGGAGAACCCATACTACTGTTCTACAATCATCTGGAAACTGTGTGTTAAACATTAACTAAAACCGGGAGAACCCATACTACTGTTCTACAATCATCTGGCACTGTGTGTTAAACTTTAACTAAAACTGGGAGAACCCATACTACTGTTCTACAATCATCTGGAAACTGTGTGTTAAACTTTAACTAAAACCGGGAGAACCCATACTACTGTTCTACAATCATCTGGAAACTGTGTGTTAAACTTTAACTAAAACCG
>BLSH010023598.1:334034-348601 GCA_018402905.1 Glandirana rugosa
CCGGACCCGAACCCAGACTTTTTTTGAAAAGTCCGGGTTCGGGTCCGGGTCCCGGACACCCAAAAGTTCGGTACGGACCCGAACTTTACAGTCCGGGTTCGCTCAACACTAATTGTGATACCCCCAAATCAGTTTGCAGATCACACTGCGAACTGCAAACTCGGACAGGAATCGGATCGCATGGGTGTGAACACCCATGCAATCCGATTCTGATGCGGAAACAAAAAAGTGTCCTGTGTGAGTTTGGTCCAACTGTGATGCAATTTCAGCCATACTATCTGTATGGCTGAAATCGCATTGCACTGAGATCGCATGTGATTTGCACTGGAAGCCCAAGCCAAATTTTTGTACAAAACGGTGTGGTATACCCCCCTAAGATCGATACCAGACACTTATCCGATCATGCAGCCTGGAGATCAGGATTGGGGGGACAAGCAAGCACCACCCCTCCTGGACCATATCAAGCCACATGCCCTCAACATGAGGGGTGGGTGTGCTTTGGGGCGGGGGGCTCTGCACCCCCCACCCCAAAGCACCTTGTCTCCATGTTGATGGGGACAAGGGCCTCTTCTCGACAACCCTGGCTGGTAGTTAATGGGGTCTGCAGGGGGGCTGATTGGAATGTGGAAGCCCCCTTTAACAAGGGGGCCCCCAGATCCTGGTGCCGCCTATGTGAATGGGTATCAGGTACATTGTACCCCTACCCATTCACCAAAAAAGTGTAAAAATGTTAAAAAAGAGACATTTTTGTCCAGTCTTTTATGTCAAAAATGTTTAAAAAAGTGTCCCGTGATGTACATCCATGGTCAATCATGGCGTCTGATGGAATAGAAAAATAGACACACATCTAAATGCTCCACCACGATGGGAAGGCTCCCACCCACTGCTGTCTCTTCGCTTTGAAGGTGTTATATTGTCAAGGGTGGGGCCACCCAGTGACGTAACCGGGTTACTCTGCACCCTTCTGACGTCACATGCTGGCACATGACATCAGAGGAGGCGGGACCATCGGGTTATGTACCCAGGTGGCCCCGCTCTGGAATAGAAAAGAACTGTCAAAGCATGCAGAGCGCATACAGCGGGAGCCCTCCCAACGAGGTGGAGTGTTGACATTATGTACTATTTTTGGGTCCGTCGGGCGCCGTTATTGACCATGTACATTACAGAACACTTTTTGTACATTTTTGACATAAAAGGTTTGACAAAAGATGTTGCTTGGATTTTTTACATTTTGATAATTCTTGTGTGAATGGGTAGGAGTACAATGTACGCCATACTAATTCACATAGGGGGGCCAGGATCTGGGGGCCCCCTTGTTAAAGGGGGCTTCCAGATTCTGATAAGTCCCCATCCGCAGACCCTGACAACTACAGCCCAGGGTTGCTGGGAAGAGGCCCTTGTCCCCATCAACATGGGGGCAAAGTGCTTTGAGGTGGGGGCGCAGAGCCCCCCTGCCCCAAAGCACCCACCCCCCCATGTTGAGGGCATGTGGCCTGGTACGGTTCAAGAGGGGGGCACTTGCTTGTCTCTCCTGACCTCCAGGCTGCATGCACGGATAAGGGCCTGGTATGGACCTGGGGGGGACCCCACGCATTTTTTTTCTAGCTTTTTTTTAAACATTCAGCTGTCAGCTGCCACATGAGCATGGTTGTTACCGTAATATTAATTCCTCAAATTAAATACATTATTGTATAGAATGAACAGAATCCAACATTAGTAATTGTATTTTCTATGTATGAGTGTGCCCTGGTCTGTGGTGTGCTGGTATGTTGTTCTACAATCAAAACTTGATGACCTGGGTTTGAATCCCACACATGGTATCACCTCCTAATAACTATCATTGTAGTCAGCAGGCATAATTATGCAATATACATAATTTTGGTTGACTACAGAATTTTAACATTAAATGTATGCAATGGTATATAATTATACAATATTATGGTGGGGAATTCAAAATCCAGCTAATCCTAAAAACCAGACAAGAAAATGACATGAGTCCCCCCCCCCCTCCATCCATACCAGGCCCTTCAGGTCTGGTCTGGATTTTAAGGGGAACCCTGCACCAAATAAAAAAAAATTGACGTGGGATCCTCCTTTCTCCATGCCAGGCCCTTCAGGTCTGGTCCGGATTTTAAGGGGAACCCAGTGCCAAATTAAAAAATAAATCACATTGGGTCCCCCCCAAATCCATACCAGATCCTTATCTGAGCATGCAGCCTGGCCAGACAGAATGGGGGGATGAGCGAGTGCCCCCCCTCCTGAACCGTACCAGGCCACATGCCCACAACATGCGGGGTGGGTGCTTTGGGGTAGGGGGCCCTGCGCCCCCCACCCCAAAGCACCTTGTCCCCATGTTGATGAGGACAAGGGCCTCTTCCCAACATTCCTGGCCGGTGGTTGTCTGGGTCTGTGGGTAGGAGGCTTATTGAAATCTGGAAGGTCCCTTTAACAAGGGGGCCCCCATGTGAATGAGTATAGGGTACATTGTAACCCTACCCATTCACCTAAAAAAAGTGGAAAAAAAAACACATGACACAGGTTTTCTAAAATATTTTATTAAGGCAGCTCTGGCGTCTCTTCTCCCCTCACAAGCATTTTCTTTCTTCTGCGCTTTAGCGGGGTCATCTTTCTTCTGCTCTTTTGCGGGGTCTTCTTTCTACTGCTCTTTTGCGGGGTCTTCTTTCTTCTGAGTGGTCTGCTTTCTTCTGCACTTTTGTGGGGTCTTCATTCTTCTGAGGGGTCTTCTTTCTTCTGCTCTTTTGAGGGGTCTTCTGCTCTTTTTCTGATTCTTCTCCCTCTCTCTGGTGTCTTCTTTTTTCTTCTCTTTTGCAGGGTCATCTCCGCTGTGTTCTCCCTCTATTCTTCTTTCAATGTTGACTCAACGCGATCTCCCGGTGTAATGCTGGCTTCACTCTGGGCAATGACTTATATTGGCATGGGGTGGGGCCACCGGTGACTTCATTCAAAGGCCCTGCTCCTTTGTGACGACGCCGTCCTATCATGCACCAGACGGTGAGGTCACAAGGGAATGGGCCTTCAGATGATGTCACTGGGTGGCCCCACCCCATGCCAATATATGTCATTGCACAGAGTGGAGCCAGCAGTACACCGGGAGATTGCATTGAGTCAACATCGGAAGAAGAACAGAGGGAGAAGAACAGAGGGAGAAGACAGTGCAGAAGACCCCGCAAAAGAGCAGAAGAAAGTGGGGTCTCCTGTTCTTTTGCCACTTCTTCTCCCTCTCCGCAACATCTTCTGCTCTTTTGCAGGGTCTTCTCCCTCTCTGGCATGTTCTTTCTTCTTCTCTTTTGTGGGGTCTTCTTTCTTCTAAGGGGTCTTAAGAGCAGAAGAAAGAAGGCCCCTCAGAAGAAAGAAGACCCAGCCAAAGAGCAGAAGAAAGAAGACGCCAGAGAGGGAGAAGACCCTGCAAAAGAGCAGAAGAAAGAAGACCTCTCAGAGGAAAGAAGACCCCGCAAAAGAACAGAAAAAAGAAGACACCAGAGAGGGAGAAGACCATGCAAAAGAGCAGAAGACAATGCGAAGAGGGAGAATAACTGGCAAAAGAGCAGAAGACCCCACAAAAGAGCAGAAGAAAGAAGACATCTCAGAAGAAAGAAGACCCCACAAATGAGCAGAAAAAAGAAGATGCCAGAGAGGGGAGAAGAGATGCCGGAGCTGCCTTAATAAATTATTTTTAAAACCTGTGCAGTGTGTTTTTCATCCCACTTTTTTAGGGGTTCCCCACACTCATTCACATAGGGGGACGGAATCTGAGGGCCCCCTTTTTAAAGGGGGCTCCCAGATTCTGATAAGCACCCTGCCCACAGCCCCCGACAACCACCGGCCAGGGTTGTTAGGAAGAGGCCCTTGTCCTCATCAACATGGGGACAAGGTGCTTTGGGGTGAGGGGTGCAGGGCCCCCCTGCCCCAAAGCACCCACTACCCCATGCTGTGGGCATGTGGCCTGGTATGGTTCAGGAGGGGGGGCGCTCTCTCATCCCCGCATCCTGTCCGGCCAGGCTGCATGTTCGGATAAGGATCAGGTATGGATTTTGGGGGGACCCCCACTCCATTTTTTTAAAAATGTTTGTGCGGGGTTCCCCTTAAAATCCAGACCAGACCTGAAGGGTTTGGTATGGATGGAGGGGCGATCCCATGCCATTTTTTGTCTGGATATTTGATTAGCTGGGTTTTCTAATCCCACACCATAATATTGAATTATATACATACAATTGCATGCATTTGAAGAGTTAAAAATTAGGGAATCAACCAAAATAATGTGCATTGGATAATTATGCCTGCTGACTACAATGCTAGTTTTTAGTAAGTGATACCATCGGTGGGATTCAAACTCAGGGTGTAAAGTTCTGAGTGCAGGACAACATACCACTACACCACAGACCGGGCCACACACAGACATAGAAAATACAATTACTAATGTTGGATTCTTTTCATTCTTGACAATAATGTATTGCATTTAAGGAATTATTATTATGGTAACAACCATGCTCATGTGGCAGCTGACAGCTGAATGTAAAAAAAAAAAACAGTTGAAAAAACTGCATGGGGTCCCCCCCAGGTCCATACCAGGTCCTTTGGATCTAGTATGGATTCGGAGGGAACACCCCCACAGCATTTTTTTTTAAAAAATGTCATGAGGGTCCCCCAAAATCCATACCAGACCCTTCACGTCTGATATGGATTTTAAGGGGAACCCGTGACAATTTTTTTTTAAAAATGGCTTGGGGTCCCCCCAAAATCCATACCAGACCCTTATCTGTGCATGCAGCCTGTTAGGTCAGGATGGGAGGGCAAGCGAGCGCCCCCGAACCATACCAGGCCACATGCCCTCAACACGGGGAGGGTGCTTTGGGGTCCTTGGCCGGTGGTTGTCGGGGTCTGTGAGTGGGGTGCTTATCGGAATGTGGAAGCCCCTCTTAACAAGGGGGCCCCCAGATCCCTGCCCCCTTTGTGAATGAGTATGGTGTACATTGTACCCCTACCCATTCACCAAAAAGCTATGAAAAGTAAAAAAAAACAAGAGCCGGTTTTTGACAATTCATTTATTGTAAAATAGCTCTCGGGTGTCTTCTTTCCAGTGTCTTCTCTCCCACCACCATCTTCTCCTGGTTCTCTCTTCTTCTTTGTCGCCATCTTCTGTCGCCATCTTCTCCTGTTGTCGTCACTCCCGCCATCACCTTCTGCCACCATCTTCTGTCGCCGCCGTCTTCCTCCACTGTGTGCTGTCACCCGCTGTCTGGCATGTCTTAAATAGCCACTGGGCATGCCCATCCGATGATGTCACCCAGAGAGCCTGCCCCTTGTGATGTCACACTGTCAGACAGCAGGGATGTCACCACGGAGGAAGACAGCATCAGTAGAAGAGCGGCGGTGAGGAAGAAGACAGCAGAAGGAGAAGGCGGCAAAAGAGACAGCGACAGAAAATGGCAGTGAGGGAGAAGAGAGAATCGGGAAAAGATGGCGGTGGGAGAGAAGACACCGGGAAGAAGACATCTGAGAGCCAGCTTACACTAAAGGACTTGTCAAAAACCGGCTCTTGTTTTTTTTTTACTTTTCACAGCTTTTTTGGTGAATGGGTAGGGGTACGATGTACCCCATACTCATTCACATGGGGGGCCAGGATCTGGGGGCCCCCTTGTTAAAGGGGGCTTCCAGATTCCAATAAGCTCCCCTGCATGCCGACTCTGACAACCACCGGCCAGGGTTGTCGGGAAGATGCCCTTGTCCCCATCAACATGGGGACAAGGTGCTTTGGGGGGACCTCAAAGCACCCTCTCCATGTTGAGGGAATGTGACCTGGTTGCTTTCCCATCCCCCTTATCCTGACCTGCCAGACTGCATGCTCAGATAAGGGTCTGGTATGGATTTTGGGGGGCTCCCACGCCATTTTTAAAAAAAAATTTGGCGTAGGTTCCCCTTAAAATCCATTCCAGACCTGAAGAGCCTGGTTTGGACTGGGGGGGACCCCATGCATTTGTTTTTTTTTAATTTTGGTGGGGGTTCCCCTTAAAATACATACCAGACCTGAAGGGTCTGGTGTGGACTGGGGGGGCTACACAATTTTTTTCTGTGATTTTCTATCTATATTGTCAGGAACCGGCAATATATTACAGCCGCAGTCAAGTTTAAATTACTTTTTTATTTTAGAAATGTCATTTTGTTGCGGCACTGTTCTAAATATGGCAGCAGATGTGCTACTTTACAAGCAGACTAAGGAGGCCCCCAGGCATAATATTTAAAGGAATATTTATTTTTTATTTTTTCACTTTAATTATTAATAAAATCACTGCTCCTACTTCTGGTTCTGGATGGAGTAGCAGCCCTCCGCACTAGCCCCTTCTCCACGGCCTTATAACCTGCCTGCAAAATCTGCCCGGGCTCTTATCCAGGACCCTTTCGTCCCCAGGATACCCTCTCATCAAGGCCCCGCATGGTCCGGATGGAACGATACCTCGAGAAAGGCTCCACGTCCATCCTGCTGGCCCAGCTGCAAATCGAGGCCGGGGATGCGGCCTACTCTACGAACGGTTCAGCCACACGTTTGGAAGCACAAGCAATGGAGGTGAGCTGCTCTTCTCCTGCCCCACATAGGGACGTGGACTCATATGATAAAATAGCCCAGGATGTGGCTGCTATTTTAGCCCCTACCATCACAGCTACAGTTGAAAAAGCTGTCAGTGAGGGGATGCACCTGATCAAAAAAGAATTAGGGGAGCACAAAGCCCGCATCAATAAAGCAGAAGCTAGGATTTCTAGCACTGAAGAAGAGCTATACTATCCCAGGCTGTGGAGCAGGCACAAGCAAAAACAAACCAATATGTCCTTCAAAAACTCGATGACCTTGATAATCGGTCAAGAAGGAGTAACCTTCGTTTTGTGGGGGTCCCTGAATCCTTACAACCTGGTTCCCTGATGGACTTTTGCGCCAAACGCATACCAGAAGCCCTAGGCCTTTCGCGACCTTGTGTGGTCGAAAGAGCCCACCGTATCGGCGGCCTACAATCAGACCGCTCAGCACCGCGCACAATAATAGCCAAATACCTAAATTACGTGGACAAGGCGGACATGCAACGGTACAGGCAGGCTAAATCTTTTCAGATCGAAGGTGCCAAGATCCTCAACTTTGCAGACTATTCCTTAGAAGTGGCCAAAAAAAGAAAAGCCTTCCAACAAGTCTGCTCTGCCCTCCACCAACGCCAGCTGAAATTCACCCTGGCCTTCCCGGCAGTGCTTTGTCTTCGGTCCTCCAGCGGTGAGCAACTTACCTTTCATGACCCCCAGGAAGCTGGAAACTACTTGCGGTCTTTGTATCTTGACCAGCACTCCTCACAGACATCTAAGGCCTCTCCTAAACGCCTGAAACCATCCGTTCCTCTCCATGCAGATGAACTACGCTGAAGCGGTATTCCACCCCCTTCTCTTCTTACCAAGTCCTCTCTCCTGCTTGCAAAACCCAAGACCCCTGAGAGCCTAATACTCACACTGAGACACCTATGTCTCCCCACGGTAGGACCCAAGCTCTCTGTTAGCGGACTAAAAATGCGTATTGATGTTTACACTACTGTTATTGTCAATTTCCACGTTTTTTTTAGCATGATACACTTACTTATTTTTCCTCACGGGTCCCCCCTATCAGACAGCCTCCACCCTCCACCCTATGGACTGCTTGCTGTGCTGGTACCATCGCTACATCTGCAATACCAGGGCACGACTAACCACAATTTCTGGCTGGTGGTAAGGAGCCCTCTGACTGCGGACCCATGTGGAAAAAAGCAAAGTTCTTTTCTGAACTACCTTGTTGGTTGAATGTTGCAGTTTTTTCCTTGTTTTATACATCTGCCTAAGACCTTTCCCCTACCATCCACATACCTCACTTGCCTGAATACATCCAGCCCCTTGATCCACCTCCCAGGTCATGTATTGCCCACTTCCCATTTCTCTCCCTCACTAAAATTTACTACTCAGTCTTCATATCAGGCTCCAGACACAAATACACCTAATCCTTCATGAAATGTGTTACGTGGAACGTTAAAGGTCTAAGGTCAACAACTAAACGAATGAAGGTCCTCAGGCACCTCAAAAGGCTAAAAACTGATATCGCCCTATTACAGGAAACACATCTAACACAAGCAGATCTGCATCGTATGAAAAAACTCTGGGTGGGAACGGTCTTAGGCTCAGACGCCCTTGGCTGCAAAGTCGGGGTTGCCATTCTCATCCACAAAAATCTCCCCTGTGAAATAATCTCTGTGAATTCTGACATCCAAGGTCGCCTACTGTCTATCCATACTCATATCAACAATAAGGATATTATTATATCCAACGTTTATGCCCCCAATAGCCTGGGTCCACCCTTCTTCAATACCCTGACATACTGTTTACTGAAATGGCCCCACATCCCACATTTACTGGGCGGTGATTTTAATTCAATTTCTCACCCAGACAATGATCGATCTTGCCCTAAGAAATCACACTCTAGCCCATTGACTTTGGACTCCTCTCTCCTAGCCTCCACCATGGACTCGCTGCACTTGACTGACCTCTGGAGACTCTTTCACCCGCTTGACAGGGAATTTACATTCTATTCCAACCCTCATAGCGTTTTCACCAGAATCTACTATCTTTACGGCACAGAAGACCTTATACCCCTCATTATTGATGCCGAAATTCATGAAATTGCAATTTTGGATCATGCCCCGGTGGCAATATCTTTTTATCACTCAATGACGCAACCAGATATCTGCCTTCTTAATAATTCTGACTTCAAACAATACATGGACAAGGCCTGGTCTGAGTACACAACTGCCAACTCATAGAGACGACCCAAACCTCTTCTGGGACGCGGGCAAGGCCTTCCTTAGAGGAAAGGTTATTTCCTACTCTACTTCCTTTAAAAAACACTCCCTCTCCAAATTCAAAGCGGCCAGCCTCTGTCTGAAACTGGCCCAAAGAACTCTCCTCACCTCTGACTCTCCTCAAAATTGCTCCGAATGGAAAGCCACCAAATGCGACTTTCACTCTTGGGCAGAGTCCATGGAACTGTCCAAACGGTCAAAGTTCAAAGCCTTATTGTACAAATTTGGAAATAAATCCAGAAAACCTCTGGCAAAACTGGCCAGAGGCCCCCACACTCCCACACACATCCTGTCCCTGAGAGACTCTCTGGGCAACCTTAAAAAGACACCACAAGAAATTAACCGAGTCATGCTAAGCTTCTACTCCAATCTCTATGCCCACAATCAAATAGATGGCACTCTGGCCAGGAGATTTCTTGATAACATAAATCTCCCTTCCATCACCCCCTCGGATCTCAAGCGACTTAACGCCCCTATTACACTTTCTGCGGTCTCCCATGCTATCAACCATCCACCCCCCAATAAAGCCCCCGGACCAGATGGCTTTAAGGGAGATTTTTACAAATCCCTCCCTACGCTCCTAGAACCTACCCTGGTTGAAGTTTTTAATGGTATTTGGTCGGGTGGACCCTACCTGCCCTCTGGTAATCAGGCGATTATTAAGCTCCTATCAAAAAAAGGCAAGGACCCCCTTGAACCCGGATCCTACAGGCCCATCTCATTGTTAAATTTCGACGTCAAAAATCTAAAATCGTGGCCACCAGACTTTCTACAATCCTCCCTCAATTCATTGATCCAGTACAATCAGGGTTCGTGAAAGGTAGAACAGCCTCTTTAAATTTAGGGAAGGTATTAATGATTCTAGACCATGCCGAGACACATAAGGAGGGGGACTTTGCCATCATCCCCCTGGATGCGGAGAAAGCTGTTGATATTGTCAGTTTTGATTGGCTCTCCTTGGTCCTTACGAGGCTTGGTTATTCAAGCCCCTTCTTACACTTGATACAGACTATGTACTCATCTCCTGCGGCCAGGCTGGTTGTGGCAGGTCTCCTCTCAGAGGAATTTTGGCTCTTTAAGGGCACGAGACAGGGGTGCCCCCTTTCCCCCCTCTTATTTAATCTAGCAATGGAACCCCTTTCTAAACATTTAAATACCATAGCTTCCCTTCACGGGATTCACATAGGAACACATGAAGTCCGTTCAGCATAAAGGTCTATAACCTAGCCTGTTTACTGAGAATTGGTCTAGACTGGATGAACCAAGCATCTAGATCCGCTAACTATACATTGGAATCAGCTATGGCTCAGCCTTTCTCACTGAAAGCCTTTCTTCATGCACCATGGAAATCACTGGCTCCAAATCTTCAACACAACCCATTACTGCGAGACACAGCCATAGCATGGAGAGAGGTCCGTAAATTAGGTCCTGCTCATATTTCAGAATATCTACCTATCCAAGGGAACCCAATCTTTCCACCAGGATCTTTACACCGTAACTTCATCACATAGCAAGAACATGGCTTAACGGAATTCGCCTCCCTTTGCGATCAAGACACTGGGGATCTACTCCCCTTCTCAATAGTAGCTCGGAAGTTCTCTCTCCCACCATCCCACCTATTTAACTACTGGCAATGTGCACACTTCATTAGGTCTACGTGCAGAGATAGCTCCAAGAGATTCGAAACCTCCATTCTTGACTTCTTCCTGACAGCTGGATCCTACAATATCTCAGATCTGTACAAACCACTACTGGCCAAAGTAACACCCACTTTTTCTTCATCAGCTGCAAAAAACTGGGCCAAGGACTTCCATGACCTGAATCTTTAAGGCAAAATTCTACAGGGTTATAACAAAACTTTGAGGTTAATCCCATGTGAGCAGTGGAGAGAGGCGCAACTGTAAATAATTCACCGGGCTCATATTCCGCTCCTCTCAGACACTCAGCTTTCTCCATCCATGTCCTGTCCTCTTTGTGGACAATTAAGACCTACCCTAACGTACCGCTTCAGGTCATGTTCGTTCATCTCTTCCTTTTGGGATAGAGTCGTTCTTTTCATACACAAGATCACTCTGCTACTGATTCCCAAGGATCCTCTTCTGCTGATCTTTGGGTATTGGGACAAGGAACTTTTGTCCTGGTCATCAGACACAAAAGCCCCCCAAAAGGACTGGACCCTAATATGCCTCTTTCACGCTAGGCGAGCAATCCTTCAGACTTGGACCTCCTCATCTAGCCCGACCATCTCTCAACTCAAGAGGGAACTGCTACATCAACTCCCTATGGAAAAACTCTCCACAGACTTCAACCACCCATATGCCCTAGAACGTTACCTTAGGAGTTGGAAACCGCTTCTGGACTACATTCACTCTCCTGACGTTTTACAAGCTACCCAACTAGCCTTCAGGTACTATCGAATGCACCTGTTCACTTCTTTAAAGACCAGGGACAATCAAGTGGACTTTTCCTAGGTTACCCTGCAGGCCTCCCCCCCCCCCCCCGCATTGCCTTAAGAGATCCTTTAGTTATCTCTCTTTCATCTGCTTATGTTTAGCTAATATACAAATGCAGTACTTCAAAATATATACTTGACACAGCCATGTACCACATCTTGAAACTCAGTTGGTATACCTCCTTTTTTGTGAAAAAAAATTCTCAAAAAGTTTGTACTATGGTCCCAGGAGCTTTCAACCTCCTGAGATCCTATCTCTGTATTATGTTTCCTTTTGCTATTTCTCAATAAAATCTTATTGAAAAAAAAAAAAAATCACTGCTCCTTTAAAAACAATCGTTTTAAAAACTTTTTTTCTATCAAGACATGTCCTCCAGGGCAGTACCCGGGTCCCCATACACTTTTTATGGCAAAGAACTTGCATGCAAGCTTTAAATGGAGGAATTTGGAATTTGCAGGTTCAAATTCCATTGACGGCCACTGTCACGCATATGTGAGTTGACAGGCATCTTTCCCAGCAATAGTGCCCCTTTCTGTTTGCATGTGCGCTCAGTTTCTCAGAGTTGAAGTCTTAATTGCCCTTAATTGGGCACCATTTTACTGCACTGCAGGAGCACATTTTGACGCTATAGTAAATTAGCCCCTTTGTATCACTTAACAACATTCATCAGCACATTAAATCAACACACAAAAGTGATTTAAATTAATTTTATTTGATATCTTGCAGTATTTATCAAGATTCATAGGCACAAACTCTGTGTGTCTGGACAATAAGTATCACATATACAAACTTTTGTGTATTTTTATTCATTATTATTTTGAAATTTTGGACACTTAACGGTGAAGGGATCTTTCTTTGCTGTATTTCATTGCATTGTTCACTTTATAATTTAATTCACAATTTTTGTAACAAACCTTTGCAGTATATGGTTACAAGGTTTTATATAGGAATAGCACACCATTTGTATCGTTATTCTGCCAGAGGGTGTGCAGGGGTCAGGGAGCCCCAAAACACATAAAATTACTGTCTATACATAGCAGAAGAATGTCACTGCAGTCTCTTAATCTGTATACATTAGCTAGCAAGATAATAATTAAAGCTGAAGGTTAAGTATGTTCAGGGCTTTTTTTCTGGCGCAAAGCGCCGGAAGTCCGTTCCGCCATCTATGCCAGGCACAGACAGGGAAGCAGGGTGACTGTAACATGAAGGGGCAGCTGCATAAGTCGGTGATCGTATATAGTTCCTGCTGCAGCATGCCTGAGAGAGTGGAGGGTGGAGTGATATCATCTGCACTCCACCTCTCCCTGCAGACTGAATGCTCCTTTCGATGGCAGCCTCTCACGGATCTATGTGAAGAGAGACTGAGAGAGCTCCTGCGTGACCTGACTGCAGAGAAGCTGTGCAACCTTTCTTGGTAAAGTATTCATGCTGGATGGGAGTTTGTGAATGCTGCTTGGATGTGGGTCTGTGAGTATCTCTGAGCTGGAAAGGGCTGTCTCATTGCTGGATATGGGCTTGTCTCTTTGCTGGATATGGAGCTGTCTCTGCTGGATATGAAGCTGTCTCTTTGCTGGTTATGGGGCTGTCTATTTGCTGGTTATGGGGCTGTCTATTTGCTGTTTATGGGGCTGTCTATTTGCTGGATAAATAGCTATCTCTTTGCTGGATGTGTAGCTGTCTCTTTGCTGGTTATGGGGCTGTCTCCTTGCTTGTTATGGGGCTGTCTCTGCTGGATATTGAGCTGTCTCTGCTGGACATGGAGCTGTCTCTGCTGGATATGGGGCTGTCTCTTTGCTGGACATGGAGCTGTCTCTGTGCAGGGATATGTAGCGATCTCTTTGCTGGTTATGGGGCTGCCTCTTTGCTTGTTATGGGGCTGTCTCTATGTTGGTTATGGGGCTGTCTGTTTGTTATGGGGCTGTCTCTGCTGGTTATGGGGCTGTCTCTGCTGGTTATGAGACTGTCTCTTTGCTGATTATGGGGCTAGCTCTGCTCCATATGGGGCTGTCTTTGCTGGTTATGGAGTTGTCTATTTGCTGGACATGTAGCTGTCTTTTTGCCGGTTATGGACCCATCACTTTGCTGGTTATGGGCCTGTCTCTTTGCTGGTTATGGGGTTGTCTCTGCTGGTTATGGTACTTTCTCTTTGCTGGTTATGGGGCTGTCTCTTTGCTGGTTATGGGGCTGCTTCTTTGCTTGTTATGGAGCTGTCTCTTTGCTGGTTATGGGACTGTCTCTGTTGTATATGGAGCTGTCTTTTTGCTGGTTATGGGGCTGTCTCTTAAATAATATGAGGATTAGTGTTGAGCGAACCCGGACTGTAACGTTCGGGTCCGTACCGAACTTTCGGGTGTCCGTGGCACGGACCCGGACCCGGACATTTCAAAAATCGTTCGGGTTCGGTCCGGGGTTCTGCTATTTTACTCCACGTGTTGAGAAGCTGCAGGGCAGCCAATCAACAAGCGTTTCACTGGTTTGCCCTTAGAAGCCATCACAGCCATGCCTACTAATGGCATGGCTGTGATTGGCCAGTGCATCATGTGACCCAGCCTCTTTATAAGCTGGAGTCACAGTGCTGCAGTCCTCCTTGGGTTAGTGTAGGGAAAGAAAGCTGAAAGCTTGAGGGACAGATTTGAGACATTTTAAGACCTGATCCTGCATCCTGAGATAGATTACTTTACTACTGCTGTCTGTGCTGTTGCTCTGAGGACAGATAGCAGAAATTAGAGATTTCACATACCGCTGCTTTGAGTTGCAGATCAAGCTCTGCATGAAACAACGATCGCTACGATCGCGCTTAACGATCAGATTGTTGGGGGAATTTTAGATTTCAAATACCGCTGCTTAGAGTTGGAGATTGCAGATTAAACTCTGTCTAACGAAACGATCGTACGTTCGTACACAACGATCAGATTGTGGGATCGTACACAACGATCATATTGTGGGAGTAATTTGAGATTTCACATACTGATGCTTTGAGTGATCTGACTGCACTAGGTATAGGCTTCTGCTTAGAGGGACAGATTCTTGTTCCAAAACCATTGCCTACTCCTATAGGGCCAGCTGTTGCTGTAAGTGACACATTATTTTTCAAAAAACATCTCCATCTACTAGTTCAAAAGGGAGAGTTTCCAGGTGTTGCTTAGAGGGACAGATTCTTGTTCCAAAACCATTGCCTACTCCTATAGGGCCAGCTGTTGCTGTGACACATTATTTTTCAAAAAACATCTCCATCTCC
>BLSH010023598.1:403326-416910 GCA_018402905.1 Glandirana rugosa
CATCCGACACAACTTCAGCACGTAGAGACAACTTTAGCCTTCACTACACACGCACAGTGATGGTGCAATATTCTTATATTGTCTTATACCTTTTTCCTTTAGTTCCTACGTTTTTAAGTGTTGCTTGCTGTCTAACGTTTTCTATCATCCTGTTTGGGGTTTTTTAAGAAGTTTATATAATTATCATTTTTCCAGTCCAGACTCGTACATCCGGGAAATGTTTTGTTAGATCTCACACACTGACCCCTGTTTCTCTTCCGTTTGAATAATTTATGAAAGAAGTCGAGACACATATGTGTCAGACCTGACCTTTTTACTATTAATATATTTGAAGAATTTTTTGGGGTTTGTCCTACTATCTTTTGCAATCTGTCGTTCGTTGTGAATTTTTGCATCCTTGATTTCCTTTTTCCATATTCTGTTATATTCTTATAACGTGGTAGTGACACGCACACATCACTTCCGATTTCAACAGAGATGCACGACTTCAACACAGCCTACTGCATAATTTTAATAAACCGAATAGATTTCACTGTGCAATTTAAAAACTAAGAAGGTTTTTTACCTGAATGCAGGGAATGCAATAATGTAAAAACCTTCAACTTTTAGAACCACTTTAACTCCCATGTAATATATCAGTATATCTCAGTGCAGAAAAAAGGTTTGCCTCCCCCAGCCCATTAATACTCTAACAGTGCTCCCTATTACTCTTTCTTCCATCATAGCTGGTGTCAATGTCTAATGCTTCTGGGGGAGCATATGACTTTCTTCTACATGAGAGTGCTAGTGGCTAGCCCAGCACTGTTACTTAAGGCAACAATGGCCACTGCTCTAAATTTTCAATCTAGCAAAAGGAAAGGTGCATATAGGAAGGGTAATTTACAGAACAATACAGAAATTCTCCAGCTAGTCAGCACAAACTACCTACGATGAAAAAATGTTATAACATTTAGGTTACAAACTGAGGTTTTTAGTGCATATATTTAAAAGTGCATGTAAAACCACACTGCCGCTACAAGACATAAGTGTAAAGTATGATCAATAACTCCAAAGTATCTAAGCTGCCAACTTGGAACATATATAAATATTAATGTATACATTGTGAGTGGCACTGTAACATGACAGAGGGAGTGATGCCACCACTCCCCCCCAGTATCTGACACCAGCTAACAATGGGGATTTGAACCGCAGTGTCAGGAGAACCAAGTGCCTGTGCTTAAAACTATCTAACAATCTTAAAAATCTATAGACCTGTGCACATGATCATTCTGCCTGTGGGAATGAGCATGCGCGTGTGAACTGCCTTTGGCAACCAGTGGCCTATTTAAAGCTCTGCAAGACTCAAGAACATTGCTGAGTGGTCATCAGCTCCTTCTGCCTGTTGCTGGACCCTGTGCTTGCTTTTAAGTTCTGACCCAGCTTGTTTGACTCTGCTTACTCCTGAAACCCTGTTGCCACCTCTGGCTTGTGACCCGGCCTTGTCTCCTGCCTGCTAATCCAGTAACTTCTCTGCTTGACTAATACCATCCTTGGCCTGGCTCTAACTCTGCTTCTGGTTCTTGATCCTTTACCTCTGCTACCTGGTGTTGCCATCTCCTATCTGCTTGACTATGCATGGCAGATCCTGTGTCTGCAAGCTGACAGCTTGCCTGCTGCACAGCCTTCAGTTCTGCACCTACTCCAGCACAGATCTCCTACAGGTACACATGCCATCCTGTGCTTGTTTATACCCTGTCATCAACTCCAGGCAAAAATGGGACAAGAGGTGTAGAAGAAGCCCTCTCCTCAACTCGGCCTCGACCAGCTACGTGACACCCAGAGGTTTAGCACAGTCCTAAAGTAGCCTCTAAAACCCTCCTGTTTTGGTCAAATCTTGAATGAATCAAAGCAAAGCACTGACATTTCTTAGTAATATTGGAGCTTGCTACAAAGCACTGTCCTAACACATTTCTGTTAGCCCATTACTATAATGGGCAGCCTGAATGACAGGAAGGGATGAGTAATCATCAGCACTCTTAGAAAATTCAAATGCTTTATAGAAAAGCGTGTTGGCATATCAACACCGCTCTTTAGTCAGGAGAATTTTGCTACTGTGCCTAGTGTGCCACCTTTAAATCTGTACATCCTATTTCGCATAGTTCTAATAAACGATATAAAAAAAAGTTTTTAAAAGAGCCAGTAGTATTACAGTTCAATGGATTTGCAAATTAGAACCTGGTGGAATGCACTTGGGATGTGAGACTAATGTATCACTAATATAGCAGATTTTTGGTTATGCATTCATTTATAATCACTTCCTTTTTTGTGCTAAGGTAAAGTATTTTAGAAACCATTCATTTCTGTACTGACTGTTTTTTATACTGTATATTATGGGATTTGTAAGTGTGCTTAAGACAAGCTTTTTCCACTCAAAGTAGCACACTTCTATGAACTGACAGCTGAATTAAACAGAGAAAATATTTTGTTCTTCTCTCATTTCTTTCTGTTTCCTAATGTAAAATTATATACAATGAAGAAGTGAAATTACAATTGCAAATATATGGTATTATAGCATGTCAGTGAATGCGCACACTGTGCATATACTTATGAATAGCAATACATATATTCCTCTTTTACCTTTGTTGCCCTGTAAAGCTTTAGATTAATCTCTTTTCTGTACTACCAGCAGATTTATGAGTGGAATAGCAATTCGGTAGTTAAGCTGCCCATCTCCCGTTAATTAACTGCTAGAAATTTAGGAGATTCTTCCCAAATCCTGATTTCACATTCTTTAATCCATAAGTTTGTGCTCTGTGTAATAGGTGCCAGTTTCTCTTCCAGCACTGACATATGCAGACACTCAAACTATAAATAGGATTATGTCTAGTTAAACCCCATTAAATATGTGTCCAATTTTTCCAACTACATTAAATTGTGACAATATAACAAGGAGTTGCAGGTGGATGACAAATGAAGAACATTAACTGTCTTTCACATTGTTCATTTTGACTCTTTTCTGAACAAAGTCTATTAAAAGAAATGAATATGACATGTCCACAGAAAGCTAAGCCCTTGGTTTTATGGCCAGAGTGTGTGCTTTATGTACACTTTTTATTTTTATTTTTAAATTTCCTCTTAACAATGGGGATTTCAAGTTGTAATGGAAAACTCCTGTTTGCATTCATACATTAGCTCAGTTTCCTTCTTCATCTGCAGTTCTGCTGTGGATGAAAAAAGGACCTCATTTCATTTGAGGATGGAGGGAGGTCAGAGTTGAATTTGGCTAAGTACTGTAAGTTGTATGGACACTCTAAGAACAGAGGCCTACTGCAGATAACCCTGTTATGATTTTTCCTTTACAGTTGTATCTAAGTTGTCCCCTTTAGAAACCCCACCACAATTTTAGTCTGCCATTGCCCCCTTCTCGTGTATGCCTGTGTTTCTAGCAGCTTTAGGCTGCCCAATATTAATGCATTGATATTAAAGTGGAACTAAACCTATTGATTTAACACATGCCGGGAACATAATTGTCACATTGATTGTGCTCTTAATCAAACTGTCAACCATCAAATGGTTGGTGTCATGAATGATCACATGTGCTGCATCATGGCAAAAACAAGGGGAAACACAGACGCCTTCAAGTGTAGCTGTTGGGTAAGAATTTATTACAGATAGATTAAAACTACTCACAAGTGTAATGGTGAATCGGGCATGTACAGTAGCAGTTGCACTGTGGGTGGTAGTCCTAGGCAACACACTCCAGGAAGAGGGTCACAATGGATGCTGTCATCTGTCAGCTGGCCTGAAGAAGGAGTGCATGCTCCGCAAACACGTTGCTGAAGCCATTACGTCATCACACAGATCCCGGAAGTGATGTCATTCTCAGCCTGCCAGTGCGTCCCATGAAACAGAAAAACCATGACAGATGACAGCGTCCATCATGGACCCCCTTCTGGAGTGTGTTGCCTAGGACTACCACCCACAGTGCAACTGTTACTGTACATGCCCGATTCACTACTACATGTGTGAGTAGTTTTAATCTATCTGTAATAAATTCTTACTTAACAGCCACACTTAGAAGGAGCCTGTGTTTTGCCTTGTTGTTTCCTTCAGAGTTGTTTCTTGCTTCTACATGGAGCTGCCTCAGTGAGTTGTATCCGGACATTTTATGGACTCTTAACTATTATGGACTCTACACCATGAGCCATTTTTTAATAATCATTTTTAATAATATTCTTTAAAATGTTGGTTCCTTTCTATTTATAGTCTGTACTCATTGTGCAAGGTCAACATATGGTTGACATCTTTTAACATATGCTTGTTGTTGTCTTTTTCTAAACAATTATTTTGTAATAAATTATTTTCTATTGAAACTGTGGTACTGCCTATAAAATCCCACTATAGACAGGAGTTTTCCATGTAACTTTATTATACTTTATTTTGCCTACGTGGTCTATTATACAAGTCCTTTTGTTTAACAAAGGTATCATTCATATTTAATCAACCAATACAGCCTCATTCATATTGTACTTATTCACTAGTGTGTAAATTGCATATGATAAGCTAAGACTTTTAAAAAATTTAAATCCAAAATCCAAAATATTTCCATCCAAAGCACCACCTTCCTTGATTGAAATCTAGTTAGTGTGTTGTGGACAGCCATATGTACAACCCATCCATTTATTTATTACAGATATTTATATAGTGCTGACAATTTACGCAGCACTTTTTATCATCTTTATATATTTTGCCCGTGCGCATTTTGACAAGACCTTGTTACCATATGGAGATTGTTTGAAAGATTATTTGTGTCAATCCCAAAAGTGCCATACATTTGCTTACATGTCCTTGCCTGAGTAACAATTGCAGCTGTTTCTCCCATAATATATTGATTGCTTCTGTGAAAGCCCATTATCATTTGTCCAGTGCTTACCTTTGCCTTGCCTTTCCTTGTTCAAGAAATGGGCATAGTTTTGACAGTATTCAGGTAATTCCAATGTTTTTTCCTGCTTTGTAAATGCCAACATGTAGCATGACTACTGGGTTTTCTTCAGTCCATACCCAACCTAACAATCTGTAAGTCTGGTTCAGGATATGCTGAACCTGAGCTCCCATCAGGGTATTAATGGTTAAAATTCAAGGCTAGGTTTAGAGCTCAGTGCAAAAGTTTTAAGGGTCAAAGTGTTACTAAACCCAGTACCCTGCATTCACTATATCTGGTCTCCCACAGTACACAGAACATGGAAATGCAATTATTTTAGTAAATATAAACTGCTAAATACGTTTTCTTATCAGCACTATACAGCAGTCTTGTGACTTCTATCAGTGTCTGTTTAAAGCTTGTAGGAGGAGTTTTCATTCTGCTCTAGCTGTCCTATGAGGCTGCATGACTCC
Organism: Glandirana rugosa; assembly: GCA_018402905.1. NCBI lineage: Eukaryota > Metazoa > Chordata > Amphibia > Anura > Ranidae > Glandirana > Glandirana rugosa. Next base: position 408,700 of record BLSH010023598.1, read on the forward strand.
CAACTTTCTCTCTGGACAGTGCTGATTGGCCCTGTGCTGATCATATGCACCAACCAAGAAAAAGAAAAAACTCTCTAGCAATACACACCAAACTGAGCATGCCACTCTCAAACAGAGTGCCTCTAAGGCTCTGTTCTACCAGCAGATGGATTGGGGACAGTAAAAGAAGGAGAGAATCAGAAAAGACAGGATCAAACAGCCTTTTTACACAATGTGAAGGATAAACCCATTCCACAGTGAGTATAACAAGCATGCTTTACTACCTATACAGACTGATTTTACTGTTGTGGGTTTAGTAACACTTCAAAAAAATGGGTCAGATGTTAGCATTCAGATTACATTTTATGAGTTTAATTTAAAGTGTTGGTTTAGGTGTTACAGTGTGGTACAAATTAGGGTCAAATGTTAGGGCCAGATTAGGCATTAGATATAGATATTAGGGTGATTTCTACCAAATACTTTGTAACGTTGACTCTAAATTTATAGAGCACTGGGGGTTTCTTAACAGAGAAAACAGCAGAAGCTAATTTCTTTTAGACTCCCTGTCTCTAACTGAAACTTTGCATGGAGCTGTCTGAAGGGAGGATGAAGGGACAGAAGTCACTGCTCTGACTTACTCACTAGTGTGTAAATTTCAGCTTAATCTACATCTGGAAATAACAGAATTTATACAACAGAGCAGCTAAGGAGAGCTTGGATAAAATATTAATAGGAAGCTGGATTTTAGCTTCATATAAAAAAATACAACATTTTTATTACTCAGTCCAAGAGAGGTTACTGTTTTTTGTCTAAGAGTATAGAGTATAATGGGACAATCTATTGTGTGCATATATTATCAGGCTACAGGATCCCCAGCTGTCTTTCATTAACTTGCATATAACCAAGACTGGTCCTTATACTACTTCACACTATTGTCATCATTGCCTTCTCTGACAGTGGGTTATCGGAGGTTCTTATATTCCAATAGAGGGGGGGAACTGAGGTTTTAGGAGGGATAGTAGGGGCAGGGTGGGACTCTAGGACGCTGGGGTGGTGGAGCGGGGTGTGGCAGGGTGGGTGATAGTGGGTACACACCGTTATTTTTGTAATACTTTGTGTGTCTGTATGAAATAAACTGCTATAGTAGCCTCAGGGGTGTTCTATCCTTGTGGTGTTTTTTGTAGCAATATAGTGTTTTCGGAATGCACATCCCCTGAGTAGGGTTTGGCACTTTGGAGGTTTACCACTCCCACAATTTGTTTTGGTGGGTTTTTTCATACATGGAATATTTGAAAGTCTTCCAAATTGACATAGAATAAGATTTCCACATAAAGGATACAGACAAATAAAATGAACTATTACCTTTCTAGAACAGCCAGATCCAACAAAAATATCAGTATATAAAAGCAATAAGAGCAAAATTAGTAACTTTAAAGCCTAATGAGAAAAACACATAACATAAAAAGATTATTGTAATATAAAACTCTGTATGCCTACTTATATGCTTGCTTTTTACTCAGTTCTTCTTAAAAAAAGAACATGCATTAATCAAATTTTATAAATGAAACATGCTTTAGATTGCTAATATTAATTTTGATATATGGGAAAGATCTAAACAGTGGCCTTTTCATAATTGCATATTTTACATTTATCATTAGTTTCAGGCCTTTACTGCAAACACATAATAAAAATAATTAAAACTAGGAAAAAGTCAAAGTTAACTCTCAGCATGAGCTAAAAGTCATGCTGTTCCAAATTTACAACTGTACTTGTGAGTCAAGAAGCAGAGTCAAATAACTACATGTTGCTCTGTGCTGCACTCCCACTGTTTATTTTAAATAATAGCAAGGAATTATGAAAGGCAGATTTCTGCACATACATTTTTAATATCACTGATATAAGAAAATACATTGTAGGAACAATAGAGACATATGTATGTTTAATAAATCATAAGAATACAAATAACTTGCTTTTGAGTATGCCATACCAGAGATGACTTTGTACCTGCTATTCACAACAAATAGGTTAGGATATTTGGATTTCTAAATATATTATGGTCAATAAAATACATTTATATCTACCAGCATCTAAAATAACTGTGAGCCTTTTTATTTATGTGTATTTTATAGCTCACCCCATTCCAAAATGTAAAATTACAGGGGGGTGTGGTGTGACAAACGCGGGTATCAGATCACTGCCCTCCTCACCGACGGGTGACTGAGGACCCCCCTGATCTCACACCGCGCTTGTCACTAACGTAACAATGCCACTCTCAGCTGCTTTTAGCACAAAGATTTCCCAGCTTGCGGGACCACCGTCTAAGTGCCAGCCGCCTGAGAGCGATTGTTACCATGCTAATTCAAGCAATTAACCCTTTCACTGCCACCACCTTTTCTTTTGGGACCGAGCAAGAGGAACTCCGGATTTTAACAATACCAATATCATTTTAGAATAACCACCTGTAACACACGCTGTCACCACAGACAGGGATATTTAGATGAGTTATCTTAAACAGTAGCACTCTTCAAAGGAACAGATTCGTGATGGCTTGCATTAAGAGCTTTAGGGACAAGATTAAGGCTTTTCAGAATAAGGTTTAATAATGAAAAGGTCAAGTTTTGGGTGCAGTAAAATATTTACAGAAAAATTATGTTACAAAGCAATACGAGACATAATATACAGCAGCAAAGGAAGGAGGCAGAAAGTACTGGCTTTAAAATGTCCGTGATCAATCAGAGATTTGATGAGGATTCCATGGGTTCTTGGATGTTCGCTCTTTGATGGTAAGGTGTGAACTACAGCTGTCCATCACATTCCCTCTTTCTATTGGTGAAAAGGGGTGGGGCTGTATGCCCCTGACCACTCACATAGGTAAGGAGGGCCTGTGGGCTGTCCAGGGCAGACCGTGGAATACAATCTTCCCAAATTCACAATTTCTGTACCGAGATTTGTATTTGCCACTATGTACAAGGTGCATTCCTGAAACTGATCAATTATGGTCCAGGATGAATTTTGCAGTCTGACAAGTTCAAACATGACAGGCCTGTCACTTTCTGTGACCCTGGGAAGAGGATAAACTATCTGTGGGTCCCCTTATAAGTGAACACTTGGACGTTTGGGCTTGTTTAAATCGGTATGCCTTCCGCATACAGATATACACATATTATTAATATGTCATGCTCCTAGCTAAAGTTATGAACTGTGGGTATTTTATTTAAGTTTTAGGCATGAGATGGGGTCGCTGGGAGGTCATGGTGCTCTGTTTATGACCCTTGTAAATTCTGAGCCTCTTTTGATGCCATGCTTGTTAAGTTTTATAGTCGGCCCGCACAAACAAACATCCTGCTCATGTAGCTAAGATAACAATTTCCACACGGAATAGGGAGGAGGGGGTGTGTGAGGTATCTGTACTAGGAGATTGTTAGGTTAAAACTGAAATGGAGTCATCCAAACAAAATGGTGCTAGTTCTGTGTGTGTCTCACCCGTGATATAATCACAGGGGGCAATGTTAATCTTTATCACTTGAAATAAAGAATACAAGTATTTTCTGATGACCTTAGGTGCAAGAAACCTGCTTTTACAGCAAATCGGTAGTAATGTTAGTAATTTGCTCCATGTTTCCACTTCCAGGTGTCTGCATATAGTCTAAGCTTTTCTCTAGAGTGTCCCGAGATTCAGAAACCTGGCATGCTCTATTATGCAAATAGCGACTTCAGCTAAAAAGTCAAAGATTTGTTTCTCATTTCTCACACTTCACTTCTGGGGCAGCCTTTTACAGTGATGCATTATTATTAATATTGTGACAAACCCACAATTACCATACACAATATAATTCAAATCAATGAATTGTAACTGTGCCATATATAGCAATCTATGAATGATATTTTCCGCAAACAAATCTTCAGTAACTTCCTTACACCATGTGATCATTTTACTTGTGCTTTCACTCTCCTTGTAGTGATTCCCACCACCGCTCTATTTATGCACTCAGCTCAGCCCATAGACCAAGGGTTTTTAGGTCAAGTGCGCTTTTCCCCTCTGGAAATCAATACAATATTACCTTCATTGATATCCACAGCCTTTTTGCTTCCTGAGATCAGGGCCTCTTCATCACAGATCACTTTATAGTAACTAGGTGTGCCTGTGAGCCTTTGAGGGCTTGAGTCTATGTTCCTCTGTGCTCTGTAAACAGCTCAGAAGAAACCGGGACCCCACATAGTGTATTAGCTTTTAAAATGGTTTTATTAAAATAAAAATTGCACTTACAAAACATAAAAGATAGTATAGCACTTCTAAACACTGCGGGGTCACGGCTCCTGTGTCACTTCTGGTTCGGATGTGACCCAAGTTCCATAGGATGGGAGGGGCTGAGGAAAAGTCCTGGAGCATGGGAGGAGATGACAAGGGAGCTAGAGAGCAGGAGGTTTTGAGAGGAATAAAGAGAATGATTTGGTTGGTATTTTGAGATTAGGTTAGTGATGTAGCTGGGGGCCAAGTTGTGGATGGCTTTGTAAGTTTTTGTTAGCATTTTGAATTTATTTCATTGGGTGAATGAACACCAGTGGAGGGATAGACAGAGAGGAGTATCAGATGCAGAATGGTTGGTAAGGTGGATGAGCCTAGCCTCAGCATTCATGATGGACTGCAGGGGGGTAGCCTATGTAAAGGTAATCCAATGAGCACAGAGTTGCAGTAGTCAAGATGAGAGATGACCAGAGACATATTTCAGTTAATCCTCATATAAATACCTGAAAGTTAAACATAGTAATAAACATAATAACTGAAATTATTATTTTCCTACCATGTAGCTGAAATTGTAGTCTGTAATCCCCTATTCATTTCTTCTCTGCTATACACTACAAGTAATGATGGGAGGAGTTCAGCAGAGCAGAGCTCAGATGTCATTTCCTTTCAGTGAAGTATCTTCTCTATCCCATAGTCCTCCTGCCTTCTATGATGCTCAGCCTACTTTACATAACACACACCCACCTGCCAATCAATAGCTGGATGTGTGCTATGTAAGACAGTATAAGTCAATACAGGTTACTTTGCACACAGATCTGTCTATTAATCTGTGCTTCTCCCTGCCTGCTCTGTAATTTGTAAACTGGCAGAACAAAATCAAACCTAGGAGATGGCTGTATAGACAGAGCAGTGGGTGGACAAAGGGGGACAAAGGTGGGGGGACAAGGCTTCAAGGGCGACCATGGGTTGAGCCTAAGCAGGACTTCTGTGTAGAATGAATGGCTGAGATTTCCATGGATATAGGGGGCCCTCCCCCAGTGATGTCAGGATGTTTCTGCAGAGAGAAATAGACACAAATGGGGACAACAGGTGTTCTTTTCAACACAGGCAATTCGAAAACCAGAAAGTAAAGTTGTCACTTCATCAAAGGAAGTGCACGAGAGCTGAGGACAAGGTAGATATCTCAACATCCTTACTGCTTTTTGCAAAACAACCAGTGACATGTTTAACAGACTGTATAGGTGCATAACATTGATTTCTTCATTTTGACCATAGTTCTACTTTAACGGTGTCATTGGTTAGCAAGTGATGTATTTTGGAGATGTTGCATAGGTTGAGGCGGCAAGCTTTGGACAGTGATTGGACGTGGGACCAAAACGATAGTTCAGAGTCCAGGATTACACCTAGAACCTTGGCATGGAAGGGTTGATAGTTGTGCCATTGATCTTGACAGAGAAGTCACGCGAAGAGGCACATGGGGAAGGAAATATTTTAACCTCATATTTGGATAGATTGAGTTTGAGGACGTAGTGTGACATCCAGGCTGTTATGTCTGTTAGTGAATTAGTGATGTATGAGGAGACTGAAGGAGTAAGCTGAGGGGTAGAGATAAACATGGGTGTTGTCAGCATAGAGATGGTATTGGAAGCCATAGGAGGGTATCAACTGACCCAGGGAGGAGGTGTAGATAGAGAAAAGGAGAGACCTAAAAACAGAAACGTGGGGGACTCCGATAGAGAAAAGAACAGGAGAGTAGGAAGTAAAATTGTAAGTAATGCTAAAAGTGTGGTTGGATAAGTAGGATGACAACCAGCAAAGAGTAGAGTTACGGAGGTCAAACATGTGGAGTTTTTTGAGGAGGAGGAGTGGTCCACTGTATCAAAGACAGCAGAGAGGTCTAGATGTAGGAGTATAGAATAGTGTCCATTGGTTTCAGCCATTAGCGGATCTTTTGTGAGTTTTAGGACAGCAGTTTCTTAAAGTTGAGAGCAAAATCCAGACTGAAGAGGATCAAGAAGGTCATTTTCCATGAGGTGGTCGCTGAATTGGTGGGGTCCAATGAGTGGTTTTTAAGTATTGGGGTGACTAGTGCATGTTTTAGACTGTTTGGAAAGCTGCCAGAAGAGAGGCAGAGTTTGAAGATGAACGTTTAAGAGTGTAGGATAGAGCCAAAGGGTGACTGATGCACTTGGGAGGGAACAGGGTCCAGGTTGCAGATGGCTAGGTGGATGTTAGAAAAAGTTTACAAACCTTGTCTATAGTGGCAGGGTTTAATGAGGGAAGTAATGATTGTAACTGTGGACATGGAGTGTTACGTGAGGGAGGTGTCTGTACAACGGAGATCACAAATCATATCAATCTTATTTTTAAGTGATTGGCGATCTCCTGGGCAGTGAATGAGTTAGTGAGTGAGGCAGTGAAGTAGAGAGTTAATGGTAGAGAAGAGTTGATGGGGACGGGATGATAAGTTGTTAATAAGAGTGATAAAATAGGTCTGCTTGGCAGTGTGGAGGCAGGAATTGTATTTAGGTGGGCATATTTATATTGGTTGAAATCTTTCTGAGACTTAGTCTTACGCCACAGCTCAAGAGCACAGCTACATGTTTTTAGACTTCTGGTGTCCTTTGTTTGTCAAGAAGGGGTTGGGGCCTGGTTCTAACTGTAATAAGTGGGATCAGTGTGCCCAGGGAGGATGACAGTGAAGTGTTGTAGAAGTGGCTAGGTTGGAGCAAGACAGTGGTGAGATTTGTCACAGAGGTGGTCAGTAGCAGAGTAGAGAACAGAAGGGTTAAGGTGACAAGGGTTTATACAGGTAATTGTTAGGTTGTTGGAGGGAGAGGAGGTGGAAGAAAGGGAGAGAGTGAAACTAATAAGGTAGTGATCAGAGAGAGGGAAAGGATTGTTGGAGAGCTTGCACAGAGTGTATATGTGGGAGAAAACAAGGTCAAGGGAGTTGCAGTCAGAGTGCGTAGAATGAGTAGAAGCATGTATCCATTGCTTCAAGTTAAAAGAGGTGATTAGGCAAAAAATGTTTAGCAAATAGCAGGAGTATTAGTATTAACAGGAATGGTGAAGTCACAGAGGGTGATTGTGGGAATTTCAGGAGATACTGTAGAAAGTAGGGTAGTTAGTAGTTAGGCAGAGAAGTCACCAAGAAAGGCTGATAATAGTCGGAGGAAGGGAGGGGGGGGTAGATCACAGCTATCCTTAAAGAAAATGGAGAGAAAAGACAAATGCAATGTGCCTCAAATGAGAGTAACACAGAGGGAGGTGAGGTACCTGAAAGGTGCTATGTGGGGATAGAAGGATTCCCACTCCCCTTCCCTTGCATCCACTGAGTCTGGGGGAATGAGTGAGTAAGTGAATATTGATTGGCTTGCTTGAAAGTTATAGCTCCTACAAACGATGGTATATATATTGAAAGTTTTATTTATTTAATACTACTAATAGTAGCGGTCAGCGACTTATAATGGGACTGCGATAGTGCAGCAGGCAATCTGATACTAACTGAGGCTGGGGAGAACTGACTAACTAACACTGACATCACCAGTAGAGTTGAGCGAACACCTGGAAGTTCGGGTTCTGCTGGTCCGTCCGAACTTCGGGACAAAGTCCGGGTCCGGGTCCGGACGGAACCCGAACGATCGCACGGACAACGAACCCCATTGAAATCAATGGGGACCCGAACTTTTAGGCACAAAAATGGCTGTAGCAAAGTCCTGGAAAGCCCCAGAGGGCTGCAAAAGGAAGTAAAATGGGGGTAAGGGTAGGGCAAGCGCCCTACAAAAAAATGGGGACAGGGAAATAACTTTAAATATTTTTAAAAAAATAAAAACATAAAAAATGCAAAAATGGAGATGAATGTGGTTCATCTTCAAACTGTGTCTGAAAAGTATTAATTAACGGTAGAAGCCATATAACTGTTCTAAAATCATCTTCAAACTAGGGCAAGTGCCCTACAAATAAATGGGGATAGGGAAAATAAA
>BLSH010023598.1:485546-514711 GCA_018402905.1 Glandirana rugosa
GACCCGGGCCTCGAAAGCTTCTACGATTTACTACATATCACCTTAAATAAAGAAGATCGCACTAGCCACGCAAATTGTAAAGGTTAACTCTTCCACATTAAAACCCGTTCCCTTAAACCAGGTCCTTTCTAACGCGATCCCAGAGTAGGTATCCCAGTCCCCGTATCTCCCTAAGCATTATCGCTTCGTATTAAACTGAATTTAGCAACCCCAGACTCGCATCCCGCGGGCTCCCCAGGGCATTCCTACACTACACTCACCCCCTCATTCCCGGAAACGTCTCAGACCGATTATCAAATGGGCGGAATAACGGTATAAACAAGTATCATCGGAGCATTCCCTTGCCCAAAATTACACCTTCTCAATTGGAAATGTTAAACGCACCGATCACGCTAGAAGAAATAAATTCCACTATACATCATTTAGCATCTTCGAAAGCTCCGGGCCCAGATGGCCTAACGGGTAAATTCTACAAAACGTTTCAAGACATGGTTACTTCCCCACTACTAGCCGTATATTCCAAACTATGGGAAGGGGGCATGTACCCACCCACAGGGAATCAAACCACTATCAAACTACTCGCAAAAAAGGGGAAAGATCCCACCATCCCGGGCTCATACAGACCCATCTCCTTACTCAATATTGATGTTAAGATTCTGTCAAAAATAGTAGCATCTAGACTTTCCACCATAATCCCTCATATAATTGACCCAGCCCAATCTGGCTTTGTGAAAGGTAGAAGAGCCACTTTAAATATTAGGAACGTTTTGGCAGTGTTGGAAAGCTCCCAGGGCACCTCGGTGGGGGGACAGGCCATCACTTTAGACGCCAAAAAGGCGTTTGATAACGTCAACTTCAAATGGCTCCACATGGTACTGTCGAAGCTGGGTTTTGGGGGCTCTTTTACTCACCTAATCCGCTCAATGTACCTCACGCCAACTGCCCGGTTGGTGGTGGCCGGTCTCCTCACCAATGATTTTGCGCTCCACAAGGGCACTAGGCAGGGATGTCCCCTATCACCGCTGCTATTTAATTTAGCCCTCGAACCCCTTTCCAGATACATAACATATTAGGCCCCCTTACACGGGATAAAAGTTGGAGATAGAGAACTCCGATCCTGTCTCTTTGCGGATGATATTCTCATCTTCACGGCCAATCCCGCGGCAGATATGCCAATCATAATAAACTTATTTGATGAATTCAAACTGTGTTCCGGTCTTCGCAACAATTACCATAAAAGCAAAATTCTCCCGTTAGGTTCTATCAAAAATCCCTCGTGGGCCCTAAATGCTCCCTTTCATATCACCCATTCTCACATCTCATATTTGGGGGTCAGGATAGGGAAACTCCCTTCCTCTTTGTACCATCTCAATTTCTCCCCTCTGCTTGCCAGGCTTACTCAGGAACTGAACGCATGGATGGATCTTCCGCTCTCGCTCATGGGGAGGTGCCACTTGGTTAAGATGGTCAGCTTCGCCCGTCTATTATATCCTCTTCAGACTATACCTCTGTTACTGAAACATAAAGATGTCCAGACCTTAAATAGAGCCATATCAAATTTAATTTGGAAAAAGAAGCGACCACGCATAGCATTTCCCAGACTGCACCTCCCCAGGAGCGAGGGAGGTATAGGCCTACCCAACATTAGGCTGTACAATATTGCTTGCCTTCTCCGTTACAGCATGGACTGGATCAGGCAATCCTCTCGCTATTCAAATTTACAGTTGGAATCTTCAATGGTTTCTCCCCTATCGTTAGTCGCTATCCTACATGTCAAGTGGAGATCCCTTCCCTCTGCTCTTCAGCACAACCTCCTCATCAGAGATACGGCGCTGGCATGGAGGGAATACAGGAAACTCACCAAGGTCTCCCCTTTTATCACTCCTCACCTCCCTATCAGAGGCAATCCCAATTTCGTCAACTTCAAATGGCTCCACATGGTACTGTCGAAGCTGGGCTTTGGGGGCTCTTTTACTCACCTAATCCGCTCAATGTACCTCACGCCAACTGCCCGGTTGGTGGTGGCCGGTCTCCTCACCGATGATTTTGCGCTCCACAAGGGCACTAGGCAGGGATGTCCCCTATCACCGCTGCTATTTAATTTAGCCCTCGAACCCCTTTCCAGATACATAACATATCAGGCCCCCTTACACGGGATAAAAGTTGGAGATAGAGAACTCCGATCCTGTCTCTTTGCGGATGATATTCTCATCTTCACGGCCAATCCCGCGGCAGATATGCCAATCATAATAAACTTATTTGATGAATTCAAACTGTGTTCCGGTCTTCGCATCAATTACCATAAAAGCAAAATTCTCCCGTTAGGTTCTATCAAAAATCCCTCGTGGGCCCTAAATGCTCCCTTTCAGATCACCCAATCTTCAATGGTTTCTCCCCTATCGTTAGTCGCTATCCTACATGTCAAGTGGAGATCCCTTCCCTCTGCCCTTCAACACAACCTCCTCATCAGAGATATGGCGCTGGCATGGAGGGAATACAGGAAACTCACCAAGGTCTCCCCTTTTATCTCTCCTCACCTCCCTATGAGAGGCAATCCCAATTTCCCACCGGGATTAGACCACAAAATTTTCCAACTTTGGGACCAGAACGGTATTGCGACCTTCTCCTCCCTATGTAACGAAACAACAGGTCTGCCGCACAATTTTACCCATCTGGTCAATGAATACGCTATACCCAAATCCCACATTTTTCACTACTGTCAGTTTCTCAGTTTTTTACGAACAGCCTGTTCGGAACCTAGTAAAAGGTTCCAAAGGACTTTCATCGATAGCCTCATACAAGGGGGATCCTATGCCATATCAAACATCTACAAGCCCCTCCTGCTGCTCTCTCTAAGACATACCGTTGGGACCTCGATTGACCACTGGAAGAAACATTTCTCTATTCCGGACCTCTCCGAAAAAATAATGCTCGGATACAAAAAAACGCTAAAAATCACTCCCAACGAGATCTGGAGGGAGACACAACTCAAACTCATTCATCGGGCCTTCATCCCTTTCATTATGGACAAGGATAACTCCTCAGCTGCACTTTGTCCCCTCTGTAACCAACCCAAGCCGTCTCTACACCATTGTTTCTGGTCCTGCTCTTACATTGGTGCCTTCTGGGACCAGGTCATTACTTTCATCAATAGTATAACCTTAGTCAATCTTCCCAAGGACCCCCTACTCCTAATTTTCGGCCACTGGGACAAACAACTTATCGTACGCTCCCCTCAAACCCACCCTCTTGATCCTCTGATCAGGGATTGGACGCTCACCTGCCTTCTAGTGGCCCGACGAGCCATTCTCAAACAATGGACGTCTAGTACAAGCCCCTCCATTCCTCAGATCAGAAAGGAGATGATCTCATTGTTTTACAAGGAGAAGCTTAACACAGATATCTCACATCCTAAACATGCTGACCTATTCCTCCGCAAATGGATGCCCTTCATCACCGCTACTCTACATCAAGAAGAAATTGGGACCCTTAGGGACTCTTTCAAGTTTCAGAGAACCTAGGTTCACCTCAGTACAATCTGGAATTTGGTATTACCGGCCAACCCTGGTGTGACTAATGCTTTGACAGTGGGAATTAGTTCTAATCCTTACTCCAAATTTTTTTCTTTTCTTTTCCTCGGATCTTCAGGTGGACTGCCCCCCCTCCTCTCCCTATCCATTCCTCTACCCCTCTTATTTACCGAGTTTCTCTCACCCCTACTATGTTTAAAAAAGCAGATCCATCCAATTTCCTATGGATACTACATATGGTTACGTCTCCTATGCATTGATGACTCTGCTGTTATTCATGTTGTAACTTACTATCTTAAAAAAGTATTGTATGGATCAGATGGATCCTTGTTTGTATTTTGATGCTTTGTCATGATTCTATACGATCAATGAATTTTCTTTAAAAAAAAAAAAAAAAAAATGTGTTCCGCCAGTAAATTTTCCATGTTTTGCCAGTAAAAAATGGTTGGCAACACTGCTCATGGGGTTAAATATGTGCCTAAGTATGTGTATATGTATGAATGTACAGTGTGCTGCTCTTACTAACTATTCTCTTAGTTTCTCATCCCTTCAAAGCAGGGATGAGAAACGAACAGATCACTCCCTTTGTACAGAGCTATGTGTTATTAATAAACACAAAAGCTCTGGGCTGTGATTGCAAACAGCAGATTAGCATATTCCAGCCATGAATCATTGGCTGAGACTTGCTGACAGGCTCCTGCTGTGTATAATCACAGTGGGAGCCTGGTGGGGGGCGCACATGTGCATGCTCTGCACCCGGAAGTAGGCAGCGATGTACAGGTACGTTGCTTTGTTTACAGTGGCTGCTCGTCTGCAGTACATTGTGGGTGGTAGCTAAGTGGTTAATAAATGGTTATGTAAATATCTTGTGATATAAAAAATTGCAAAAACAACCTTTTTTCAGGGACTTTGCTTTCAGTAAATATATAATGTTTGTGTGATATAAGTAATTTTCTAGCAAAAAAAATATGTAAAATATTTTAAAATTGCACTGGGCAGCAAGTTGTTAAGACTCATTTACCACATGAGTACAATACATCGTCATGTCTCGTCCATATTAGACAATGTGTGTGAGTTGGGGTAGGAGGTCCCTAGCCAATACCCCAAAGACCGATTAGGGGGCTGGACTATCACGACACCAATTGTAATTACAAAATACAGCATCAAATTTAACCTCCCTGGCGGTATGATTATTTCAGATTTTTGGTGCTGAAAGCGGTACATTATTTTGCATGGAAATTTGGAGTTTTATATGGTAGGCCTGTAATTATTAGGAATAACTCACTTAAATCTGTCCAAACAAGAGTCTAGTAGACATCCCGGGTATGATAAAGTTTGAAACATGAAATCATAAATTATAATATAATAAACAACTAAAAATAATTATCAAAAATAATAACGTAATAGTAATAAAATGTATTCAATAATGTAATCAAATCAAAAACGCTGAAATTTGCTCAGTTGCAGAATTGTCGCTGTCATCACTTTCAGTGTCTGATGATAAATTTCCCCAAAAATCAGTATCACTCAATTCTACAAATGATTCTTATTTACTATCGCTGTTTTCTAGCTGATCAAAAACCTTTTGACGTAAAGGACACTTTTTGGTTGCCATGGACATTCTCAAGTTTCCAGGCAGTAAGAATCACATATATAATATAAAAGTGCATGCAGGGCACTGGGCAAACCACTAGGGACAAAGGGGACGTGAAATACCTTGATACAGTAATGTAATCTTACAGATTACAGTGTACTGTATGTTTACTGTGTGTTTCACTTTTTGAATTTGCCGCCGGTCTCCGCTCCCGTGCGACGCAACGCTCGCAGGGAACGGAGCCCGGCACACAGAGGCATTGGGCAGAGGACACAGCCTGCAGACACAGCGGGGGATATCGCTGGATCCAGGGGACAAGCTGAGTAACGCTGCCTTGGATCCAGCGATGCAATCCCGAGTGTGGCTCTGGGTTACCGCTAATGGTACTGAAATTCCACCCCGAGCCACACTCGGGAATACCACCAGGGAGGTTAAAATATATCACAATTTTATTCTTAATACATTCAGTTAAAAGAAACAGAAGTATTTAACAGACATGGATCATAAAAACACTGATTACACCACTCTTCGATGCACCCCAATGGGGGGGGGGGAGAAAAGATCAGATGGTGTCAGGACTTAGATATCATGAAACCTCTACATGTTTCGTGAATTTCCGCTTCATCAGGAGGGATATCTATGATGGTTAGGAACACAAAATGAATGATCATAGACATGAACATGAACATACACAATAGAGTATAGTATCATTGTACAATATATATAACAGGGTAAATAACATGGCTTGGCTTACCCACATGTCCAATCAAACCAGGTATGACCTAGGCACGCTTATGCGTCCCTCATCAGCAAAAGTGCCGTGGTATGCATGGAGGTAAACCCAATAAGTTTCTATACTAGAAAGATGGTTAAGATACAATTACAAAATGTATGCATGAGTGGGATGAGGAAAGGGGAAGAGGAGGGGGGAAGGGGAGAGGGGAGAAGGAGTGGGGAACCAGGGTAGGAAAGAGGGGGAAGGAGTGGGAAAGGGGGGGGGAGGGTGGGGAGGCCAAAGGGAAAAAGGGGGGAGGGAGGGATAGGAAAGGAAGGAAGGAGAGAAGAGGAAAGAGAGAATGGAAGAGAGGAAAGGGGGCGGGGGGAAGGGGGTAAAAAGGGGAGGGGGTCCAGGTATGGTATCCAGGCCGCATGTCTTACGACCAACAAAAAATCAGATGAGGAATTCAAGATCTTCTTGGATCGCATGCTTGACCTGCTTAAACGCAAGTCTCACTTATATTGGCATTTAGAATACTTTAAACAATACTTATCAGAAGAGGTATGCCCTATGGGCTTACGCATTCAGGTATTCCCAACAATTAAAGAACCCTCTTCTACACTTAAATCCTCATGGGAAATAGCATTGACAGCATTGATCTAATGAGGTTCTTGATTTCCCAATATACATCCAATTTGGCCACATTGGATAGTGAAATTGATAAACTTAATACCCAAAACCAACATCTTTTTTGAGATCCTCCAAAGGAAGGAAATATGGGAACTTCTTGAAACTCTTAATAGAGACATTATTTAAAAAAAACAAACAAAATTTATGAAGGATAAGCTGGCCTACGCTGAAGGCTATGCTTATAAATGGACTGGTGGTTGGATGGGGTTGAGGGGCCCCCATGGGGAGCTGCATCCTCCCCGCGGGCACCCCCCTGACCCAACCAAATCAGATTCCTGTATGTCGTCCACATTTTCAAGACAGATAGGATCACAATTTACGGGTCCCCCGCCATCAAACTCTACACGGAAACGTTCTAGGTTCAGCGGTGGGTCATCTCCAGCTGCACCCAAAAAGGGCAAAAAAAAGGTCAACTAAACACACCACTGTGCATGCACAAACAACGTCCCCCACTGATAATGTCACTCCCTCATCTCTACACAACGTGATCCCCAAAATCTTGGGATCCCCCCTACTGAACACAAAAACAAATAAAGTACATTCAGACCCCACTGATCCAGCTCCAACTGGATCTCATAAACAACAAAGCAAACTGGACATGTTTGTACGTAAACCCCCATCTACATCCCAGCAACCCCCAAGCACTCCATTACCAAGCTTCCACAAGCACATGTGAAATCCAAAAACAGCAAGTAGACAGCACAACAGCTACTAAAGAAGATGATGCATTTATTGTTCAAAAAAGGCATACATACCTGTCATATCATGTCCAATGGAGGATACATCATAAGGCACAAGCACATCCTCGGGTTCTCAAAACTGACAGTTAGATATTGTCAATTTGACACCCTTCACTTTTTCACCTGATGAAATTGCTGTCCTTCAGTTGGGTCTGGGTCACTGCCCACTCGACTCTTTACAGGTAACCAAGACTATAAAAGATCTATATCTATTTGCCCGGAACCTTACATTCTGATATATTTTTGATAAAGACCAACAAAATATTAATCTTGAGTGTGAGCTCACTGAGTGCATGAGACACTTCGCTATGGAGGAGTTCCGTGCTTTCAGGGACCTCATGCTTTTGTATGATGAGGGATCTGGGGATGGGGTCACTGTTGCTCCTGTGGCTGCACCGGTGGCCCGTCCCGTCCCCCTTCCCCCCTCCCCCTCCCACCCATCAGTTCAAAATCAAATCCAATAAATTTCCGGATCTAATGACGTGCCTGACCATCTGGGCCTTCCTTCAACAGGTGATCAGGGACCTTAAGCGCCAACGATGGGATCAATTTATGTCCAACCTGACAGCCCAGCAATCACATGCCCTTAAGCCATTACAAACCCGTAGGTACATAGTCATCAAACCCTCGGAAAAGGGTGGAAACATTGTCATAATGACCCACGACCAATACTGCTCCATGTGCAGAGACATCCTAAATAACTCCAACTGGTACCAACCGATCCCACAGGCAACCACTGTACACTTCATTCAGGGGTTCCGGGAGCTGTGCACCCGAGTGTTCTGGGATGGTTTGATAGATCAAGACACACTTCAGTACCTTACAATCAAACATCCCCACACCCCAACATTCTACACACTGCCCAAAATGCATAAAAATGTATCAAATCCTCCAGGAAGACCAATCATTTCGGGCATTGGATCTTTAACAGACAATGCCAGTAAATTTGTCGATAGTCTTCTGATGCCTCACATGTTGAGACTACGGTCTTACATACGTGACACAACAGATTTACTTAAACACATTGAGGGGATTCAAGTCCCTCGGGACTCCCTCCTCATGGCTGTTGACATAAAGGCCTTGTACTCTAGCATCCCCCACGAGCAGGGAGTCTCGATGGCTGAATCCTTTCTAATGGAACAGGACCACATCACTTGGCCCTTGAATAACTTTATCCTGGAACTGTTGTGATTCATCTTGACCCGCAACTTCTTCTTATTCAACGAGCAGTGTTACCTATAAATACAAGGGGTAGCCATGGGGACCTCATGTGCACCCTTTTATGCTAATCTTTACCTGGGGGGCTGGGAAAGGAGTGTGTTCTCGGACGATGACTTTGCATTATTCCTTCCATGAATTTTGTTTTGGAATTGATTTATTGATGATCTGTTTATGGTTTAGATTAGCCCCTATGATCTCTTGATAGAGTTCATCCAAGGGTTGAACTCTAACAAACTCAGTTTGTCCTGTATCTACCATATAAGTGAATCCCAAATTTCATTCCTTGATTTATTGATTACCAAGGATCACGAGGGCCACCTCAATAACAAAATACGACAGCACACGTCCAGGAACACACTCCTCCATGCCTCCAGTGCACACCCTAAGCCCCGGGTGCGCAGCATACCCTACGCACAGTATCTCCGTCTCCGGAGAAATTGTGGGAAAGAGGAGGATTTCTGCATTCAGGGGGACCTCTTACGTGACTGTTTACTCCAGAGAGGATACTCTCGTTCTAACCTCAGGAAAGCTTTTAACTAAGCATTTGCCCGAACCAGATCCTCTCTCCTATATACTACCCCACGGCCCCGCCACTCAGACATGGTCAAGATTGTTACACCTTATTCGGCCCACCATGGTGATGTGGGACTAGTGTTCCGGTGAGCTAAATCCTTACGAGATCGAGTGACTACCAGTCATTATCATACACCAGATCAGATTCCTCGGGGATGATGAGGCACCTCACCATGCGGGAAATGCCCCAGATGCCCTTGGTTTGCTGATGTGCAGACATGCACACTACCTAACGGTGACATTTTTTCGCCTCGGTTCTCAGCCAATTGTAACACCACCAGAGTGATTTACTTGATGGTGTGTGAGTGCCGTACTTTTTACGTGGGGAAAACAATTAGGGAACTCTAGCAACGTATAGGAGATCATGTGTATTACTCCAGCAATGGTAAATGAAATACTATTGGCCACCACATCGGCCTATACCATAAATGTAATTCTCATGCAGTGCAATTTTTTGTACTAGAGGTTGTGCCTCCCGACCCCAGAGGGGGTGACCGCAACAGAATCCATCTACAGCTTGAAACGCTTTGGATCCAGCGTCTCGGCATGGTCACCCCCCCTGGGCTCAACGAGTTTAATTCTTACAAACCTTTTCTCTAATATCTTTTTAAGTACCATCTGCTGGTGGAAATGGTTCATCTGGCTCTGTATATATATTCTCTTTCTCATTAAGGGCACCCTTGATGTTGTACTGTGCCGTAAGGCACTATTTCAATTACAATTTAGGATTATGCCTATATATATTTTATTTTTTCTTGGCTGCTTTCTCCTTTTTCCTTCTGTTTTGGTCCGCTTTAACCTTCCCTGACTGTCCAACTGTGGGCTCTATGATTACCATATGTTACCCCGTACTATGACTGTATTAGGACCCCTTTGTCCAAACTATAACATGTCTAGACCAATATTCATTAATATCGTATTAGATTGAGATTCTGTATAGCACACTTTGTTTAGCCTTGCACCGATTGTCTACATTAAATTACTATCCAGCAGTATTATTGTCTCCTTCATTATTGACTTGCTTGCCTGTGCATCTATTCTAACACCAGGGGGAGTAGGTGTATGCTAGTTCCCCTCGGCAGAAGTGCAGTGTCCCTGGAGCGCTCCTTTGTCCGCAATCAGTGTAACAGGTTCTCTCTCTCGCTTTCTAAGTTTTGGGCCTCCTTGCCCTTTGGACTTGACTGCGAGTAGTGCATGCGCAACTACCCCTTGCACATGCGCACTACGGGACATCGGACCGAGTGACGTCACACGCGGCCGATGGCTGGTGTGTGCGCCGCTCGGTTGGGTATATAAGCAGGACGCCCCTGCTTGTCAGTAGCATGGAGAGGATCCCAGGGATGCTGTACACTGGACCTTTGATTAGTGAGTGGCAATTTGCCCATCTATGGACCAGTAGTTCCTGGAACCGCATGCATATTTGATCTACTGTCATGTGGTCATAGACAAGCTATGTGAGCTCATACCTGCTATTTCTTTATACTTCAGGCCCGTCTTACTAGCCTGGTACCCCGGCCTCGGGCCTTTCAGTCGCAATCCTCACAGTACCTATATGAGCTTCCTCTGCCACCACCTAGGCCGGTGTTTACTCCTAGGGACCAGTATTGAGTCTCTACATACTTTAACCAGGTATATCTCCAAATTTCCATGCTTTACTGGAGCTTACTCTCTGGGTGCTTCCTTCCTCATGCCTAAGGTTTCCCCACATTCCCTGTGGATGGCCTACCCTTGGGCCCCTCCTTCCCCCCCTTCCCCCCTCCCTTTTACCTCTCTTCCATTCTCCCTTTCCTCTTCTCTCCTTCCTCTCCCTTGCTTCCCCCCCCTCTTCCCTTTGGCCTCCCCCCCTTCCCCCCCTTTCCCACTCCTTCCCCCTCCTTCCTACCCTGGTTCCCCACTCCTTCTCCCCTCTCCCTTTCCCCCCTCTTTCCTCAACCCACTCATGCATACATTTTGTAATTGTATTTTAACCATCTTTCTACTATAGGAACTTATTAGGTTTACCTCCATGCATACTACCCCCCTTTTGCCGATGAGGGATGCATAAGCGTGCCTAGGTCATACCTGGTTTGACAGGACATGTGGGTAAGCCAAGCCATGTTATTTTCCCTGTTATATATATTGTACAATGATAGTATACTCTATTGTGTATGTTCATTGTCATGTCTATGATCATTCATTTTGTATTCCTAACCATCATAGATATACTCCTGATGAAGCGGTAATCTGTGAAATATGTAGAGGTTTCATGATATCTAAGTCCTGACACCATCTGATCTTCCCCCTCCCCCTCCATGGGGTGTGTCGAAGAGTGGTGTAATCAGTGTTTTTATGATCCATGTCTGTTAAATGCTTCTGTGTCTTTTAACTGAATGTATTAAGAATAAATTTGTGATATATTTTAAATTTGATGCTGTATTTTGTCATTACAATTGGTGTCGTGATAGTCCAGCCCCCTAATCGGTCTTTGGGGAATTGGCTAGGGACCTCCTACTCCGACTCACACTCATTTACCACATGGTTGCTCACACACAGTTCACCCAGTAGCTTGGTGTCATCTACAAACACAGAAATAGCTAAAAGTGAAAGCTGGGTACGAAGTGTCCAAAATTTGTGGTTCAGCGTTTGTTCCAACACTCGCAAGAATGCAGTTTTGGACACTCTGTGCCAAGTTTTCACATTTAGCATCTAAAATCTAAAATTGATAGAGAAAAGGTAGTATTTACTACCATATTGAGGACACCATAAAAAAAAAACCTGAGACATTCATGGTATCACAGTCCACTGGCATGGTATGTATGGGAGTATATATCCTTTTCTCCTGTATGTTATAAAAAATAATCCCTAATCCACAGTCCTTGAGTTTTAAGATCTGATCGCCAAATATGAAGCATTATTCCCTCTTACCCACAGCCCTGAAAGCAGAGGGGGGAGTCAGTAGGCACATACTTAAAAATACCAGCAAGGGTTAGGAACCAACAAAATAGTACTTTATAAGAATTCTTCAGTGTCAGAATATTAAAGGCACTTCTCACTGTGGAATACCAAATTTCTGTCCAGTCTCCATCTTAAAATGGAAGTGTTTTGTTCTTCCTCTCAGTGTAACTTATAATTAGCTTTAATGGGCATTGTAAAAAAGCATATAGATTCTTGTATAAGGGAAATGCGTCCTGGAGGAAGGGGAGCAGTTTTTACATTTACTCTCAAAGCTAGTAAGGACACGTGGGAATTCAGTGTTTTTCCTTTTACGTATTATGTTAGATTTTTTGTAACTTTCAAATAATGATATATTAATAAATAATATATTAAAAAATAATTATCAAATATATTAATGGTAAGAAGGCAAGTTCAAAACACACTAGTCCCATAAAAGATGATCAAGGAAGTTGGTCACAAGTGGCAGAGAGAAGTCAACTGTAGTAAATACATTCTTCTTCTCAGTTTATACAAATGGAAAGGAAGGGTATAATAAATAAGAAAGCAATGCTAACACCAGTATATAGAATGTACTCTTGTGGCTGACAAAACTAAGTGTTCAAAAAAGACTAGAAAATGTTAATGTGAATAAATCACCATGACCAGGTGGTTTCAAAGTTCTCAAAGAACTCAGGCATATTATAATCAGGAAATCAAATGAAATATACTCCCACGTTACCACTAATGTGTTTCTAGTGTGTATACAAACAATCAGTTACCATGTGGTAGCTGCTGCAAGCAGCTAATAGTGTTCCCAAAATTATATAACACGCAAATTAGATTAAATCAAGCGATGATGTGCTGCTATTATGCATAAAATAAACATAAAGTGAGTAAAATTATATACAAGGTCCTAATTCAAACAATGACTTGTGCTATAATATACACAAAATATTTTCTCCAACTTAATACCTTTACTCCACAATCCCTGTTTACTGGAACTACTGTATATATATATATATATATATATATATATATAAAAGGAAAATAGTTTTCATACTTACTGTAATTTTCCTTTCCTGGATCCTTCTCATGTCAGCCTACTATGGGTCAGCTCCGTTCCCTCTGACCCCTTCAGGACAACCTCTTTCCAAGCCTATAAGAGGCAGCTGTCTGCCCATATGCAGTGTTCAGTTTACCCACCTTGCAACAGACTTCGGGTGGGAGTTCCTCGGGTGACATGAGGAGGATCCAGGAAAGGAAAATTATGGTAAGTATGAAAACAATTTTCCTTATTCCTGGACCTCCTCATGTCAGCCTACTATGGGATGTAGCAAGCAATCAACCACATAAGGGGAGGGAAAGACACAAATAACCAGAATCATAAACCAATAGCAATTATTTAAATGGCCAACAGCCGCCGACAGAACAGTAGACCCAAAAGCTTCCGATGCCGTCAGAGTTACATTCGCTCTGTAGTGCTGAATGAAAGTATTAGGTGCACTCCAGCTAGCTGCCCTGCACACTGCTTCTGCTGACACCTTAGCGTATGATGCACAGGAATCTGCCATGCCTCTCATAAAATGTGCTTTGACTTCCAATGGTGGAGGATATCCCGACTCTCTATATGCCATCTGGATAGTTTTTACGATCTATGAAGACACAATTCTAGGTGGCATAGCCCTGCCTTTCCTGGAGCCACCGGGAAAGATGAACAGCTGACATTGTTTCCAGAAATCCTTAGTTTGCTCTAGGTATATTGATAAGGCCTGCACTAGATCCAGCCTAGTGCATTTGTCTTTCAAGTTACTATCCGGGAAAGTAGATAAGACTGATTTCCAATTCATATGCAAAGCTGATGCTACTTTTGGAAGAAAGCTTGGGACCGGTCTGAGTACTATTTCCTCTTGGAGTATTCGGCAATACGGCTCCCTGGCTGAGAAAGCACACAGTTCAGACACCCACCTGGCTGATGCAATTGTCATCAAAAAAATTCACTGAGACAAAAAGCATGATGACACCAGACCAAATGGAGGTGCTAATAAATAGAGTTGAGCAGACACCTGGATGTTCGGGTTCGGCTGGTTCGGCCGAATTTCGTGAAAAAGTTCGAGTTCGGCCCCGAACTTGACCCAAACTTGACCCCGAACCCCACTGAAGTCAATGGTGACCCAAACTTTTGGGCACTAAAATGGCTCTAAAAAAGTCCTGGAAAGGGCTAGAGGGCTGCAAAAGGAAGCAACATGGGGGTAAATGTAGGACAAGTGCCCTGCAAACAAATGTGGATAGGGAAATAACTTAAAATCACATAAAAAAAAAAAAAATGGAGGAGGAGGTGGATGTGGAGTAGGAGGTTGAGGACACAGGTCTCGCATGGAGGCCCACTCGTTGGATCGCCTCGTTCACAGGAAACGCAGCTAGAGTCTTTACGAGCGTCTGATCTTGCACTATGTGGAGCGCTTTGATTTAAGGTGATATCCTGAGATGTTGGACATGTGATTATAGCTTGGCCAGGGGCGGAAGGTACAGCTGATCAATGTGGAACATCCTAGGGAAATACCTTAGTGATCGTTTGGACGCATATTATTCTGGTCTCTGGTGAGTTTAACCACCTAGGGGGGGTTTTTTCCCCCATGTTACTTCACGTGGTATGGTGATGGAAACAAGATTCGGACCCAGCCTCCATTATTCACACAACTATTTTTGGACTTTTATATGAATATGTCTGTAAAGTCTGCTGAATTTTAGCTATCTGTTAGCGCTGCTTGCATCATTGTGGGAGCTTAGATATATCATTAGATGCTGCGTATTACTGTAACCGACACTATGGTCGAATAATTCTGGTGACTCCTCCGTGCATGATGGTGGGGTTACAGAAGGAGTAACTGTGGACAAGGATTCGGTGGAATAGGCTGCTTTGCCAACTGCATTTGAAGGCAAACTTGTATGAGCCTGGGAGAAAGAGGATGAGGAGGATGAGGACGGCTTAGTTATCCACTCCACCAACTCTTCTGCAGGTTGTGGCTCAATAGGTCGGCCAACAGCAGAAAAAAAGGACAAGCGTGACCCGCCTGCAGAGGATGCACCATGTCCACCACCATCGCTTTTCACAGAAGATGCAGAGGCTGCTTGCCCTCTTTTAGTGGCCTGGGAGCATCTGCCTTTCCTTTGTGGCCTTCCTGACATGATGGGGATTTTTTTTAACACCACACTACACTGTATTATATACCATACACCCCCGAATGCACTGATATATAGTGTACACTCAATACACTGTGTGTGTGTGTATATATATATATATATATATATATATACTAGACTGTATATATTTTAAGACACCACGTCAAGTGTACTATATACTGTACGTACGCCCCCGAATGCACTGATATACAATGTACACTCAATACAGTATCTCACAAAAGTGAGTACACCCCTCCCATTTTTGTAAATATTTTATTATTTCTTTTCATGTGACAACACTGAAGAAATTACACTTTGCTACAATGTAAAGTAGTGAGTGTACAGCTTGTATAACAGCGTACATTTGCTGTCCCCTCAAAATAACTCAACACACAGCCATTAATGTCTAAACCGCTGGCAACAAAAGTGGGTACACTACTAAGTGAAAATGTCCACATTGGGCCCAATTAGCCATTTTCCCTCACCAATGTCATGTGACTCATTTGGTCAGGTGTGAATGGGGAGCAGGTGTGTTAAATTTGGTGTCATCGCTCTCACTCTCTCATACTGGTCACTGGAAGTTCAACATGACACCTCATGGCAGAAAAAAGCTGTCTTAGGATCTGAAAAAAAAAAGAATTGTTGCTCTACATAAAGAGGGCCTAGGCTATAAGAAGATTGCCAAGACCCTGAAACTGAGCTGCAGTACAGTGGCCAAGACCATACAGCGATTAAACAGGACAGGTTCCACCCAGAACAGGCCTCACCATGGTCGACCAAAGAAGTTGAGTGCACGTGCTCAGCGTCATATCCAGAGGTTGTCTTTGGGAAATAGACGTATGAGTAGTACCAGCATTGTTGCAGTGGTTAAAGGGGTGGGGAGGGGGGGTCCGCCTGTCAGTGCCTGACCATATGCCACACACTGCACAAATTGTTCTCCATGGCTTTCATCCCAGAAGGAAGTCTCTTCAAAAGATAATGCACAAGAAAACCCACAAACAGTTTGCTGAAGACAAGCAGACTAAGGACATGGATTACTAGAACCATGTCCTGAGGTCTGATGAGACCAATATAAACATATTTGGTTCAGATGGTGTCAAGTGTGTGTAGCAGCAACAAGCTGAGGAGTACAAAAACAAGTGTGTCTTGCCTACAGTCAAGCATGGTGGTGGGAGTGTCATGGTCTGGGGCTGCATGAGTGCGGCCGGCACTGGGGAGCTACAGTTCATTGAGGCATCCGTGAGTGACAACATGTACTGTGATATACTGAAGCAGAGCACAATCCCCTCACTTCGGGGACTGGGCCACTGGGCAGTATTCAAACATGATTAAGACCCCAAACACACCTCCAAGACAACCACTGCCTTGCTAAAGAAGCTGAGGGTAAAGGTGATGGACTGGCCAAGCATGTCTCCAGACCTATATCCCATTGAGCATCTGTGGGGCCTCCTCAAACGGAAGATGGAGGAGCTCAAGGTCTCTAACATCCACCAGCTCCATGATGTTGTCATGGAAAAGTAAGAGGACAACACCAGTGGCAACCTGTGAAGCTCTGGTGAACTCCATGCCCAAGAGGGTTAAGGCAGTGCTGGAAAATAATGGTGGCCACACAAAATATTGACACTTTGGGCCCAATTTGGACATTTTATCTTGGGGTGTACTATATCTATCTATCTAACTATCTATCTATCTATCTATCTATCTATCTATCTATCTATCTATCTATCTATCTATCTATCTATCTATCTATCTAGTATATATTTAACTCTATACTAAACTGCCTGCACTAACTGACTGTATACAGATCGCCCTATCTATTTATCCATGTAATATATATCTCACTAAACTGTGTGTACTAACTGACTGTATATAGATTGCCCTATCTATCTATCTATCTATCTATCTATCTATCTATCTATCTATCTATCTATCTATCTATCTATTTATCTATCTATCTAATATCACAATGCACGGCTAGCTACACTGAACTACCTGAATGTCGCATTCGCTACCTAAGCTCACTATCTCCCCGTTTAACACACTACATAGAGCCGCTGTACAAGTGACTTTATATAGTGTGGGGCATGGATTGAGGCTGCTGAGCATGTTTTGGCACCCTGCCTTTAGCCAATCATATCTCTCACAGCCGAGCACTCTGTGATTGGCCAAAGCATGCAGGCCAATCAGCGGGCTGCATTTCCCCCCTGTTGCAATGCATTATGGGGTGCTCAAAGTTCCCACGAAAGCCTCATAATGTTCAGGATGCTCCGAACAGGCAAACCCCCGATGTTCGAGTCGAACCAGGGGCCCATCCCTAGTCTCTATAGGGATGTTGGCACTATCAGGATGAGCAAAGTGGTTTATGTTTATTATCCCCACAAAAAAATAGATAAAGCACAATATACGGCAATGTGCCATAAAATATTGGAAAATAAGGACTGGTACAAAATAATACAGAGTGATCTCGTGGAGAAATTCTGGGAGGAGTTCCATTTACATTTCCTAGATGCTCTCCACCAGGGAACTCTCAATAAAGATATGTATGAGGCAATACTCTTTAAACATCCCAAGATACCCACTTTTTATTCCCTGCCAAAGACTCACAAGTACTTCTTATGCCCAGCGGGTAGACCAATTATATCGGGCGATGGTGTTTACACCAAACTAGCTAGCTAATTAGTGGATAAATATCTTTGCCCCCATGTTATATCTCTTCCATCCTACATACAAGATACACCCGGCCTACTAAGACACCTTGAGAACATCCATGTACCCCCAGATACAATTTTGGTAGTTATTGACATTAAGGCACTATATAGCAGTATTCAGTCTGTGGGACACACAGTTGTGCAGGAAATATTAAAAGAAAGAGACCAAGATTCATGGCCCTTCTCTCATTTCATCTTGTCCATCCTGGAGCATATCTTGGCATGCATTGTATTCACCTTTGATGGTTCCCACTACCTCCAGGTGCAGGGAGTGGCGATGAGAACAACATGTGCCCCATTGTATGTTAACATGTATCTGGGGTGGTGGAAAAGTACTCTCTTTTTTATGATGAGAGATATGACAAATACTGGGACTGCATTCTTATGTGGAATCAGTATATAGACGATGTGCTCATGCTCTGGACGGGCATTTTGCATGACCTAAACGATTTTATATGTGAATTGGATAAAAATCGCAGATTCACCATGAAACAGGACAAAACTCAAATTTCATTTTGGTAATGATGGTGGTATAAGTATCACTCTATATCGGAAAGAAACAGCGGGAAATGCCCTGCTGCATGCTAGAAGCTGCCACCTGGCTCCATTGATCAATAGCATACCATATAGGCAGTATTTGAGTTTGCACCATATATGTTCAGATGATGACCTATTCAAATATGAAGCAGATTGGTTGCGGGAAAGACTAGCTAGTCACATATACTCTAAACTATATTAAAAAAGGCTTTTAAAAGAGCCCTGAAACAGACAAGACAACAAACTCTAAAAAAAAAAACTAAATAGGAAGAGACTGTCACTACTGGAATTATAATGACTTACAATCGCCAGTAACACTGTATTTGGGGGATCCTAAATAAGCATTGGTATCTATTTACTAACGACCCCATCCTTAAAAAATATACTGGGGAAAGACCTAACATTACTTTTAGAAGAGCTAAGGTTTTAAAAGATAGACTTACACAGAGCCACTTTGAAAATACTGCCAGGGATGTGTCAATGATGATGGTAAGTGTAACTCATGTAACTACTGCACATGGATTTTTTAATAATCACATTATGTACCTACCCGATGGAAGATTGCACTTGATTACACACCATGTCAGTTGTCAAACAGTTGGAATGGTGTATATTATGTTCTGTGAGTGCAGAAGCTTCTATGTTGGAAAAACCAAGCGCCAATTTTGGTGGAGAATAAAGGACCATGTTTACTATAACTTACTACATACCCCAATAGGATGTCATGTCAATCTCAAACACTCAGGGAATAATACAGTAATCAAATTCGCAGCATTAGAACACATTCCAATTGAATCGAGGGGTGAGGACCATGATAAAAAAAATCCTGCAGAGAGAAATACCCTGAAGGCCACTGAGCCCCCGGCGTTAAATGACGCAATGAGCTACAAGACTTTTCTCTGATAAATGTATTAAACATGAGAGGCAGTGAGGCTCATTGGCATATGTTCCTCCCCCCTACCCATAACCAAGGATGAATTTATGTCCTTTAGACAATGTCCCCTATTGTTCCTTTAATGCAGATGCATAAATAGGTTGTTAGATACTAACGGCTTATTATCTATCCAAAGGGTACTTTTGTTATTGGGTGCTCTTCTAATTATATGCTGTATTATATACCAATGTAACATCCATATGCTATTTATAATCCTGTAAGCTGGTCTAGGCGTTTGGAATGATAGGAGATTCTCTGGTTCACACATGTTTAACTTTTCATGGTATTGCTGTTTGTTATGTGTATCTGCTATACTGTTGATGCCTCCTACTATATACAGCATCTCACAAAAGTGAGTACACCCTTCGCATTTTTGTAAATATTTTATTATACCTTTTCATGTGACAACACTGAAGAAATGACACTTTGCCACAATGTAAATTAGCGAGTGTACAGCTTGTATAACAGTGTAAATTTGCTGTCCCCTCAAAATAACTAAACACACAGCCATTAATGTCTAAATCACTAGCAACAAAAGTGAGTACACCCCTCAGTAAAAATGCCTAAATTGGGCCCAAAGTGTCAATACTTTGTGTGGCCACCATTATTTTCCAGCACTGCCTTAACCCTCTTGGTCATAGAGTTCACCAGTGCTTCACAGGTTGCCACTGAAATCCTCTTCTACTCCTCCATGATGACATCACAGAGCTGATGGATGTTATCAACTTTGCGCTCTTCCACCTTCCATTTGAGGAAGCCCCACTGATGTTCAATAGGGTTTAGGTCTGGAGACATGCTTGGCCAGTCCATCACCTTTACCCAATATTCTTTAGCAAGGCAGTGGTAGTCTTGGAGGTGTGTTTGGGGTCGTTATCATGTTGGAAAACTGCCACATGGCCCAGTCTCCAAAAGGAGGGGATCATGCTTTGCTTCAGTATGTCACAGTATATGTTGATATTCATGGTTCCCTCAATGAGCTGTAGCTTCCCAGTGCCGGCAGCACTCATGCAGCCCCAAACCATGACACTCCCACCACCATGCTTGACTGTAGGCAAGACACACTTGTCTTTGTATTCCTCACCTGGTTGCTGCCACACACGCTTGACACCATTTGAACCAAATATGTTTATCTTGGTCTCATCAGATCACATGATATGGTTCCAGTAATCCAGGTCCTTACTCTACTTATCATCAGCAAACTGTTTGCGGGATTTCTTGTGTATCATCTTTAGAAGAGGCTTCCTTCTGGGATGACAGCCATGCAGACCAATTTGATGCAGTGTGCGGCGTATGGTCTGAGCACTGACAGGCTGACCCCCCACCCCTTCAACCTCTGCAGCAATGTTGGCAATACATCTATTTCCCAAAGACAACCTCTTGATATGACACTGAGCACGTGCACTCAACTTCTTTGGTCGAACCATGGTGAGGCCTGTTCTGGGTGGAACCTGTCCTGTTAAACAGCTGTATGGTCTTGGCCCCCATGCTGCAGCTCAGTTTCAGGGTCTTGGCAATGTTCTTATAGCCTAGGCCCTCTTTATGTAGAATTATTTTTTTCAGATCCTCAGAGAATTCTTTCCTATGAGGTGCCATGTTGAACTTCCAGTGACCAGTATGAGAGAGTGAGAGCGATAACACCAAAGTTAACACACCTGCTCCCCATTCACACCTGAGACCTTGTAACACTAACGAGTCACATGACACCGGAGAGGGAAAATGGCTAATCGGGCCCAATTTTGACATTTTCACTTAGTGGTGTACTCACTTTTGTTGCCAGCGGTTTAGACATTAATGGTTGTGTGTTGAGTTATTTTGAGGGGACAGCAAATTTACACTGTTATACAAGCTGTACACTGACACTCACTATTTTACATTTTAGCAAGTGTAATTTCTTTAGTGTTGTCACATGAAAAAGATAGAATAAAATATTTACAAAAATGTGAGGGGCGTACTCACTTTTGTGAGATATTGTATTTGCCTTCTGCCACGGTGCCCCTTTAGGCATTTGCCATTTTATTTTACTTCTGAAGAGCCTTCCTGAAACCATCCACAGATGTTTGTGTTGACCCTTTGGCTGGGCTTACTGGGTGGCTGCGTGACACCATATTGTCTAGCTGCAGTGCCACACTCCGCATGCTCCGCTTTGTTCATTGTTTGTGAGCTGATCCCTTTGGAGTTATGTGTATACCACACCTTATTTCCACCGGGGAAATGCAGGCATTATCTTCCAGGAGACCGCCCATCATACAGGAAGTATGCAATCCCTTCAACAGTATCACCTCTATGGGTGGACCTAACATGATGACATCATTACTATGCATCCTCAGCCCACATGGTGACACAATGCCTGTCTTTTTGGTGCCAAATCGCACATTTAAGCAGACAGGGAGCACTCATTCCCTGTATACCAGTGGGGATACCTATGCGGCCAGTACTCCAGAGGCAGGGTAAGCCAAATGTAAAAGAGATTAATGGTTTTAAGAAAATATATTTACTATCCATTTACAGTGTTCCCATATGCCCTATATGTCCCCTTTAATGTATAGCTAAACATACTTAAATCACCTCTCTTGTTTATA
This sequence comes from Glandirana rugosa, assembly GCA_018402905.1. Taxonomy (NCBI): domain Eukaryota; kingdom Metazoa; phylum Chordata; class Amphibia; order Anura; family Ranidae; genus Glandirana; species Glandirana rugosa. Next base: position 507,464 of record BLSH010023598.1, read on the forward strand.
TGTCTAGGTGTTTCCTCCATTCTTAGGGGTGTTGGGTTGGCTACATTATTTTAGCCCCCACAAGAGGGATATTTTGATACACCTGTGAACAGGTTGGTACTTATATGTATACAGTTTTTTCCAATCTAATTTATCTTATGATTGTCAGCACTTAATTTTCATTATCTGTTAATTATAAGGCCATTCACTATACATCTTAAATGTGATACATATTCAACATCTCCTTCCCGTTTTTGGAGTTCTTGCCAGTTATTCGCAAGCTGTTACAAATATAATGACATCTAAACAGCTGGTTACACATTGGATACACCATAATGATATACATGTATTTACAGCCCTGAATACCTACATTACATGAGTGAGATTGGAGGATTGATCTCCCCCACAGCTACTTTGCAGTGGATGGTGATTGTTATATTTGCCACATAGATACTTATAAGAGGCAAGATAGGGTCATTTTCGTATTTATGCCCCCCTCCCCTTATCATGCATGGTGAATAAGAACCTTAAAACAATACATACTTTGTTATAGACCTTACCATGACAAGTCCTTGAAGACTGGGAGTCTCCTTACTTCTCTCTTCTCTCCCTCCTCACCCGATCAGGGGTATATGATGTATATCAAGGCCAAATATTTCATCCTCTGGAGCCGGGCTGTTATCCCTAACTTGCTTTTAACCTGTTTGTCATTGGTTACCCTAAGTCTGCTCCCAAGAATCATCAGGCAAGATTCTGTATTGTGTAATGATTTCTTGCCCATTTTCAGAGAATATGAATTTATTATCCGTCAACTGTTTTTACTCTTTTTAAATCATAATGACAACAGAAACAACCCAAATGACCTTGATCGAAAGTTTACATACCCTGGTGATTATGGCCCGATAACATGCACACAAGTTGACACAAAGGGGTTTGAATGGCTATTAAAGGTAACCATTCCTCACCTGTAATCTGTTTGCTTGTAATTAGTGTGTGTGTGTATAAAAGGTCAGTGAGTTTCTGGACTCCTGACAGACCCGTGCATCTTCCACCCAGTGCTGCACTGACGTTTCTGGATTCTGAGTCATGTGGAAAGCAAAAGAATTGTCAAAGGATCTGCGGGAAAAGGTAGTTGAACTGTATAAAACAAGAAAGGGATATAAAAAGATATCCAAGGAATTGAGAATGCCAATCAGCAGTGTTCAAACTCTAATCAAGAAGTGGAAAATGAGGGGTTCTGTTGAAACCAAACCACGGTCAGGTAGACCAACTAAAACTTCAGCCACAACTGCCAGCAAAATTGTTCAGGATGCAAAGAAAAACCCACAAATAACTCCAGGTGAAATACAGGACTCTCTGAAAACATGTGGTGTGGCTGTTTCAAGATGCACAATAAGGAGGCACTTGAACAAAGATGGGCTGCATGGTCGAGTCACTAGAAGAAAGCCATTACTACGCAAATACCACAAAGTATCTCGCTTACAATACGCCAAACAGCACAGAGACAAGCCTCAAACCTTCTGGCATAAAGTCATTTGGAGTGATGAGACCAAAATTTAGCTTTTTGGCTACAACCATAAATGTTACATTTAGAGAGGAGTCAACAAGGCCTGTGAAACACAGAGGTGGATCGCTGATGATTTGGGGATGTGTGAGCTTCAAATGCACAGGGAATTTGGTCAAAATTGATGGCAAGATGAATGCAGTATGTTATCAAAAAATACTGGAGGAACATTTGCATTCATCAGCCAGGAAGCTGCGCATGGGACGTACTTGGACATTCCAACATGACAATGATCCAAAACACAAGGCCAGGTCGACCTGTCATTGGCTACAGCAGAATAAAGTGTAGATTCTGGATTGGCCATCTCAGTCTCCTGACCTCAATATCATTGAGCGACTCTGGAGATCTCAAATGTGCAGTTCATGCAAGACAGCCCAAGAATTACCAGGAACTGGATCCTTTTTGCCAAGACGAATTTACCATCTGAGATGATAAAGAGCCTCATCCATAAATACCACTAAAGACTTCAAGCTGTCATTGATGTTAAAGGAGGCAATACACAGTATTAAGAACTGGGATATGTAAACGTTTGATCAGGGTCATATGGGTAGTTTCTGTTGTCATTATGATTTAAAAAGAGTAAACACAGTTGATTGATAATAAATGGCTTCAGCCAAACACTAACTATGAGTGAAAGAAAAGTTTTTGTGTTATCATTCATATTCTCTGAAAAATGGCCAAGAAATCATAAATTCTGCCAAGGTATGTAAACGTATGAGCACAACTGTATATATTGTTTGGATGTTGGCATGGTGGGGGTACTTCTCAAATATTAAACGTATTCTCCCTGGAAAAGAGGCACCTAAGAAGCAATATGAATATGACATACAGATCTATGAATGGTGACTCTAGCATTGGGAGGAAACTATTTAAGCTAATGTCTCTAAAGATGACATATGGACAAATATTGAAGTTGGGTGAGAAGTGGTTTAATCCTAAACTGCTTAGGGGGTTCTTTACTGTCAGAGTGGTGGCAGGATGTGGAACTCTCTTCCGCAGTTGGTGGTGTCAACGGGTTTGCAATGAACAGGAAGAATGGAGTTGGTAAGTCCCTGCTCTGATTGATTCACTTGTGCATTCTTACATTTCCTATTGAGCTACTGAGGTTTGTAAACAAACTATAAACTTTTTAGGTTGGAGTTGGGAAGATTTAGTGCTTTTAAATGATTTTTATGGATTTTTTATCTCTATTTGGGAGATTCACTGTCACTTCATGTCCCTGACCAGCAGATGAAAGATCTCCCAATAGGGACACCATTTTTAAAGGTAGTATCAGTATTGATGACCAAATCTGCTTGGGTTTTGATTAGAGGGACAGTTTAGCTTTATGTCTGAAAACTTGAATGCAAAATCCATAAAAATCAACAGGAGGAGAATCTTAAAAAATCATGTTCTCAATTGTCAAGGCTAATAGGCAATGGATCATCAAACAAAAAGCAGGGAAATCTGGACACTGCCAGGGGGTATATGTACCAATGAAAAAATAATAATATGATTCAGAGGGAAGCAGCTTTTTTAACAAAGCTTGAAGTTAACCATTTAAAATGCACAAATACCTTAAATAGCATGCTTGGGATGCCTTACACATTCTAGTGAAGTGACATATATGTTGAATGTACAACAGCAAAAAGTGATATTTAGCTAGAAAAAAAAACATTTGCCACTAAACTAAATTTTACTGCTGGTTTGTTTTTATTTCTTTAAATGGCATGGCGACTCCCCAAAATAAAAAAAGGGCATGGAGAGCTAAGCACTGCACTAGGGAACATGTCTCAATGGCACTTTTTTTAAATACCATAATACTATTCAGGGGGTAGTATCTCTTAAAGCTTTTGTCAACCCAAACAAAAAAATGGATCCTGTTCCTATAAAACATTATATATAGCGCAGTGCTTGTGCTGTGTTATTTGGCCCCCTGTATCACCTGAAACACCTGGCTGATCCTGCCAGTCTCTACCTTCCCCCTGTGCTTAGACCACAATATATCAGGGCTGTTGGACCCTGACACCGTTGTCAATGTACATGCCTTCGTCATCTGCGGCTATCTGCAGCTCTCCTATCTCCCTCTGTCCTCCTCTCCCCTGTTTGTCAGCTCTCACTTGCTCTGATCTGCTCCTCTCCCCACTGCTTCAAAACTATCTGACCTTTATATCACCCCCTCTGTCAGATAAAAAGCTGTGTTCTAGTGCCTGTGCTTTATAAAAAAAATTCTGATTTCTACCTGTTTTAACAGTGTCTTCCAGCAATCACATGACTACAGGCTCTCTGCTCCTCTCCTCCCCTCCTTCCTGGCTGACGCCAGCAGGGGAATCTCGGCCCGCCCACTGGAGATATCAGACGAGGCGAGCTGAGAGCTTGGAGTCATCTTATCACTGGGAGACACTGTTAAAACAGGTAGAAATTGTTTTTTTTAAATAAAGCACAGTCACTAGGATGCAGCTTTTTATCTGACAGAGGGGATGATATAAAGATGAAATAGTGACTTAACAACCCATTTAAGCATTAAAGGTAACATTTAAAGTACACAATTTCTTTAGAAACAATGCTTAGGTGATGTCTTAAAGTGATTGTAAGTCTATTTTTTTTTCTATTAAACTAACAAACATGTTATACTTATCTGCTCTGTGCAGTGGTTTTGCACAGAGCAGCCCAGATCCTCCTCTTCTCGGGTCCCTGACTGGAACTCCTGGCCCCTCCCTCCTGTTGAGCGCCCCCTCAGCAAGCAGCTTAAGATTGCAAAGAATAAAATATGCTATTTAAACTGTTGGTTACTAAAAGATTTCCCGGATGCTTTGTTCTGTTTGTAAAAAAAGCAGCAGGGAATTCCCTCCATCTCCAGGTCCGTGCAAAATTTTTAGGCAGGTTTGACCATCAGGGAGGCATGTGATTGGCCCCAAATTTATTCTGCAGCAGGAGAATGTCCCATAACATGCAGCCAATGTCAGAGCTATCATCAGGTTAAAAAAGAATGGGTCCTGGTAATAATGATTTGGTCTCCACATAGCCCTGATCTCAACATCATCAAGGCTGTCTGCAATTACCTGAAGAAACAGAAGGATTTAAGGCAGCCTACATCCACAGAAAATCTGTGGTTAGTTCTCCAAGCTGCTTGGAACAATCTACCTGCCAAGTTCCTTCGAAAACTGTGTGCAAGTGTACTTAGAAGAATTGATGCGGTTTTAAAAGCAAAGGGTGGTCACACCAAATATTGATTTGATTTGGATTTCTCTTCTGTTCAATTATTTTCCATTTTTTGGTTAATTGATACAAATAAAATACAGTATTAACATTTATATTTTTGAAAGTATTCTTAATTCACAGAATTTTTTCACACCTGCCTACAAATTTTGCACAGCACTAGGGATGAGCCGAACACCCCCCAGTTTGGCTTGCACCAGAACATGCGAACAGACAAAAAGTTCAGGGCCAACATCCAAACATCATTAAAGTCTATGGGATGCGAACATGAAAAATCAAAAGTGCTCATTTTAAAGGCTTATATGCAATGTTATTGCCCTAAAAAGTGTATGGGGACCCGGGTCCTGCCCTAGGGGACATGTATCAATGAAATAAAAAGTTTTTAAATTGATAGTTTTTTCAGGAGCAGTGATTTTAATAATGCTTAAAGTGAAAAAATAAAAAATGAAAAATTCCTTTAAATATTGTGCCTGGGGGGCGGGTATCCTTAATCTGTGTGTAAAAGGGTGCATCTCTGTGAGGTGTAGAACATAGCCAGAGCAAAATGACATTTCCATAGGAAAAATTGTCATTTAAAATCGCAGCTGTAATGTATTGCCGGCTCCCGGCAATATACAAAAAAAAAAAATTGCTGAAAAAAAGTGCGTGGGCCCCCCCCAAACCAAACCAGACCCTCATCCAAGCATGTTAATGGGGACAAGAGCCTCTTCCCCACAAGCCTGGCCAGTGCTTGTGGGGGTCTGCAGGCGGGGGGCTTATCAGAATCTGGAAGCCCCCCGTTAATAAGGGGGCCCCCATATCCCCTGTTTACCAAAAAAGGAGTGTAGTGTAAAAAAAAACATTAGGCAGTTTTTGACAAGTCCTTTATTTTGTATTATAGCTCTTTTCTTCTTTCTTCCTCCGTCTTCTCCTGGCCCGCTCCTTTTTCTGGTCTTCTGCTTCTTCTTTTAGTCTTCTTGCTTCCTCTCTTCGTCTTCAGTCTTCAATCTTCATCTTCATCTTCTTTCTTCTTTCCCCGCCACCGCAATCTCTGCTAGTGCAGTCCAGCCCCTGCGCGTCTTGCCGAATGGGCGGTCTTCACAATGACAGTTCTTTTATAAGAAGGGGCGGGGCCACCCGTGATGTAAATGGGTGACACACCCCCTCTGACATCACATGTCAGAAGGGGGCGGGTTCACTCAGTTAAATCACTGGGTGGCCCCACCCCTTCTTATAAAAGTACTGTCATCGTGAAGACCGCCCATTCGGCAAGACGCGCAGGGGCGGACTGCACCAGTGGAGAGAGCGGCAGCAGGGAAAGAAGAAAGAAGATGAAGATGAAGTTGAAGATTGAAGATGAAGAGAGGAAGCAAGATAACTAAAAGAAGAAGAAGAAGACCAGAAGAAGGAGCGGGCCAGGAGAAGATGGAGGAAGATAGAAGAAAGAGCTATAATACTAAATAAAGGACTTGTCAAAAACTGCCTATTGTTTTTTTTGACACTACACTCCTTTTTTGGTGAATGGGTAGGGGTACAAAGTACCCCAAATCTATTCACAAGGGGGGGTCGGGATCTGGGGCCCCCCTTATTAAAGGGGGCTTCCAGATTCTGATAAGCCTCCTGCCCGCAGACCCCCACAACCACTGCCCAGGGATGTGGGGATGAGGCCCTTCTCCCCATCAACATGGGGACAAGGTGCTTTGGGGGGACCTCAAAGCATCCTCCCCTTGTTGAGGGCATATGGCCTGGTATGATTCGGGCCAGGGCTGCGTGCTTGGATAAGGGTCTGGTTTGGATTTTGGGGGGACCCCATGCCATTTATTTTAATTTGGGGCGGGATTCCCCTTAAATTCCATACCAGACCTGAAGGGCCTGGTTTGAATTTTGGGGGGAACCGCATGTCATTTTTTTTTTAATTTTGGCACGAGGTTCTCCTTAAATTCCATACCAGACCTGAAGGGCCTGGTTTGGATTTTGGGGGGAACTACACGTCTTTTTTTTTTTTTTTAATTTGGTACGGGGTTCCCCTTAAATTCCATACCAGACCTTAAGGGCCTGGTTTTGATTTTGGGGGGAACCGCACGTCATTTTTTTTGTTTATTTTGGAGCGGGCCCTGCTGTTGTAAATTAGTTAAAAAATTGTGATAAAATCCCCCAGTCAAACAGGTGGCGAAAAATTGTGCCTTGTGTGTTGGCATTGCCAGAACACTGTAACTAGAGTTGAGCGAACCTCTGGAAGTTCGGGTTCTGCTGGTCCGTCCGAACTTCGGGACAAAGTCCGGGTCTCGGTCCGGACGGAACCCGAACGATCGCACGGACAACGAACCCCATTGAAATCAATGGGGACCCGAACTTTTAGGCACAAAAATGGCTGTAACAAAGTCCTGGCAAGTCCTAGAGGTCTGCAAAAGGAAGGAAAAATGGGGGTAATGGTAAGGCAAGTGCCCTACAAAAAAATGGGGACAGGGAAATAACTTTAAATATTTAAAAAAAAATAAAAACATAAAAAAAGCAAAAATGGAGGTGAA